>CM068369.1:269913687-270513687 GCA_034769895.1 Magicicada septendecula | reverse complement strand
TTGAATTTGTAACATCTGCGAATAATTAGCAGTACAATATTGTGATTCATGCTGATCGAACACAAAATAATGAAGACCACAGGGGTCACTACAATGCACCGACAACTAATGAGGTGGCAGTAGTTTTAGTTAACCAGGAATGCGATAAACTCGATATAATAATCCGTGCGAGGGATCATACGCTACATCGAATTGCAGAAACACATCGAGCTTATGATGCTTTACAGTACACTTTAATGTTTTGCAGAGAAAATGGTTATAATTTTACATCGACTAAAATTAGTCGATCCTCAGACTGGGTTACAAACTACTAACTCGACAGTTACCACAACAATCATGTACAAAAATTTGCGTGCGAAACGGCGGGTACCTGCTAGTTAATAATATAATTAATATTAATTTTGTACAGTTTTCAGCACAGATTATTTAACTTGGACCTTCGATTATGCGGGTCTGGGTCCAATGACAGTTGCTAGATTTAATTCATTAGACCTAGATTTCTGTCCGTTTGTTTCTTGCCTTCTTTTCGTACCTATACAACTAATCACTAGTGTTTCTTCAATCACTTTTTTTTGCTTTCATTCTGAACAATCGAATAAAAATCTAAATTGTAAAAGAAACAAGCGTTCCAGTTTTAAGAAATATTAAGTAACTTTCTCCTCGCGATTCATGTAGGGGGACCTAGGTTTTACTAGTCCTAGTCCTGGTTCGTATAAGTCTCAATATTAAGTAACTTTCTCCTCGCGATTCATGTAGGGAGACCTAGGTTTTACTAGTCCTAGTCCTGGTTCGTATAAGTCTCAATATTAAGTAACTTTCTCCTCGCGATTCATGTAGGGAGACCTAGGTTTTACTAGTCCTAATCCTGGTTCGTATAAGTCTCAATATTTTGATCTTACGTAGACTTTTCCCTTCCCCGGTACGCGTCAGACGCTCTCGGCCGCTACTTGACGATCCTTCGTAGGCATTTCCGCATGAACCCAGCTTGCATCGCCCACCACTTTCCTGGTCATGTCAGCCATCTCCTCATGGAGGCGGCTGCCTAAGCTCAACTTGCCAATGAGTAGTTAGACAGATGGAATCAACTCGAGTCGTCTCAGCTGCATTGTCATCCTAGACACGGAAAATCGAGAGGTCTGCAAGTGCGCCATTGCGGGGCCCATTCGTCTGGGCGTAGCGGCTCTCCGGCCGCCCTATGGCCATGCCTGTAATGCTGTAAGCTCCTGCGGTTTTACATTTAGGGAACTACGGAGGTGTACCTAAGTCTTGGGTTCACCTGAACACCACTCTCAAAATTCTAAATTAAAAAACTGAACGGTTTGCAACTGCTCTCGCTGCTTCGACTGCGCAGTTGTCCCAGTGCAAGTGCCTAATTACGGAAGCCACCCACCTGGTCGTGTCAGCTTATCGATCCGGTCGACGCCTTCGGGCGGGCGAGCCTATTGACCATACCAGTGCGCCTCCAAGATCCTGCGGCCAATCTTAAGGGAGCCACGGTGCTTCGCCCCCTGCGAGAAGTCAGGCGTAGGCAACTCAGGATCTCAAATATAATAATATAATATATATTGTAATATATTTGTCCATTCACGTCTGTATCTGGGAACAATGTAGGCCTACATATTGGTAGTCTTAACAGAGGTTGGGTTAAAGCTAATCTCTCTCTAATCTTCACTTACTTTTTTTATGATATATTTAGATATAGTCTTAGAGATCTGGAAAAAAAATACAAAATACAGAAATGGGACTGAAAGTGAGAGATCATAAATTATTCAGTTTATCTTCGCCGACGATCATAATTATCACACAAGATCAACATGATTAAAATTCTTCGGTTTATAATTGTTTTTAAATCATTAGCGATAAATTGATGATACTGCAGGTAGTTTTGTATGTATAAATACATTGTAATTATCAAATATATATATATATTTTATCAAATAAAGGTAATTATCAAATAAATTTATAAAGTTCAGAATTAGTATTAAAATATAATAAAAATCGTTTTTCACTGTGAGATTTGGTTGTAAGTGGTTGTGTGACGATTTCATTAATTAAAAATAAAATAATTAATAAATAGGGAATGTAAAAGCTGAGAAATTTTAAATTTTAATAAATCGCACATTTAAACTAATTTTTATCGCTATCATAAATCATAATAATATTTAATAAAGACTTTTAATAATAAAATAAAAGGAATACGAGTGTACAGATAGGGAAACCCTTGTTAATTAACCCTGCATAGACATGCGCTAACCGGAATTAACTTGAATACCGACCCCTAAACAACCTAATAATCCTTGTAAATTAATATTAAATAAATAAAAACAAAGACCACAGTAGTGTACTATAATGAAGTATGTAATTAAGAATATCTTTGGATAATTAAAAGGTCAAACTTTAACCCCTTAAATAGAAGATAAATGTGGAACTATTTTGTTGCGACGCGTAAACTCCGCGCGATTAATTGACCCTTCCTACATAGTAGAGAGTCGAGATGAAGCGCTCGCGTAGAAAACACGCGTTTGAACCATGTCTCAGAGAAAGACAGAATGTTTGTATTTAGAAGACAGACACAGCAATGTGTAGCAAAAGTATTGCCAAATTAGTGTGGTAGTAGTCTAAATGTTAAAAAACGAAATGCATAAATTACTGTGTAAGGGATGACATCTCATTTGTTTAATTTGTAAGATGTCTATGTTGTTTTAAATAATATGGTACGAGCTACCAAAAGTGAGAACTTTTATAAACAATAATGTGACGTGCGATTCTGCAACAAACAAGAACATTTACGGCACTTATACCACTAACGATGTTTAACTACGAGACTTCTGAGAACCTCCACGCTACTTGATTATGAATTAACCACTTCAGGAACTTCAACAGGAAAGTTAACTTCACTTAAGATCAACCGCTGACGAACACCATAAGGACCAAGGACCCTGACTACGAGTAAACTGATGGATATGGCAAGTGACACGGAGACTTGTTCTCCGTGATTAATTAACATTCTAACCAATGAATCGTTAAAGACAGTTGAAATAAAAAAAAAATAGAAAGACTGTAATGATAACCACTTTATAAGATGTAGTATGTTTTAGAATTTAAAATATTTGTAGCACCGAATAATGTTGATGTATATGTATAGCTTCACTGATACAAATTTTTAGATTAAGTCCATTCTTCAAATGGCCCCCAAATACTATTATAGAATATAAATAAGCGAGCTTAACTCATAAACAAGTTTAAGGTCCCGGATCCGTGGATAATGCTAGCGCTGATAAATCCATATGTTTTGGCCCCAGTTATTTACCGAAATCTGTTATAAATGGTAATCTTTTATTTAGAAAAACTTATACGGGAATATTTATGTAGAGCTGTTGTAGTATTGATTTAATAAAGAGATGTCGTTACTTTATACTAAAACAGTGAGTGAATAAATAATCAGACCCCCATGTAAAAGTTCCTTTAGTTATTACTAGTGCTGGTTTATCTAGTAATTAAAAGTTGATTACGAGTATGGCAGCCCGTGCAATTGATCAGAGGTAGGTATGCACAGGTTCCCAATGTTATAACGTAGCTGAGACGTTATAAAATGCGCCACTCTGCTTTGTAAAAAAATAAAAATAATAATAATAATAATAATAATTGTGTGCAGCGTGACGCATATAAAATGCGCCACTCTGTTTTGTTTAATAAATAATTGTGTAATATTGTGACACCCTGTTGATCTATTCACTCATGTACTTTAATATATGTCTAAAATTTTAAATAAAATAAAAATGATAATTATTGTTATAATAGTATAGTAAATAGGTAACTTTAATTGTGAATTAGATGTAGGAGTTTACTCAATGTATACGTAACAACATCAGGTACGTACTTGTCAAAATTTCTTTCATCAACGTGTCGGTTTGTAAACAAAATCTGATCGGTTAATTTTCTTGTCCACGCCTGTGTAAAACTGTCATAGTTACCTCGCGAAAAGTTGAGTTAGACAATACCCAACCCTCTTCGATGGTTCTATTGTTATAAGAAGCGTGTATCATCCTGTGCGTAGTGACCGAGAATTTCCCCCTTCGTTGAATGTATATTGACGCCTGTGTGAGATTTCTCTTTCTCTGAAATGTACTTCTCGCACTACCAATGTAAATTTGAATGTGAACTTTAATTGTTTATGTGTGAAAACAAGAAAGAGTAGTATAGAATTTAATGCGAATAGTAGAATAAGTATTTATAGTCACTCACATTTCAAAAATGGCTGTATTTAACCCCGATCTATTATTAAAAGATGAATTGTGCTACGAAGTTATTTTACGCGGTTTACCTCACGCGAACGTAACAGTCTCTGAATTGCGCAAATCATTACGCGAAAGCAGATCAGATATACCCTCGCAGTTAGATAGATTACGTGAACTCGATTATGACAGCGAACGAGAAACCTGTTATGCGAAGTATAGGGAACTAACGTTGTTATCTCAAAACATTCACGACGAAAAATCACCTACAGTAATATTGCGCGTCAGCAACGAATAGAACATTTAACCCGCCGGTTGAACAATTTATTGAACTGGCCCGACGTCACCGTAACCCCTCCCGATGTGCAAAAATTTGCGGATGAGGCATTACGTCAATTACCCACAATTATCAACGAATTGCGAAGAAAGTCAGACTCGTCTAGAATGGAAGAAATTGAGCACTCCTTACAAAAATTATATATTTCCCCGGTTCAATCCCCTACTTTAGAACACCCTCCCTCCACCGCGAACCACGAATCACACATCGTATCGAAGATACCACCGACTCATGAACAGCTAGCTAGTAGAGAATTAAATACTCTCACGATATCAGAACCCCCACAGCCTAATGGTCACCATATTCGCACCAGTAGAAATGCGATTACGACGCCTAACGCAGCAACAAATCCTTCGAAATGTATACCAAATGTAAATTTTAATGTAGACCTCTACGGAAAGATCACACACCCAGTAGAAAAAATTATTACAGAAATTCCCTACACCGATGGCTTAAGTATTACGAAACTGTTAAATTTCATCAGATACCTACTGCAAATTAAAGATTTACAGCAACTGAACGATTGGCAAATCCTGTAAGTAATCCTACCCAAATGTAAACCACCATTACGAGATCGTGTACTGGAATCATTAAGCTCGACTCTTCCAGTAGAAGAACTTCATACTACAATAATAAAACATTTTATCCCCACGGGAATTTACGAGGAGATTAAAAGAAATACCATACTTCGAGTACAAGGAGCCCATGAAAGACTGGCCCACTATATTGCAGACATCAGAGAATCTTCACGACTACTGCAAGTCGACTGGAGTGAGAAAAAATTGGTTGATACTATTCTAGTAGGCTTATCTCCAGAAGAACGCTCTCGATTAGCACTAATAAATAGGCCCCACACTTTCGCTGATCTAGAACAATGTAGTATTCACTCTTCAAATGTATGGTACGCAGATCAGAACAGACATGCATCGCTATGCACTACACAAAATAGAAAGGAAACGCTAGCCCTAGTCTCAAATGCAAGAACTCATCGAGAAAGACGACCATTTCGTCGACCAACCAATCTTCATGACCATGGTAAGTCCAAGGAGCCTCAACTTCGACAGGAAACCAGTGAGACTCCACGTAGAGAAAATGTATGCTATAACTGCGGGAAACCTGGACACATCAGTAGAAACTGTAAACGGAAACACTACTATCAGAGAACCCCTTATCCAAAAAACATGTAAGGCAGGGAGATCCGAAATCCTGTGTCTTCCGCAGCATCATGAAAACAGGTAAACCCCTGAGAGACAACAAATTAAAACAAAATAATAATAACAAAAGAAAATTAGACCCCTATGTTAGAAAATTTATTGATAAATGTAACGCTATTAATAAATGTGATTTCAGTAAGTGTCAATTACCCTATATACAAGTTGACCTCGGTGTTACATCCACCCTCGGATTGATTGATTCCGGATCAACGCGAAGTTTAATTAGTCAACAGCTAGCCGATAAATTATTTAAACACCACTTAGTTAAACGCAGTCAAACAGTGAATATTAGATGCGCTACAGCTAACAAACAAAATTTAATGATAAAACTTATCATCACGTTTAAAGTAAAAATTAAAAATCTAACGTGGTATTTTCCAATGTTGGCATGCGACGAGTTAGGTCCCGAGTTAATATTGGGAGCTGATTTTATCAGTAAAACAGGAATAATTCTAGATATTCACGATAAGAAATTTTATTTTGGATTCGATCGTTCACAAAATATAGTTTGGATGATAATGCAAATAACAGAGAAAGTACTGGAACTACTTCTACACATCTAGAACATCACGAGTCTGAATTAGGTCATCTGGAAAGTAAAGATAGACGGAAAACGCAGACATTAATAGAACAGTTCTCCAACGTCCTCACCCCAAAGTTAGGACTGACGGACCTGATAGAGTACAAAATCAATTTGAGCGACAATAAAGTAATACGTTTAACCGCATACAAGTTATCACCTCCAAAAATGGAAGTAATGAGGAACCAAATTAACAAATTATTAGAATAATTTATACTGGAGGCCTTTACTTGATGAAAATCCATTATATTAAAGAATTAAAGAAAACTAAAAACCTGTTTTCGTGATTTTCACTCATCAATTTATTTAAAAAACAAGTAATATACCACGACAGCTGTTTCGGCACACAGTGCCTTCTTCAGATGGTAAGAGCTGACTAGTTACTTACAATAAAACATCACATAAAGCCAGTGCTATGAAAACGATAATCGACTCAAGTTCGAACAATAAACAATACACATTACATATACACAACTCTATACAAATTAGAAAGGAACATACATTTACTTATATAATTTCAAATTTAAAAGCGGAGAGCTATTTAAATCAGTTTGGTTGTTCAAAAGCAAACCTAAATCTTTACGGTTATTAATTTCGAGGGCTTCAAGTAAATCAAGTTTTTTACCTTTTTCCAATACATGTAAAATTTTAAAGTTATCATTAAAATTATGATCTTTTTCCAACAAATGATTCGCATAATTAGATTTACCATCCTGATATCTCAAACTGTAATTGTGACGTACATTCTTTTTGAAAACGACCTTCCAGACTGGCCAATATAAATTTTGTCACAGGACCCACACGATAACTCATATACTCCTGACTTTTGGAGTTTCTCTACTTTACTCTTATTGTTCTTAATATATCTACCAAGAGAAGATTTCGTCCTAAAAGCTATATTTACATGTTTTTGAGTAAAGTATTTACCAATTTTATCCGATACAGTACCTATGTAATTAAGTGTGTGGAACTTTTCCTTATGGGTTGGAATAGGATACACCAATCTTAATGTTTGTAAATATAGTTTTTTATTCAACAACTGATCTATTAGACTTGACTGATAACCGTTGTTAACTGCTATTTGTTTTATAATGTTAAGTTCTTTTTGAAAATCTGAATCTAAAAGTGCGATAATATTCACTCGTGCTGATAAGGGTAACACGGTTATTGCTTTTGACAAAGCTGAGTACGTCAATAAAACTCTTGATTTCTTTCCAGTCTTTCATGGGCTCCTTGTACTCGAAGTACGGTATTTCTTTTAATCTCCTCGCAAATTCCCGTGGGGATAAAATGTTTTATTATTGTAGTATGAAGTTCTTCTACTGGAAGAGTCGAGCTTAATGATTCCAGTACACGATCTCGTAATGGTGGTTTACATTTGGGTAGGATTACTTACAGGATTTGCCAATCGTTCAGTTGCTGTAAATCTTTAATTTGCAGTAGGTATCTGATGAAATTTAACAGTTTCGTAATACTTAAGCCATCGGTGTAGGGAATTTCTGTAATAATTTTTTCTACTGGGTGTGTGATCTTTCCGTAGAGGTCTACATTAAAATTTACATTTGGTATATATTTCGAAGGATTTGTTGCTGCGTTAGGCGTCGTAATCGCATTTCTACTGGTGCGAATATGGTGACCATTAGGCTGTGGGGGTTCTGATATCGTGAGAGTATTTAATTCTCTACTAGCTAGCTGTTCATGAGTCGGTGGTATCTTCGATACGATGGGTGATTCGTGGTTCGCGGTGGAGGGAGGGTGTTCTAAAGTAGGGGATTGAACCGGGGAAATATATAATTTTTGTAAGGAGTGCTCAATTTCTTCCATTCTAGACGAGTCTGACTTTCTTCGCAATTCGTTGATAATTGTGGGTAATTGACGTAATGCCTCATCCGCAAATTTTTGCACATCGGGAGGGGTTACGGTGACGTCGGGCCAGTTCAATAAATTGTTCAACCGGCGGGTTAAATGTTCTATTCGTTGCTGACGCGCAATATTACTGTAGGTGATTTTTCGTCGTGAATGTTTTGAGATAACAACGTTAGTTCCCTATACTTCGCATAACAGGTTTCTCGTTCGCTGTCATAATCGAGTTCACGTAATCTATCTAACTGCGAGGGTATATCTGATCTGCTTTCGCGTAATGATTTGCGCAATTCAGAGACTGTTACGTTCGCGTGAGGTAAACCGCGTAAAATAACTTCGTAGCACAATTCATCTTTTAATAATAGATCGGGGTTAAATACAGCCATTTTTGAAATGTGAGTGACTATAAATACTTATTCTACTATTCGCATTAAATTCTATACTACTCTTTCTTGTTTTCACACATAAACAATTAAAGTTCACATTCAAATTTACATTGGTAGTGCGAGAAGTACATTTCAGAGAAAGAGAAATCTCACACAGGCGTCAATATACATTCAACGAAGGGGGAAATTCTCGGTCACTACGCACAGGATGATACACGCTTCTTATAACAATACAACCATCGAAGAGGGTTGGGTATTGTCTAACTCAACTTTTCGCGAGGTAACTATGACAGTTTTACACAGGCGTGGACAAGAAAATTAACCGATCAGATTTTGATTACAAACCGACACATTGATGACAGAAATTTTGTCAAGTACGTACCTGATGTTGTTACGTATACATTGAGTAAACTCCTACATCTAATTCACAATTAAAGTTACCTATTTACTATACTATTATAACAATAATTATCATTTTTATTTTATTTAAAATTTTAGACATATTAAAGTACATGAGTGAATAGATCAACAGGGTGTCACAATATTACACAATTATTTATTAAACAAAACAGAGTGGCGCATTTTATATGCGTCACGCTGCTCACAATTATTATTGTTTTTTTTTTTTTTTACAAAGCAGAGTGGCGCATCTTATAACGGACGATTCTCTGTAGTGGTAATGTGGTCTATCCCTAATTTGAAACACATGTTCCTGAATTCCTTTGACTTAAACTGGGGTCCGTTATCCGACACTAGATGTACGGGAGTACCGAAATCTTTAAATAATCTATTCTGTAATATACTTACTGTGGTCGAAGCTAAAGCTCGCCGCATGGGATACATCCAGACAAATTTGGTGAAAGAATCTACGCAAATTAGTAGCATGGTATTTCCTGATTTAGAACGCGGGTAGGGTCCTGAAAAGTCTAAATAGATTTTGGAGAACGGGGTAGCAGGAATTTCTGAGATTAATTGACTTATTTGGCTGTTTCTCGCTGGTTTGCTGAGTGCACACAACTTACACATTTTCACATAATTAGCTATCTCACTGTTCATATTTTCCCAGTGATATTCTTTACGAATTCGATGTATTGTTTTATTTATTCCCATATGTGCTCCAATGGTGGAAGAGTGGTAGTATTCCATCAGCATAGGTTTAATAATATCAGGGGCGGTTATTCGTAAATATTTTCCGTTCGCTATTCTATAACATAATACTCTCTTACTCAATATGTATTTTTCTGACTTATTTCCTTTGTCAAGTTGTTCTATAATTGGTCTTAAATGGGTGTCTTTTTGTTGATACTGGGCTAAATCTGTAAATGCAAGAGGAAATTCGGTAATTAATGTATTGATAATCGGCGTTTCTCTACTCTCCTTGTTTCCGTATGTTTTACTAGTCGGCTGGAACATACGTGACAGTGTATCTTCAACTACGTTTTGGGTGCCTCTAATATGTTGTACTTAAAATTTGAAACAATTTAATCTTAATACCCATCTTCCGATACGACCTAACTGTTTTGGGTGATTTAGTAGCCAAGATAATGCTTGATTATCCGTTTCTAACAGAAATTCTTTATGTTCTAAAAAGGGTTTGAACATCTCAAAAGCGAAAACGATATCTAAACATTCTAATTCGTATGCGGAGTATTTTTTTTCTTGATCTGTCAGGGTGCGTGATGCGTAACTAATAGGTAGTCTAGAGTTATCTACTTCCTGATATATTACTGCACCTAGGGCTACACTTGAACTGTCTGTCTGCACTACAAACGGTTTTGTAAATCGGCTAATTGTAGTACTGGGGGTGATATGATGCTTTCTTTTAGTTTCTCGAATTACAATAATCAATGTCGAAAATTTTTAATGATGAATATACATTGTGAAATCAATTCCGCAGGGTTAGGAAATGAAAAGAAGCCCCACTTGACACTGTCTGAAATTCGGAGTTGATCATCTGTTATTAAAATAATTTAGGACTCGGTTAATCAAAAGGAAAACTATCATAAAACAAAGAGTAGAAGTGAATTAACTCGATGCTCGATGGTAGAATTTTAATATAATTTTACACAACTGAAACTATGGAACGCACGTATAAAGAAATGTGTACCGAACAGAACAGATGAGCAATTCAAGTCGCGCGCCTACACAGGTCCAACTTTCTCTAGGCGGGCGAAAACTTTTACTCTGTGACAATCTGTTGCCATGTTAATACAACGAAGTTTGCAGCTGTAAATTCTATATTAAAAATTAAACTCGAGCGCGAGACGTATTCAAGAATTACTTTAAGTAAGTTCTATAAACAATGAGGTATGCATGCTGTCGCCCGGTCGCGAGCGCATATTAATATGTGTGTATGAGTATGTGCGAGCGCGCACATTTCATAACCTGTGTGTGCTCGTTCTGATACGCTTGGTGATAAACATATTAATGTTTAGGTTTCGACCAGCATCTTCTTCATCAGGCTTTTGTATTTTTTATACCCTATATATAGGTTTCAAAACTTCCTTCGACGTTGTCTGGTGCCTAATAACCACTCGATGCGATGATTCCACGTTCCATTACGGAGATCTAGTGCACCCATGGCTCTTAACATGCTTTCCTTCCAAGATTTTCTCGGTCTTCCCTGCTTTTGACGATAGGGAGGAACCCACTGCATCATCTTCTTTAGACGTCTCTCGTCTCTTATCCTCTGAACGTTGCCGTTCCATTAACACTTACCCCCCACTCTCACTACTCTTAGGCAACTCCGCTGTCTGTGACTGTCTACCAGCCCATGAACTACTGCACATTCACTACACCAGGCTAACTTAACTTTGACAAAGTGTACTAACTATTAACAGTTTTGTTGGAGTGAGGAACACACTACGTATCAATTCTGTCATGAAAAATTCGGTACGACCGGCCATATGGTAACGGACTCGAGAAATTTCTTAAGAGAGGTTTGCACTGATGTTTCTGAATAACGCTATTAAAACAGAACAGCTTTCAGTGCTTGCAGTGAACAGTCAATGCATCTGAGGATTTACTTCGGACATTGAGATTATAACGGGTCAACTTAATTACAAATAAATATTAAGTATTGTAAAAAACATTTTCTAAAATATCATGTACGGCTTGGCGTTGTAATGTGATTTGGTTTAGATGATTTTTGTGGCTGGTACACCTACGGTATTACTATAAGTATTCATTATTATTAAATATTATTATATACTTATTATATATTACCAATAATATTATAAATATTTGTTATAATTAGGTGTGTACTAAAGTAATGGTTGTTGGCACAAAATGTATTTATTAACAGAAGTTGAGAGGTGAAATTATACATATGTGTACACTGATCTTCGCACACAGAATGTCATATTTAAAATAATCTCTGTTGGACTTAACAGATTTGCACCCACTTCTGGAAAGCACTTTGGAAAAAATCCGTGGAGCACGCTCTGACCCACGCCCTAATACCATCTTTCTCCTCTCCTGTACACTGAATTTGGTACCCCAAAGGACATATTTTTTCAGTGCATCAAAGAGGGTACAGTCTGATAGTGCAAGAGCAGGCCTGTATGAATGATGGGGAACCAATTGTAACCTTATTTGTGCAAGGTATTGGTTTGTGCCTAGAGATGTGTGAGGCCTAGCATTATTATGACGCAGTTTAATGGCATTGAGAATTTTCTCACTCTTATGTCCGAGAAGTATTATCTTCTGGCGATTTATCGGAGTTTATTCTGTGACGTCATGTAACGCTCAGTGTTAATTGTTGAGGCCTGTTCAAGAAAATCCAGCAAAATAAGTCCTCTCTCATCCCAGAAAAGAAGAAACATCACCTTGGCTACGAACTTCTGACTTTTGAACGTCATATGTCTAGGTGAAGTATTGTGTCGCCACTCCATCGACTGCCCCATAGTCGCGAGGTCATATTGATACACTGAAGCCTCATCATATGTCAAAAAATTTGAAAAAGAATTCTGTTCAACCTTTTCCAAACCTGGACAGCAGTTCTGACTATACTTCTACAGCTTTGTCTTGCAAATCAGATATTGGCTGATTAGACACCAACTTGGTAGACGCTTTCCTGTAGCCTATGTCCTCTATATCTCTTTGAACAGCATCACGTTCACAATTCAAGATTGCAAAGATTAAGCTTACTGTAATTATTCGTCGATCTGCACGAATCATGTTATCAACTAGCTACCGGTTGTTATCAGTCACTATAGTCAGTACTCTTCCACTACTTGGTTATAACCTATGGAAATGTCTACTACCTTAAATTTAGTGACCATTTCCAAACATTGCTCTCGCCTGATACTCTAAACACGTTTCTCAAGCGTGGATGTCTTCAGCTGAACATCGCTCTTCAGTCAAGAATTCGATAACTATGTCTACCCTTCATATCCATTGTTGGGTTAATGTGAACGCTAAGAAAAGTTTGTGTCGTGCATGAAGATATGCTCTCTCACTGGTACGAATTTAAGACACATGTAATCAATTTTCCATATTTGACAAAAAAACAAGTATTTCTGTCAGTACAACCCTCGTATAATAAATATTGTTATTATTAATCCTTTATTTCACAGTGACCTCCAAGCAATACATTTTAACGATGAAAAGTTTGCGAGGATCGGTCAAAAAAAGTTAACTCAAATTGTAAATTATTTGTGTCGACGTTACAAAAGTATTTATTATGATAATCAAGACCTGTGTACGCATACAAAAGAAGATATCAAACACAACAGATCAATTAATTGATTGAATGTGTTTGTGTATGTGAGTGTGTGTGCGTGTGCTCGCGCATGTGCACATGTGTGTATTGTGTGAAGGAGATGAAACAGTTTTTTACATTATCAAAATAATTGCATTCATTGATTGCAAATAATTGAACTGTTGAACTGTTGGGAGGGGGGGTTGATATTATTTTCTCTTGTATCCTACACAGGTCCTGATGATGACAATAAATATTGTCGAAACATCGACAGAAATAATTTAAATTTTATGTTAGACTTTTTCGATCGATCCTCCCAAATCCTTCATCGTTAAAACGATGATCATGATGATGATGATGATGATGATTATTATTATTAATATTATTATTTTACAAAGTTATGTTGTTCGTTATGGAGAGTTTTATAGAGAGCAAGGACCTAATTACCTTTTGTTTTTAGCAAAACTCAAAATTTAATTTCTCAGCTTAAAAGAGAAGATTAGACGTATTTGAGTTCACCAGCCTTTTAGACTACAAAAACATGAATTCTTGAGTTTTTTAATGACATCATTTATAAAGCGACCAATAGCCTACTAGACAGTAAAGACTTAATTATAGTTTCATCTTGTTAGTAGAAAGCAAGATTCTAAATTCGAACTCGTAAGGTAAACAATTCGTGTAAAGTAAAGACGTATCTTTGTTATGTTGCGTTGAAAGTGTGCAGCTGAGGTCTTTGCTCCGTCTAATGCTGTCACGTACTGTGATAAACAATGAGGCATATTTGTCATCAACGTAAGAACGCGTCTGTCAAAGGTAAACACACTACCACACGTGGATATAGCCAACCAACACCCTTCACAGTTCGTATGTCGTCTCGTCTCACTCTACCTCTCTCGATCACTTATTCGTCATCCTTCAAAAAACGTTTATATAACTTGAAACAAAATTTGTGTTATTCGGCGTTAAAAAGAATTTTTGTAAACATTTACCAGTTTCGAGGAATATTATTATTAGAGGCTGTTTTTCTACAAGTAACCGAAACGCATGCACATACAAGCACACACACACACACGTTTTCATTTATCAAAGCATATCTTTGTATGATTGACCCCTGCTCTGCAGCAAATCAATCATCGCCTAGCAAACTCTTCGTCACCACGTTAGTCTAGGTTACCTACTCGCTCCCAGTGTGGGAGTACTTGGTAAAGAACCATAAGCGACAGCTCCAGTATCTCCTGGACCGAGATACTCCATAAATGTGCAAAGCACATTATCTGACTTCGAACCTGACCATCCGAAATTCCCCAGGTGTCCATTCCCTGAACGCCATTACATGGACACTTTCTTGAAAGTTCTATCGCTGTTGTGCTCACTTCCAATTCCCTCATTAGTGCCACCGATCATCACCCACCTGTGCCAGGAGAATCTTGAACCCGGCCTCGGCGAACACTGATCCTGAATTACTCTCTGTCTAATGGAAGCTGCACGGACGGTAGCAGGCCACAACTAAAACCCTCCATACATCGTAGTCCCCGCGGCTGAAACTCTACTAGAAGCTCGGAACGCGGTCTTAAGGTAGGAAACGGTCTCCGCTCGTCGCTTGCACAGCTCCCCCTCTCTCGCTCTCGCTCTTTGTAAGAAGTGACTGCAGTTCTGATTGGACGATGAATTTTATCGCACACTATTACACATAAAATTATTGGCTGCAATTATCAATTAGTGTCGATATAGTGCACAAAACAGCTTCAAATTTGAATAAATTATATAAAAACTGCTGTGTGGGTGCGCGCATATTAAGTTGAAATTCTCCAAGTACAATGAAATTATTTCATTTACTTATGAAAGCCCAAAAAACGATGGTCTGATTTTTAATTCAGTTAAAATATTTGTAAATAAAAACAATTTAAATTCACAATGTGTATAAGGTTTCTCAAACCGGAACAGGTCTCTAAACCTATTGCAGGATGGAAGAAGAAGAAGAAGAAGAAGAAGAAGAAGAAGAAGAAGAAGAAGAAGAAGAAGAAGGACTTAGTTAAGAAATTACTGCCAATAGTCCAGTCGCCAGACTAAAAATAACGGTAAAATTTCTTAAAAAATTGAGGCAAAGTGATATTTGGTATAGTTATTGAAAAAGGTCTAAATATCGGTTTAAAATCATCTTTGCATGTTTATAAGGTCAGGCTTTTTAAAAAAAACCCTTATTTAAGGGCAGCGCGCGGTAAAATAGATAAAAACGTTTACATTCAGTGAATTTCTTTCCTTACTACTAAATAAACCATTGGATCATGATAAAGTCTTCATTCTTTTTGTTTAAAATAGTTCAAATTTTAATAGTAATAAATTCAAAATAACGATTTTGTTATTATTTCATCGTTAGGAGTATTAAATCGATAGACGGAATGGTCGATTTTAACAAATCTTCCTCTGTTGAATAATATTATTAAATATGTGTATCTTAATATACATAAAAGTCATTGTGTGTATTTATATTCCACACCTCCTACTAAACCACTGGACCGATTTCAACAAAACTTAGCACAAATATTTTATGCAACGGGAGAACCAACATAAGATAGGTGTTTTGGGCCCTGGGGGATGTCAAAAATGGAAAATATGAAAATACCGCATGTAGGGTATCAAATTAAAGGGAATTTCAATGCAAGTAACACTTTTTCATGCATATAAGCACTATTGAAAATTCTTGGGCCCTGGGGCATAATAAATGGGTGGTTTTGGGGGAGGTCAAAAATGGAAAATATGAAAAATCACTGGACCGATTTCCACCAAACTTGGCAACAATTTTTTACGCAACGGGAGAACCAACATAAGATAGGTGTTTTGGGCCCGGGGGGTGTCAAAAATGAAAAATATGAAATATGAAAATACTGTGGAGTATCAAATTAAAGGGAATTTCAATGCAAGTAACAATTTTACATGCATATACGAACTATTGAAAATGTTTGGGCCCTGGGGCTCAATAAATGGGTTGTAATGGAGGGGTGTCAAAAATGGAAAATATGAAATACCGTATGTGACATGCATATACGCACTATTAAAAATTTTGGTCTCCGGGGCTCAATAAATTGGTTGAATTGCAGGAGGGGTGATGTCAAAAATGGAAAATATGAAAATACCGCACGTGGGGTATCAAATTAAAGGGAATTTCAATGTAAGTAACAATTTGACGTGCATATTAATTTGGATTATTATAAATATCCCTCCCTGCTTGGTGGATGTGAAAAAAACAGCATAAATGGTATCAAATTAAAGTGAATTTCCTAGCAAGTAAGAATATGACACCACTTTCTCCCAAGCAAACCCGGGCAAATCCTCCAGTAATAAATAAAATATTTCAAAGAAAAGCTCTCTTTTTAATAAAAGGTAAAACGAATACAAAGAATATATATTTTTTTTTAAATTTGGAATTTTAAAAATTATTTATGTTGAGAATTTAGTTAGTGATTTCTTCTTCTTCTTCTTCTTCTTCTTCTTCTTCTTCTTCTTCGAGGATTTTTTCCTCACTATCATCAAAGTCATTATCATCAAAATCAATCTCGTCAACAATTGGAAAGTTTTTGCAAGTTTCAGTTGAGCATGTACCACAAACCGATGAACATAAAAGACCAGCGCTTCTGCATGTACACGATCCTTTTTTGCAGCCAGTTTTGCAATTACAAAAGACCATTTTTAATAAAGATTTTGGGGCAGCTGGCTGTGTCATTTTTATAGGCGTTAAAATTTCTCCAACATTCCAACCCCAGTCTTTTGGTATTAGATCATTGCCGAGCCATTGCTGGACTTGTAAATATACTCTGTAAAAGTGCTGCTTGGCAGCATCAGAAGTAGGTGGCAGACTTTCTAACTTTACAGGTTTTAAGCTTTTTTTCTTTTTTGAAATCGCTTTAGTAAAACTTGTATGTCTGTATTTATCAACACATGTAATTTTTTTTGGAGCATTATACATATACAGGAGAATTAATAGACCATTTTTATATATAGATGTTTGATGTTGATTTACCAGTTTAAATGCTTCGATCGCTTCTTTTAAATCTGAGTTTATTGATTTTTTTCAATCGAATTAAAAACCGATTTTTTACCTTTACCATAAAAGCATGATGTTGTGTCACAGCCGGTTAGAGCATGCAAAAATAGTATATTCTCTTTGCAAAATTTATGCTTTCTAAAGCTGTCTAAAGAAGAAAATAGACTAGCACTCATGGTTCCTCTCGTGGGTTTTAAGAGATAAATTTTCTTATTACTAGGTGTAAGCGCAGTAATGAGCACCAAAATATCTACGTCCTCTGCAACAATAACTGGAGGTTTATCATATAATGCTAAGGCTGTTTTCACAATTAATAAGTCTGCATCATCGTCAGCTTGTTTAACGTTTATGTTTTCTTCTTCCAAATATCTCGTTAGAATTTCAATAAATAGAGTTTTATTATTTTTATTCGAAAGAAATTGTTCTTGGGTCACTGTGACACACATATCTTCATGGAATAAAATGTCTGGAGAGGAATTTTGATTGGTACGGCGATAACGCTCCATAGCTTTGATGCTGTTAGAATTGTTTGTATAGCCATCAAAAACTACAGTAACTTTTGATCCAAAGTGTCTCTTGACATAATTTACGTATCTTTGAAAAATACATTTGAACTTGTCATTTTTTGACCATACTACTCTATGCAGTAACATACCACCATCAATGACGTAAATGCAATCTTCAAGGTTAATCTCAGTGCGGTCTACTTCAAACATATCATATAGTTTAGACTTATCTGTTTTCCGAAATACACCTTCGTAAAACATAGATGTTGGGTACGGTGCAAGTTCATAACGCATGTAATATTTTAATTCGTCGTCACTTTTTCTTGCTACACAAATGCGTTGAAATATAAACATTGGATCTATAGGGACAATTTCCTCTTGAATTTTCAGACTACTATTAACACTTTTTAATGACAGTACTCTATTTTTTCGTTTAAACGAAACTTTATGGAAGTTTGTACCAGCAATTTCTTCTAATCCTGCTTTTCCAACCTCAAAAGCATTATGACAGTTAATATTATTACCGCCAGTAAATCCAGTAGATATAGACATTATTGAATCTTGATAAGGAAATGGCTCGTAACAATCAAACCAGGAATTTATTTTGAGAATATCTTCAGTATCTCGTTTTATTCGAGAATCTCTAGCATCTACATGCTGATCGGAAGTAGAAAATGTTATACCACAAAATTTTTCTACTTCTTCGCAGATATCATGTGTATATGGCATCGCTAAAATCCATTTATTTGCAGTACTGGTAGTTACTCCCCGTCCAATCATACCACCATCAACTTTCATGACTCTCATTAAGTCCTGTTCGATTGTCATATCAGTATGAGTTCCTGACCAGAATTTCTCAGTTCGTCTTACAGTACAAAATCCGTTATTTATAAAATTTTGAAGTTCTTTAATTTTTAAAGCGGTAGTTTCTGGAATTACATCTTAGTTTTGCATTGAGGTGAAAAGTTTTTCAGATTCTTTTATAAATTGATTCATATATTGTACATATAATAAGGCTGATTTCGTATAATTAAAATGTCCAGTTGCATAAAAATATGGCAACATTTGCTGAATAACTTGTAATTGAATTGTTAGTAAACCCATTTTTTCAGAGCGCGCAAATGCTTTTGCAATAGAGATCATTCGTATGTATTGTATCCATAATTTTGCAGTTTTACCGCGTTCCTCAATTTCAATCATTTTTTCTAGAAATTTACCATTTAAGATGTTTAAAAAATTATGATCTTGTACTTCTTTGTAAGTAAGATTGTCATCTAAAAATTCTTGTAGTAAAGATTTCATATTTGAATATTCAACTTCTGAAAGATTCATTTCCTCAATAATCGTTTTACACAAAACTATCCAAATTAATGTGTGGCCTCGTACTGCTCTAGCATAAGCATGGCCATCTAACATCTTATCTACAGTTCCTGGCGCATAGCAACAGCTTAATGCTTCTTTTAAACCGCTTCCTGCCATCACATAACCGATTGAACCAAGAAAAGACATAATCAGATGAAATCCTCCAAGTCGAACAATTACATTACGTATATCATCATCAGGTGAGGATTGGACCATTTCAAACGCTTTCTGATACAAAGGTTGATCGAAAGTAACAAAACAATTAAATAGATTAAATTTTTCACTAGTTTTACAGTGTATTTTAAAACGGTGTATATTGTATTTTTGTCAGTTGGAGGAGAGTGTACAAAAGGCAAGCAAACAATTCTAGATAATGTATAAGTCATATTTTCCAAAAGCTTGGACATAAAGGCATTCCAGCCAGTAATGCCTGGTTTGGTCACTCCATAAATCCAAAGCAAGTCAGCATTAGAAAAATCTATATTATTAAAACTCGGATTATCTACTTTTTCAAAAACAATATTTTGGAGTGCATGTGTATTAATATTTTCAAAAATTTGGAATGGTATTTTGTCAATTTTGCTGATTTCTTTTGCAGTAGGCTTAACAGTCAATCGTTTTAAGGGAACTTTGTTATAATAACAATCTCTTGGACTTACAATCATAATACCTCCCATACTATGAAAAGTATTTTTCCCGTCTATAGTATTAATATTAATATCTGAATTGTCAAATGCCAATTGTGTCAACAGCCAGATCTAAATGGAGAACGTGGACTAAGCAATACACTATTCTCATAAAGTGCTGCTTCTTTGTATGATGAACACACTCCCAGATGCGACAATATATCTATAATTCGTTTTGAAGCAAATTTCCTATGCAACATTACAGACAGACCAACTTGCAATGGTGATAGAAAGGTTCTAGGTCTTATGCAACTCATAATTGAATGAGTAATTGCTGTGCATTTTGTTTCATATGAACTAATATCACCTTTTTTATTTTTTAAAATTATTTCTTCTATCAGAAACTGAAGGGATTCTGGGATATTCTCATTAATATTTTGGAATATATTATCACTTGGAGGATAAAATTCTGTATTACTTTTCTTCAGATTAACATCGTTTCGAATAATTGCTGCTGCAGATTTTAAGATTTTTCTTTTTTCTTCATTTTCATCTTTTTTTGAGGCTATCCATGCTTGACGCATGACATTGTATTCACGATCTACAAGACATATGAGGGTTGAGCCACCTTTTCTGGATATAATTCTTATACAATCGCCATAATTTTCTTTTAATTTAGCAATAATGGTATTTGGATGACAAGCATGATGTCCTGTTTAAGAAAATTAGATATTAAATAGAATAAACATGAAAATTTAATTTAAAAAATAGTATAATTAAGTTAGTATTATAGTAAAATAGTATACAGTAATATAATTTATAATTAAGCAATATATTTACCTAATAATGCAATTAATTCTGTGAGCGTAAACTGGGTATCATCACTGTCACTTAAATAATCAAAAATCAATTCCATTTGACGTGAGATTTTTACATCCTTGGGTCGACCTTTAGCATCACTTGTGTCACGAGTGTAACTGCTTAAAACTTTTTTGTGACAACTGCGGTGATATCTCGCTTGTACAGCTACCAAATCATCACAAGAAATTCGTCGTAGAATTGCTTTTCCTAATTCGTCATTATGTTCTGCAATCATTTCTGATAATTTTTCTTTAAAAGTAGGACTTTGAATTATGGAAATATTTTTCCGTTGATTAATACTTAATCTCGTATTACTTTTATCGGCATCTAATCCACAAATTATACAAAGTTTTTTGAAATTAAACAATTCTTTACTCTTTCTGACTTTACTCTTGACTGGGCTATATTTACTTTTTTTCGACAAAGTGCCTAAATCCTTATAACACAAAACATCATTCCTTTTTAACGTATATTTTTCTCGACATTTCCTGTGTACTAAAATTGAATCAACTTTTTTTAACATTTCATATTTTGCATCGTTTCTCTCAGAGCTAACTCTTATTAAATTCGGTAGTCCTCGAGTCACTTTTTCTGTATCTTCAATACAAAGATCAGCATTACAAATAAAACATATTTCAGTATCACACTGGTCTATATTTAATACCTAAAAATCAAAGAACCTTATGTAGCACTAATGTTCAGTAAAAGTATTCTTTAAAACTTCACCACTAGTGAAGTCAAAATATCTCTTTTGACAATTTTTTTATTTTCAATTTTAAATCCACAGTTTTTACCAAATTTGTTTTTTTAAATATGTGCCTTTTATAAACTTTTAATGTATGTAAAAAATGATCAGTACAAATAATTTTTTTTTTTAGAAAAAATGCGTTCTTTACGTTTAATTTTTTTAAATGGTCAAAAAATGGTGTCAGAAAGGCCAAAAAATTTTGTTAATTAACCATCCGAAAGTATTTTTAATAAGCTTTAATTTAAGCCGTCGTACACCTTTTGTGCCACAATCTTGCCATACTTTATGAGCACTCAAAATTTTTTTGTGAATTGCGATTTTTTTGAGGTTATATTCAACATTTCAATATGAAATTTGTGGGGTTTATAGTACTCCACAAAGGTTACCTTTCCCTCAAGTTTTATCAACTTTCAATAATTTGTGTTAAAACAACAGCAATTTGTTTATAAACGCCATCGCCACTTTATTTATTGATAGCACATTAACAATAATAATAATATCGACTTCCGTATTAAGGCTAAAAATGTTATTCATTTATTATAGATTACTGAAAAAAATTCACATTAAAATCGGCTTGTTAGGTCCAAAGATATTTATAAAAACGCTATTTTGCAACTTAAATTGTTAATAAAAAAATAAACGGGTTGATTTTACACAAAACTTAACTATTAGCTCAACTTGATCCCATTAACCAATTTAGCATACAAAAAATGACTCCCATAACAATTCACATTTGATTTTTATTTTGACTCCACTACACGTGTTCACAAATAAATAAATATTAGCATGTATAAAAAGTGTAAATAAAAATTTTAAACTGCAATTTTTGTTACCTGTTTTATATGATAAAAACAAAAATATTTGTAATGTTTTGATTATAACCTTTGAAGAAATATCAACTGCGTTACTGTTCCGTTCTTGTATAGCAGATGTTTGTATGGCATACCACAACAATGGGTGTTGCGCGCGCAGCTACATTTACAGTTGCACACTCGAGGGGAATAGAACGCCGCGCCGTTTAAAAATTTTACCTGTTTTCTAGGGTCTTGTTTTTAGAGTATAGGTATAATCAGGTAAGAGAAATAACATGAATAGATAGATTTAGCATTGTAGTAGCTATAACGTTAATTTCAAGTACTCAAATAAACCCACTTAAAAGATACATGTATGTAACGCAAAGGAGGCACCTTTTTTTAGTATATACAATTTTTATTTATTTTTTTAATTTTGAAAATGATTATAATTTTCATGAGTGTAGTTTTTGATGCAGAACACTTGCAGCTTTCAAATACAATTTTTTGTATTTCGATATCTCTATTTTTAAGATTAATAAAGGCAGATAAACTCTGAATTTTAGAGTAAATTTAAAATACGTCGAAATACTCACTTTTGAAAAGGTTTTTTTTTTTTTAAATAACAACTTCAAAAGTAGTTTTCATTATTATAAAATAAAAAGTTTATCTCTTTTAAAGGTAAATTAGTAAAGAACTACTATTTTTTTTTAATTTTATTGTATAGTACTTGTAATTTTGTGGTTTCACTTCTTTTTGTATCTACAGTAAATATTTATACACTATATTCTTTATGTTCAAATAAAATATTTATGTAAAAATCAACAAATTTTGAAAGCTATACTGTTCCCCTTCAAAACTAGCCTTTATTTAACTGGCTACGCTTAGATTAAAGAAAGTTATGATATTTTTGAATAGACGCGCCTGGCTAATTTAGCGAATTACGCAGGATCGGGGCCAAACGCTCTTTTTTAAACGCAGCGCTCATCATTACCAATTTTCAGGAAAACAGTTCCATTAACGTAAAAATATGTAAGGAGACTTTCTGAAGGAAATTGTTTGCTCTTCAATATACACCTTTTTATTTCTTCCAACTGTACATATTTACGGAGTGCTTTAAGAAAATCTGTCTTTACGATTTTTCCAGACCATTTTCAGAAAACCCTAGAAAGGTAAACATGCAAAGATTTTTTTATATTAATTATTAACGTTTATTTAACACGTGCACCAAATATTGCTTTGCCCCAATTTTTTCTCAAGTCAAAATCTCTGGCGACTGGACTACAATATATATCCGATTGAATGAATTTTTAGGTGAAATAATTAGCTGTCTACGAACGATATCAGTTTTTTATATAGAGTACATCTTATATATAAAAATGAATGTTTCTTTGTTTCTTTGTTTGTCCCGTATGCGTTCCTATACCATTCATCCGATTGCGATGAAACTTCGGTGAGTTGTTGTGCGCACGCCCGAGAAGGTTTCTGAATTAGTGGTTTTTTTCGATGGGGCCCTTTGGGGGGTTCTTTGGGGTCTTCCACATCTTCTCCTAAACCACTGGACCGATTTCAACCAAACTTGGCACAAATATTTTACGCAACGGGAGAACCAACATAGGATAGGTGTTTTTCCGACGGGGTCCTTTGGGGGTCCTTTGGGGTCTTCCACATCTCCTCCTAAACCACTGGACCGATTTCAACCAAACTTGACACAAATATTTTACGCAACGGGAGAACCAACATAGGACAAGTGTTTTTTCGATACGATCCTTTGGGGTCTTCCACATCTCCTCCTAAACCATTGGACCGATTTCAACCAAACTTGGCACAAATATTTTACGCAACGGGAGAACCAACATAGGACAGGTGTTTTTTTCGATACGATCATCTGGGGGGTCCTTTGGGGTCTTAAAAATCTATTAAATTTGGTTACTATGGCAACCTAATAGAATAGATTCTGTTCTAAATATATTATCGCATTAAATTGAAGACCACGCGAACGAAGTCGTGGGCAACAGCTATTTATTTTTAAGAAACCTACTTTAATTGAACTTTATTAATTAAACTAACATTTTCATTACGTACAACGTGAAACTCCGTAGCGAAGCACGGGTATTCTGCTAGTTTTATATAATTCTTAGATAATAGAATGTGTGTGTGTGAGGGAGCGCGAAGATTCAGTTCTGTTATTACGGAATGGATTAATTTGAAACTGAACCATACAATGCGATTAATTGTCTTCTCTGCAGAATAATTTATAAATTTGACATAAGCCATGAGGAATGTGGTTTTTCTGTATGTGTTTTAAAACCCTGTTATCTATTTACTATGTAACAAGGACTGTTGCGGATCAAATTGACATTGCAACACATGTCTCAGCGACATGTTATAGGCCAACTACGTACGGAAATATAGTTTACAAGTCAGAAGCATCCATGCGTGATATACTTTAAACGAGGGGTGTGAAGTGCGATGCGATTGAGCTGAAAGGATTATTATAGTCTAGAAACTCGGTGGAACGTAAATCATCCGACGTGTTACATTAACTGCCACAAAGACAAGAAGATGATTCTGCCATCTCGAAAGTATAGTCAACAATGGCTATATAAGTTGGGAGATAAATCAAAGAAACTCCCAAAGACTCGGGGGAGAGCAGACGAAGTGTTAGAGAAGATCCGATGAAGTATCCAGGCTCCAATGCGTTAGAAATGAAGACCAACTGTTTGGGGAGGTAAACTCTTATAGACAGAACAATATTGTACACCATAACCTAAGTATGAAGCGCTTCATGTATGGCCTGACTACTGTTCACCAAAAATTGTTAAGCTTGGTTCCAAGTAGCTTAGGAGATGGTATAGGAGAACACAGATGACGCGTATGCACTTTGCCTGTTCCAACTTCACACTTCATTCCGTCTTCTGCGCGTAGTCCTACGTTCCTTCTGCCTCGTGGGGCATATTATGTTGCTTGCTTAATTAATCGTTCATCATACACCCTTTCAAAGTGCTTTCTTCGTTTCTGTGTGTACTGTTGGATTTTGTCAAACACAACGTAGCCCGTGTTTCAACATTTTATCTTATATCCCTATTCCTCAGTTTATCTAACAGAGTGCAGCCTTGACTACAATGAAACTTCATTGTAGCTGCCTGTGCTCTCCATTTAGGCCTATCTACATGAGAGAAGAGTCAGTGTTCACAACCGTACAATAATGTAGGTACTGCCAGGTACTGTCTTGCAGAATTTTAACATAGTATCATTTCTAGTCTTATTCTTCAGCGTTCGACATATTGTACCACATATAGGCCTATACTGAAATGTATACAGTTTATTATTTAAATCATAATTTTGATTACAGCTGATGTGATATCTGTTCTATCTGTGATAATTGTCCTTTAAATGTCATAATCTTAGTCTTTTGCTTTAAAGTAACCATATTGTAGTTTATATGCAGTACATCCAATTGACAAAGAGCTCTCTGGAGGCCATCTCCGTTTTCATACATAAGCAAACAACTATTAATATATATGCTACAAAATGCTCTGTTCTACCTTAGGATCCCATTCTTTCATAATATCGTCAATATATAGGCTATATAAACATCATCACAGACAGGCTACAGCCTTGCTTCAGTCCTTTCTTAGTTTTTAGGGCTTGGGACTGTTGATTATCAAGTCTTATATGAATGTCTGTATTTTTGTACAGGCTATTGATAGTTCTTATTAGGTGCGCTTGGTAACCTCTTCTGCTCATTATGATACATGACTTACCTAACAGAGTTTACCCGATCGAGGAGAAAGGTTACCTATGGTGGTATGTAATAAAAGGTTTGCAAGGAGGAGAATGCGACGGCAGAATGCGAAAGACGGAACATCTGTAGCCCTACATACACTCGCATATAGACGGTCATTAGGCCTAAATTAACCGAGCTAACCATGTTTTGCAGGGGTTACCGAATTGACACAAAGACTAGAAAGGAAACATTTAAAGTATGGCCATGTTTCTAAAATGTGTTGTCTTGTCTATTGCACTAACGAGCACGGGGGGGGGGGGGCACTACAGGTATCGAAACACCGGATCATGGAGAAGACGTCTTTTACCAGACGTCATCGAAGTTTATATGAGTTTGTAGGCCTATATATACTGAACCTTTGAACCCACACCGAACAATATATTCATAGGCGTTCTAACCAATCTGATCATGTAAAAAGTGCAATCATTAGTTCTTTTCGTGCTCGAGCCTCTAGCCTTTGTTCCTCGGAAATCAATTTAGTTGCGAAATTAATAACATTTTCACTGACTTCCAGGCTAATGGCTATTAAAAAAAATTAAAAATTGCAATTATAACATTAGAAACTCTGATAAGTAGGAGACAGATGTGAGAGGCAGTACCTATAGTCATTCCTTACGTACATGGTACGTCTGAAAGAATAAGGAAAATTGACACAGAGTATGAGTTGCTCACTACTTACTACTTGCGTACTCACGCCATACGCTGAGAAAATGATTAACTGTTGCAAAATCTCTGGACTCCGGGTTCCATACGAACAATATGATTAACAATATCCAGTGTGAGTGTGGTTTTAAACACGTATGCAAATCGTATCGACCTCTGCAAGTCCGTGTGAACTAGTATAGGATGACTGTTCAGAAAGGTAACACTTTCCCATCAACCACGAGTTAGTGTGGTATTTGCAACACAATTTTATGGCAGAAAGCGAAAATTATTAGTAAAGAAAAGAAATGGTTGGAAGAAGACATAAGGAAGCTACATTGTTACTAAAAATAACAATTACTATAGTCATGTCAGCAGCGAAATTCCGAACATCTGGCTTCGTCCCTAAAGCACTTTACAATTGTTGGGTTGCCTTAGCGGTTTGTACGTAGGCGGCGTTTGCTGCTAGGTGGAGACTACTTTAACTTTTATTTTATAAGAGTTGGATTTGTTGCGTTCCTGTCTCAGTGGGGCGTCTCTCGATTGCACCAGGTTTAATCCTTAACCCAAATGTTTTCCACTTCACTGCGCACAAACCTATCGACTGCGCTCGATGTCAGTTTCACCCCCCCCCCACACACACACACACATCCGTGAGTACACGTACAGCACGCTCTGACTGTTGCTCGTTCTCTGTCTATCTGTCTATCTGTCTGTCTGTATCTCTCTCTCTCTCCCCACCCTCTCCCCTCAGATATTCATTCGGTTTCTTAAGTGAATGTAACAACACGGAGTAAGTTACGAAGTGAACGAGGCAATGTTCTTAAGTGTTACACGGCAAAAATATACCTTGAGACGCCGATGCGTTGATTCCAGTGGGCCAAGAATTTACAACCATGAAGAATGAGTGGATAAGTATGACGAAGAATTATTTCTAGTAGTATGAAGAGGAAAGCAAAATTCGATTTCACGGAACGAAATAGTGTGCTTAGAGTCGACAAACACAGAGAATAAATATTTCCTGTAGAAAGAAAAATAAAATAAAAGAGTAAAAAAACGATACAATTAAATAGAAACCAATACAGCATTAATAAAAATAAAAAAGTAATAAAACCAATCATCACCTTTATATCAGAGTATAGGCAACGTGCTTCTTGTTCCGTCTGCAGAACAGTACGGATCTAGATCGGAAGGTCGATAAATATTACTGGTGGAGGGGAGCAGTAGCTAATTTAGGGCGTACGAAAATGATCCTGGACCGGCTTATCTTTGGAATATTACAGGCGATAATCTACTTAGATTTAGTCGGCTGTAATACTGCGTCCATAGGATTACATTTTGCTGATGCCTTGCAGTTGGGTGTTTGGGCATCAAAAATCTATAGGAAGACAGCCCTGAGTAAAAATTACCGGAAGTCATGATCCGTAAGGAGGCAGCCCTCCACATGACTTACCCATCTATAATCTGGTACCCTATAATGGGGGAAACTAAATTCACTCAGACTTTCAAAGAACACAGCCGGACAGAGATAATGGTAATAAAACCAATAAAAAATATGCTTCCAATCTTGAAGAATTCAGAATTGGTAACTCAGCCTAACGGCCTTAGTGGAGGTTCTAAATTTACTTGGGTAATTTTTGGTAATAGCTGGGTGAACACTTTTCTAATTCAGAGGGAGTGGGCAACTTCTACCAGACACCTTGTACTGTGGAGGCCTACTCATATGAAAACACGCAAGATTTTACTATGATATGCCTTTTCATTCGTCTTTTCTGATAGCCTATTTATTCTGTTTTTTACTAAGGTATTTCAGATTTGTTAAATAGTTACACACAAAAGTCTATATAAAAGTTTTGGATTAATTATTTTAGATTAAGTAATTTTGTATTATATTGTATTGTAGGTCTATTTGTAAATTTGCACATGCAACAAACGTTGGCTATAATAGCCCTTACGCGTCGTAAATTAAGGAAGAATTTCTACAAGTAATACAGTTAATGTCAACAAGCCCATCGCGTGTGCAGGTATGTGCAGAACAGGTCACAAGCGCAGTGGATGTCGTTAGAAGGGTAAAGGATTTCCTCCGGCGCAATAGATGAACCACCGTCGCAGTGTTTAGTTAAGCTTGGCAGTGTGTTTATGTGCATTATATCTTGTTGAGAGTGTTGTGTGTTTTTTCGTAGTAAGTATTTATTTGTATTATTTAGTCTTTTTATCTAACATTTGTTATTGTAAGACTCTCTATCACTCGTTGATAGAGTATTATTTTTTACTTATATGCCTATTCATCACGTATTACTTTATAGTTAACCTGTAGACAGTTGGCGATTGTTTGGACGGTAGAAATGTCGCTCCTTACAATTTTTCTGTGATGACAAAAGTCCATCAAGTACATTATAATCTCTATTGTCAATCACAAGCATCTTTAAAAGACGTTTTTAAATATAGCATTTCATAAAGAACAAAGTGGTTTATCCGTTAAATGAATAGTGTATTGAACATTTATTTTGTCCTTGATGTGATGAAAGAGAGAGAGGAAAGAATGGAGCTTTGCTGAGTAAATTGGTTCCATGCTGACAACACTGCCTTCATTTATATAATTCCATCTATCTTTAAAACTAGATTAATCCTTTACTACGTACAGAATTGCTAATATCGATTAGAGTAATAACAGACCACTTTAGGGTGGCGTTTCGCTAGATCTCACGAGAGAATATTGAAATCTGTGTACCATTGTGTTGAGAACGTATTGAATCATGCCGCCGTCAAAAAAACTTCAATTTTCCGGTTCAGTTAATGTCACAAAAGAGGGCGTACTTCTGTATCGTATCGAAGTAAGAGAGGAGAACAAAATTAGTTTCTAAAATTAGAAAACGTCTCCAGCATTCCCGATTGTATTTCGTAGGCAATAATATGTTTGTTTATTATTTATTTAAAACCATATTTCAAACTTATTAAGGGAATGGAAAAAGCGGGTTCTTTTTCACACCGTAAAGTTTTCATAGGCGCGATTAATGATAAATTTTAGGTACGAAGGCTGGGTCCGCTTTAAGCGTTTAACACACACGCAAGAGCTTGCGCGTGTATTATTGAGAGAAACGCCTTCGTAGAAATTAAAGAAAAGTATGAATTTTCAAATTGTGAAAATAACATTGGCAGTGTAGGCCTACACTGTAACTCTCTCTGTAATTATCTGCAATATGATGTATGGTGATACCAAATATAGGCTTATATTTCACAACAAAAAGTTCAGGACATCTTAAAGTTTTCTTTGATAGAAGGAAATTTAACTATATATAAATAGGGAATTACGATTCGGTGGTAAATATGGCCGACCTACTGGATCTTGTTCCATTACCTTTTATTTTGAGTTGCTGTTCAACTCTTCTTCGTCTTCTTCTTCTTAATCGTCTCCTCCTCCTCCTCATCCACGTCCACCTCCTCCTTCTTTTTATATTATTCTTATTTTTTCTCCTTCTTCATTCATTTCCCTTCAAGTGTTAGGCGACATCTTTTCCAGTCACAAGTTTAAGCCGTCTTTTCCTCTGTCTTCTAGAAGATCACTTCGCTTTTGATTCTAAAAAGCTTTTGCCTGTGAAATCTGTCATCAAATATTCTTTTCAAGTAATTCAACTATTTATTTCTATATTCACTGATGCTGTAACTTACTGGGGACATTTCTAGTTAGCTGAGTATATTTCGGTTATATAGGCCATTTTGTGCTCTTCGTGTAAGTGTAAATCTCTTCACATTACTGAAGAACTTCATCCTGGAAGCTTGGACTCTACTTGCTTTTCTTTGCGTTAACTCTCAAAGTCATATAAGACAGTAGGAACTGTTGTGATTCTATACAACTTCGTCTGGGTCTCCTTTCTTTTTTCTCTGTTAAGTTAACTGTAGGGCTACGGTACTACAGACTGAACTAAATTTAGCAATTGTACCATCTACGCTACTATCATTGTCGTAAATGATCTTGGAAGCAGGATATGACTTACATTGAAACTGGAATACTTGTTCCAATATGAATCCAAACTTTTATCCCCATTAATTCTTTGATTTCTCCAAACTTCTACGTTTTGCCCTATATTCTTGATATCTCTACTGATATATTCTACGTTTGGCCTAATACCCTACTTGGAGGCGAGAGACCAAGTTGGGCAGGAAAGGCTACGAGATCCTATTTAATTTAAATATGTTGCCTGTACTAATTACTCCCAGACTTGATATTAACTCATGCGCACGTTACAAGCGTGCACACAGGCATATTGCAGATATTAACTAGGATGTTTACTGTGATAAGATTATAGGTTCACCTCTATTTTCTTAAGTTCAAGTGTAACGATTTTCCAAATTTTATTGATCAGCAAAGAATGTTTTTTAATATCTTAATCTTAATTACAATTAATTTAAGAAGCAATAGTACATTTAAGTTAATTTCAATAAATGAATTTTTTGGGAGTCTACAAGACCAAGAGGTAGTTAGTTACCTGTAGGCCTATATTCTTATAATCTGTCCTTATACACCGCTAATCTATAAGTAGACCTAAGTGTGGAATATAGACTACAGTAACCCTATTCCTGCAGGCATGTATAATCAACACTTATTTATTTTTCTTTGGATTAGGATTTTTATTGAAAGGTGTTTATGAATTTTTTTATTAATATTAATTTAAATAATAATATCTACTCACGCGCGCGCACGTACAAATATGTGGTATTTCTTACGGGTTGAAAATCTAACCACAGGGACTTCTGTCGTAATTCAGAGCAGCCCATAAAATTTCCCAATACAGGCAAGCTTGCAACATTCCGCTAGGCCACTCTCGGCGCTGACGCCATCCCCATCCGAACGCTCAAGCAATCCACACCCGACCTCACCGAAGCGTTCTATTGGCAGGTGAAATTCTTCCAACTAGACTGGCTTCCAGCTACAGACTCACCTCTGTGTAGCTGTGTACAGCGTGGCATCCACGTAGGCAGAGAATTTAACACTCACAAAATTTCCCACTTAGCTACAAATCAGAAAGGTGTTGCTTTATTGCCGTTTTAAGATATGTCTAAATAATATCCATAAAAAGCCGTAATAATTAATTCTGTGTACAGTAGAGTCTCGATTATCCGAGCTACAACTATCTCGGGTAGTCTGGAAAATGAAAAATATTAGTTTACTGTGTTTGTCGGCCGATGAGATGCTATATATTTGAAATTTCGTAAACTGGTAGGCCTACAGTTTAAAGTAAACCAAGAAAACCCAAAAGGATACTAAGACAAATAATTTAATTATGTGAATATGATTATAGTATCAAACTTATTAAAAAAACACGGTTTATAATAAACAATGTTATGATAGTTTGCTTCTGAGTAGTAGGCCTACTCACTTTTTTCCTCGTTGCTATAGAAGTTAAGGAGAGATGCCCCAGCAAATTTAAATCTCATATAAAATGCAGCTATTTATTTGTATTATAATTGTAAAACCTAAAATACAATGTTTAATTATTGTTGTTTCATATATTAAATTATCTTTTACTATAAGTAATATCTTATCTGAAAATTACAAATATTTCCTAACTGCTACGTTTGGCCATCTCTCCTGAGAGTCAAGGTGAGACGCCCCGGTAGAACAGGATAGATGCCCCACACCAATAAATGGCAAATAAATAAGAAAGAATACAGAAAAATAGTTTTACTTGCTCATTTTTTATTTTTGTATTTTTAATTAAACGAACATGATGAATTATGTTCTAGTGACATTATTTTCTTAAAAACGTTTTGTGATGCAAATTCATTACTGAAAACAATTACTGACTTCTGTTATTATAAAGAATACAATATATCACAACGTAATTAAATAAAATTTACAAAGTTACTGTATCATTTATCTAAAATTAATTTAAATTGTTTTTTTAACTTTACTTAATACAGTGGTAATACTAAAAGCTAATATTATTAAGCCTACTAAAGGTTAACAAATGAAATTGAAACCTAAAAACATTGTAAATTATAACAACCATTAGCCTGGTATCACTTAAAATTTTGAATCTTTATAGGAACCTTAACCTAACCTTAACCTTAACTTGACCTAAAATAATTTTTCAAATATGAACATGAAAAGGAAAATGTATAAACATTCGAAAAACATAGTCCTACAGTAGCTTCATTTGGTGGGAAGACATCTGTGCGTGAGGTTGCCGATTCGAATTTGTGTATTTTTCTAGGAATATTCTGTGACTAAGGTAAATCTCGTCAGTTTTTCAGCTGAAAGTTAATGTAGCACAATACAATATCTTTTTTTCTTTGCACTTTCTCTTTGGTTTCCACTGATTTTTGTGTTAATGCGAACAGAAAACATAACAAAGGATAATATCGTCTGACATTGTCGCCATTTTGTTTCTTTTTGCTCTTCCCTACCACAAAATGTATTTCAATCCCAACAACAGTAGATTATTTGTAATAACTGGACACTATTTGTAATTTAAAATAAAACAATTACGACCAAAGTCTTGATAAACATACCTTACCTTACCTTAGGCGATTCAATTTTATAAAACATAAAAAATCCTTCAAACAGAGGAGAGATTCTATGGGGCATCTCTCCTTTATTTGAAGGAGAGACGCCATGGGGCATTTCTCCTTTACGTCAAGGAGAGATGCCCCAGCTTCTGACCAGCGCCGAGAGAAACAAAAAATGTCAAAATGAAACAAAATGGGGAGAATGTCAAACGACATTATCCTTTGTTATGTTGTCTGTTCGTATTAACACAGAAATCAGTGGAAACCAAAGAGAAAGTGCAAAGTATATAAGATATTGTATTAAACTACATTAACTTTGAGTTGCAAAACACAAATTCGAATCGGCAACCTCACGCACAGATGTCTCCCCTCCAAATGAAGCTACTGTAGGACTTGTGGTGCACTCTGCAGCTTTACGGCCGAATTACCCCTACTGGGGCATGTCTCCTGGTGGGGCATCTCACCTTGAATTACCCTATCTCTCCAACTGTTTAATAAAATTGAGTTGGGCGGCCGGGTAATTAAGCTTCTGGTTGCTGTTCTACGTACTATAACGTCAATTCCAACACAGCCAAATCGTCTGCAAGTTAAATGAGGAAAGCTGAACTTTTCTCATCGGAAGAATCTTCCATTTTGGCATGCGAATTTCTCTCACGAATTGGCTAAAAATGTCTGTCGCCTGCTTCCCGCCGCTTTTAATAACCGATTCTTACGTAAACACATTTTCGAATTGGCGAAACAAAATTTCTTACCTCCTATATTCAAATTCCAAATAGCTTATATTACGATTCTCAAACAGATACACGTTATTAGATTTTTCATTCGCGTTCCCCTTTGAAAATAACGCCTCTTCAAGTGAATCAGTATTCAATTATATAAATTCATTTCCCTAATAATCAATGATCACACAGTGCTTGTACTCTCAACCCCCCTGACTTCTCTCTCACCCTCTTCTTTGTAACACACGTGCGCGCGTGCAAACGTGTTGAATAAAATTTGTTTTTGTTCCATTCTCTTGGGTGTAGTGCGTTCACCTGAACACACGCTTCGCCCACGTTTCAATAATTTAACGGGAGATGTTTGATTTTTACGGTATTTTCAACACACTAAAATTTATTACTGTAAATGAATAGTTTTTATTCTTTTATAATTTAGTTACCGAAAATTGAAATATTTATATCTTGCCATCAGAACTGTTTTTGTTAATAGCCCTATAACCAATTCCACATCATCACATGTTTTACACAATTATTGTTTTCAATTCACTTTAAATATTACTAATTGACTATTTATAGGCTTTTTAGTATTTTAAATTACTACAATTAATTTCATATCAAGTTTGTATTCGTAGTTTTATTTTCATCGTTTTTTAAGTTTTTTTTTAATAATTCTCTCGTGTTTTACTACAAAATTGTTTCGTTTTTAATTGAAGGACTGTATTAATCAATTAAAGTTGATTTTCTGCCTGACAACGGTGACATGAATTAAAGCGATATATTTAAATATTTTATATGAATCGCCACAGAAATATGACCAAGTATTGAAAAACGTTCTGTTCATATTTAGTATTTAGTAGAGACACATACGACGAATGGTCAAATCAGAAAGACGATGCAGATAGGATTGACTGACACCTAATGAAAATTATAAATTTTTATAACGTACATACAAAAACGGTATTACGGTATTACGGTATTTTTATTACGTCCGTAATTATAACATACATTCTATTCATCTTTAAAAATATAGTAAAATAAATCATACTAAAAACCTAGTAGTACTAAAAATCATCAATATAGCCTCTACGCTGCCAAAGTTTCACGCTGAAAACGCTATATTTGTTACATTAACAACAAAAGAAAGTGAGGAAAATTCGTTAGGCTATATGTACTTTTATTTTTCGATCAATTTTTTTGTTCATTTTCTTCTGATCTAGGATAACCGGTTAAGTCGGCGGGCCTGATGAAAATAGGCAGGTTAAAAGGGAAGTCATTGAGTAGCAAAGGTTTCTTATTTGTCATAAAAAACGAACGCGGTTGCATACCGATTACAAAACTTCTAGTTACTGACAGTGTTTAATTAAATGTTGTTAACTGCAAGACCGGCGTCGTATAGCCTACCCGAGGCCTAACCGTCCGTCTCATGGTTCCACAAAGTTTATCTGTGAGCTTCGCCTCGACAAGAGAAGAAATTGTCCTTTGTCCTGCATACGCTGAAGTACTGTTGTCGCGACTGTCTGTTTCAGCAAGTAACATGAAACATCAACAAATTACAAAATCACAAAATTACAGAATTATTAAAATAATTATTATAGGCCTACTGTATATTATATATAATATTATAGTTACTACAAAATTACAAAAAATACATAATATTTAGGGATCAAATTTATATAAATAGATGAAAATGTGCATGCTAGGTCCTAAATATCACATTAACTAGTGAAGTAAGCTCTACAGACATAAATAAAGAAATTTATATGAAACTAGGTAGTCCACATTGTAAATAATTTTGTTCCTTTTTAGTATGAATATAAATGGAGCACGTATTTATTTTTAGAAAAAAGTTACAGAGGAAGGTCTTTATCGTAAATTAGTCTTCTGCTCATTAAAGTTAGAGTGAACTGTAACATGCACTGTTAGATTTTCAAATTTGAAGTAGGGCCTACCTCTCGTTGAGTGCCAGCAGGTCTTTGAATTTCGGGTAACTCATTTTCACATCTGGCATGACGTAACCAGAGCAGACTTGAAAAAAAAAATGTTAAATCGTTGGGGAAAATTTCTGGATCATTTTGATCGAATCGAGTATTTCGTTCTACTGCTAATGTCAGCAGTTTTGTTTGTTTGTTTGTTTGTTATTTATTATTTGGAACAAATTTTACCACATTCTGTTCGAGTACACTTTGTGATTTTACTCTAACTTTTTCAGTTCTTCATTCTGTACCCACTTCCAGTATCTTTCAGTGTTTAAAACGCATAACTCAATTGCCCGCCAAAAATTTCGGGCGGAGTAACAGATTTTGATGAGACACAAAGATCGGCTAAATTTCTGGACAATGCGAATTAAAAAGTTTCGACAATTCCTTTAATGTTGCATCATGCTTGTACGCCCTGAACCACTGTTGAGTACTCATTTCACCATAAACAAATCTTTATTATTAGGCCTATTAATATCATTAGTTTACTAGGCGACGGACAACATCAGTCTTATCCTCACAATGTAAATAGGGCTGCTAGACGTTGTGGACGTGAGAGAGACAACGCTTACCATACATTGCATGCAACAAGTGGACAGATGAGAGGCAGCGCTTAGAGAGCTCCCATTACTTCAGACAGCATTGTTGACTAAGCAGGAAATCTGGACTGAAGTGTCACTTTACATCGAAAAGGTCCTTCGAAAGAAGGCGCTTCGACAGTAACGTTACTCAAGAAACACGAAGCGTAAACAGGCAAGAAAATAGCAGTACCGTGAAACATTGTGGAAACTAGTGGGCCACCACGGCGATTCAAACCCACACACCGGAAACCATTACGTTTCGTGATGGTGCGTACACATTTCTGCTCTTCTCGGGAAAAAATAAGGCCAGCTAATACCAGCATAGTCTTATTCACTGTAGTATACATAATAAATAAAGCACTGTCATCGAGTGAAACATAAGAAACACAATGGAATATGAAAAAATATAAACTTTTATACATGTTTTGGCTAAAATATAACCTACGCGTACACGTAAAGATGGTTAAAATACAGGCCTACCTATACATTAGATTATACGACATGGCATAGTCTATAACCTGACGCCCAACTACTGTTTTACCGATCCACGAATGGAATTTTTACTTCGTCCCAGGTTAGTAACCTGCTTAGCTACAGTATTTATATACAATTCCACCCATTGCTCCAGTTTACTTTGTTATAGGTTCTTGTAGAAATCAGTTAGGCATATGCATATATGCATGTGTGCATGTGTTTAAAGCAGTAAGTCTTGTTTTTAGCCCAACGAGGACGTCACAAGCATCGTCATGACCACACATGCATGTTGTGTCGGTCGGTTCATTCCTACAACAGGTGTGGTGTTGACGTCGATTCCACGGTTGTTTAAACGGTGAGCGCCGCTGACAGCAGAGACTGTCTACTGCCTCGTTACACACACGTCACTACTCGTTACACACACGTCTGTGGATAATTACACGTCACTACAACTACTAACGTTCACTGTCTACTGCAGACTGTTCGGCGAAGGACTGACTGTTTCTGCAGTCAGAGATCGTCAAGGAACATTTGCTATTGTGGTAAGGATTCTAGATTTAAAAACAAATGGATTCGTGGTATTATGTCAACGGCAGTGGCATAACACATCTTGCTGGTAGTTGTAGGCCTAAAACGTAAACTAAAAATTAATTCGAATTTTTTCTTGTACCAAGTGTTCTTTTTAGAGCGTTTTCTATAATTCGCTGGCAGAAAAATAGAGATCCTGGTTGAACGGTATCTGACTACATTATACATACACAGAATTAATCAGAACACAAGTAATAGAATTAAAAATACAAAAGACAAACAGAGAAACACATGACTAAACGAGCAAAAGACCAATAGGTACGTAGTATCTGCTGCACGTCAGTTCCGAAAACGAACACAGTTGCTAACTGAGCGTTTTGTCGGTTTATACAGCGGCAATGCATTGGGTGGACGAATGTGTTTGTACAGTGACTACTACGAGGTAAATGACCGTACGCAGAAAAACATTGCCGATGTCTGAGCCGGCAACACAAGACGGTGCAAGTGCCAGCAGTTGGAAAGCAATCCTACGCTTTTCTTCAAGTTTCCCTACTAATATTGTTCCGATTTCAAATTATTCAATAACTAAAGTATTTATGCTGTGGAATAATTAATATTATTGTCTCTTATTTCCAGTACTGTTTCCGCCATGCTACTGGTCAACGGCATTATAGATTGCTGACCGACAGGTAAAATATCGTGAAGGACAGCGTCAAACGATGACATTTGGTCACAACTCTGAGTCGCGATTTGAACAGCTGTAAAGATAGAGGAGAGAGGAAACTACTTATAGGGCCAAATATAATGTCAAAGCTGTACAAGTATTAAAATATATGAAGTTAGAGAGCAAGACTATAATGCATGTACTTATATGTGTATTACTATAATACTTTTAACTATTTTACCTCAAGATGTATTTTTTCCTTTAGGGACATGTTTCGGGAGATCCTGTTCTCCCATCTTCAACCTTCGCAAACATGTCCCTAAAGGAAAAAATACATCTTGAGGTAAAATAGTTATAAGTATTATAGTATTATATACATCAAGAAACGGACTGTAGCAGAAAGTGATTGAAATTATATGTGTATATACATACACACACACATATCACAAGGAAAAAATCAACATATCACAAATACCTTTAAAGAAGAACTAGTAAAGATTTCTAGTTCTATACTTACCAGCAGAAACATGTCTACATTATCCTGGAAGCGTATAACAAATCGTGGAATACATTGTTAGTAATATAGGGGACGATATATATGGACGCATGCAAATATATAAGTGGTAGCATGCAAATTAATGAACCATCACAACCAAGAAGAGAGGATAACAGCATGACTCAATTATATTGCAAATGACAAATGGAGCTTTACAAGGAACTACGAAAGCTGTTCTAAGAGCTACGAACTTACAACCCTATCATTCCCCCGAAAGGTGCAAAAAAAACGCAGGAGAGGACACAGGTAAAGAAGCAGTAACATTTCGGGAACTAGAAAAGAGCACTTTCATCCATAAAGATCCGGAAGACAGCTAGTTTAGATGGGATGCACTCAGAACTGTTGAAATAATCTACTTTTGCGGAACATTTGCTACTGAAATGACTGCTACATTTGCTAACTGTGTGCTGAATGAATAGCAAAGGTTATTTCTGTTTTTAACAAAGACGTTAAAACTGTGACATTAAATTATAGAAATACAAACTTTAAAATACAACCTACAAGTTGTATAGAAATTATTCACGAAAGACTTCGCTCTACCTCGGGTACTTTATTTCTTGACGGAGAGGCAGGATTTATAAAGGGCAGTTTATGCATTGATGACGTGTTTTATTTTAAAATACTCATTAAGAAAATAAGGGAATTTGATTTCGGGGATAAATCTTGCCTTTATTGATATGAGAAAGCGTTTGGTAGAATTATGCTTAAGTATGCTTATATGGGACCTTATGCTTAAGAGGGGTTAATCTAAACTTCTTATAGATATTATAAGCAGCGTATAAGTACAAGGATGTATTAAGTATCGGAGGGGATTTGTTAGAGAAGACTGACATTAATCAAGGAGAGTGTTGTTACAACGGTCTCACTGATCGTCGTATGGTACGGTGGAAAACAAAATTACATACACCAATGAAGACACTGTCACCAGCTTTAATTAATCACAAATAACAGATTGTAATCAACAATATATTCAAAGAAATTATACTCGTACAATAACTTAAGTTAAATTTGTTCACACGCAATAATAATGTCAACTAATACAGTTTCACACTAATTATAACACAATAACTTTTCGCCCTAATACTTCGACATCCGCTCGCTCGTTCCGCGCTAAGGAAATCGCTCACCACAACTGACTGAACTAAGCCAGATGCTCTTGTTTTAATAGGTCGCGCAGATGTCCAGTATAGCTTTCCCTCCTTACTGTACGCCAGCTTAATGCTTATCTGAAGTGTTCTTTAACACAGTGGGACATACTTGTGGGCGGCCCTGACTGAGGCTACACCTGCCCGACTAGGGGAGGGACGGGCGGAGGGACGGGCGGAGGACGTTCGAGAGGATTCTCGTTACAAGGCTGTAGCTTTTTGAACCCAGGAATAAAAGTAAATAATACCTGAATACAATGGTGTTTGTAAATGACGAGGTATTTATCCATAACAATCAAAGTTCCAGAGATCGATGTTTTAGTTGAGTTGCAACAAGTCTACTCGAATTAGAACAATATTCCTGTGTAGAGAACAAAAACTATAGTTCTGTGGGTAAATACCTCTTGTGAAATAAAGTTACATTAGGTAATAAGAGTATAGAGCAGCTGTTGCATTACCGCTATCTAGGTATTACATCAATAATACATAGATCTCAATGTTGCTTGCAAGTTGCCCAGCTTACTGTCAATATGTAGAACAATTCGTCAAATACTGTCAAGGAAACAAGGAAAGAGACTCGACTAAAATTTTGTAAGGTAACCGCTGTGCCAGTGTTGTTGTATGGTTCTGAAGCTTGGGTTGCGGTGAAGAAACATGCGAGTAGAATATAAACATTGAAGATGAGTTTCTTGCGATCTGTTAAAGGTTACGTACGAAGAGATAAGCTCTACAATAACGACATACTCAAAGAATTGAAAATGTTTATATCCAAGCCCGTATTGCGGAGAGATGAATTGCTCGTCGCAGTAGAATGCCGGATGGCAGGTTGTCCAAGAAAGCTTGTTTATACAATCCTATATTCTCTAGAAAAATATTATAGGAAGGCCTAGGAAGCTTTGGTGAAGTGGATGTATTTTCTTTGGGAACGAAACAGGCGATTAGTGTAGGCCTACTTCCTAATGGATCAAGAAGGGGAAAACCTAAGTACTGGTAGCTACTTTCTATTGAGAACAGGTAGGAAAATTATTTTTTCAGTAAGAAAACTATTAACATTTAAATCATTAAGTTATTGGTTCACCATAATTATTAAGTTATGAATTCATAATACTCCTGTTAACCTGCAGTTTCTGTAAAAGCTTTGGAAACTTTCAACAAAATTACACGGAATTACAAATTACATCTATAACATAGTTTATATAAATTCATAGGTTCCGACATCGACATGGGTGAAATTTTTTTTAACATACATTGTGAAATTAGAAAAAGTAACGCAGTAATACAAAAAAATGGGGATTATTATTAAAGATGTACGTAAATATTACCAAGGATAAACTTCAAAATATTGCATTCGTAGAAGACAGTGAAGGTATAGTACCGTATTTTCGCGTGTATAATGCACCCTCGTGTATAATCTGCACCCCAATTTTGTCGGAATATTTCACAAGAAAAATTTAATTCGTGTATAATGCGCATCCGTCTTTGTAATGAAAAACAGTTTAAAAATTTTATTATAACGTAGAAAAATATATATTGTTTGAACATTAATATGCTGTGGAAAAAAAGCGTTTTATACAAAGTAATAGGAAAAATGTGCTTACTATGCTTAAATATTTTCAAAAACACAACAGAATTACTAAACTCATATACAATTTAAAACTTACACAAGTCATAGTGTTTGTTTAGTTTTATACTATTTTAGTTTTCACATAACTAAAATGACATAACACTTGCACTTCTTAATTTTCTTCATCTGTTTGTGAAAAAGGCATTATTGCACTACACTCCTCTTCTGATTCTTCTGATGCACTGTCATCCGAAAGCGCACAATCTTCGGTACCATCCAGCTTGATCGAAATACTACATTTCTTAAAACTATTCATAACTGTTTCACATTTTACTGCTTTCAAGATGTTTACAATCCATTCTACTACGAGTGAAACTGGAGGTCTTTTCGATTTTCCAGACGGTGTGTATGCATGGTCACCATCGCACATCCATTGTGCACAAAGTTTTCTAAACTTACCCTTAAGAGGTTTATTAACAGACACATCTAAAGGCTGAATTATGGATGTTAAGCTACCAGGAACCACTGCCGAAACTGTTTTTGTTTCTTGAAGCCTTGCTTTTACTTGGTCTGCCAAATGCGCTTTGAAGCTGTCAAAACTAACAAGTTCTTCTTCTTTAAGAGAGGACCAGGCCTTTGGTTTCAAACTGTATCAATTCAGTCTAAAACAAGCTTTTCTTTCATCCACCCTTTCTCCTGGACGCAAACAATTACACCACTTGGAAATTTTTCTTTAGGCAAAGTTTTTCTCTTTAGAACCACATATGGAAGTAACTTGTGTCCATCGGCTGTAATCGATAGCATAACTGTGCATGTTTCTTTGTCGTGTCCTGTTCATCTGACTGGCACAGATCTCGCACCTTTTTCATCAATACTTGTAGCCATTGTCATATCCCAAAAGACAGGACACTGATTTTTGACAGGCATTCCCAATTTGACACAAATCAAAATTGTTCGAACGCCTCGTTTGCACAATAAATCGATGAAACTCGATAATTTTACTTTCGTACTCTTAAGGTAAAAGTTGAGCGAGAGTAGTTCTTCGAATCGAAAGACCGTGTCTGCAAAGAAACCGTACACACCAACCAAGACTGGCACGAAATTGTGAATTGTCTATTTCTAGAAGTTGAGCGATTTTTCTAGCTCCACTGTCTACCATTTCAGTAGTAACGGTGAAAGCTTCATTCATTTTTCTTTTATATACTCTACTAAATGCTTTTTTACGTCTGGAAACTTAGCTTTTTTACCACGTAAGATCGCCGATCATAAGTAATAACACTTAATTTCCTTCTTGTTTTTTCACTCCCGAAAATTAGATTTCACTACATCATAATTACGCGATGCAGCCCAATTACCAATTTCTCTTGCGAATTTTGTTACGATAATTTAAACTGAACCGTATAGGATGAACGAGATGTTCTTCCACTCATTACGATATACAATCTGTCTCTCCACACGTAATAGCGGTATGAACTACTGTAGAAACAACAGGCTAATGATGACAAACAAATATAGTCACAGAATGCTACAATAGAGTACAGTTATAAGTCTACAATGTGAACAAATAACTGGTCGAGAAGGAATAAAAACTGCTAACCAAATTAGCGGTAAATTTCACTTTACAATTACTAGATTCGATCCTGCCAGTTTTAAGCGACGTGCCAATTCTGCCATGAGCGATCTGACCGCACACGTGCAAATCTACAATTTAGCATGTAAATTATATTATTTGTGTATAATGCGCACCCCCATTTTTGGAAGAAAATCTGGGAAAAACGTGCGCATTATACACGAGAAAATACGGTATGTAGTGAAGGTATAATCAAGGGATGTAACATAGCTTTCAGAGCTAGTCTAATACTGTAATTTCATAGGACTGAACTAATTAATCGGAATTAATAGGAATGAAGTTCAATCGTGTACCCGGTGGATTCAGACACAGGGACTGTAAATTCGATTTCGCAATTAAATCTTTCACAAAGTAGTGAGGTCTGTGTAGTCGCTGTCGCAGGGTCTTGTACAAGCAAATAGGCTCATGTTTCTGCCTGTCCTATCTTAGCTTTTCCTTTATTGTTTTCGTAGAAGTAGTTAATGTTGAAAGTTCTTAAGGTAGAATAAGTGTTTCTGGTTTTGTGAACAATTTTAATAAACTTGTAGGAAGTTAACTCTGGTTTTGTTTTTGCAGGTTTAAGCGGTAAGATCGTAGGCTAATGTTGGACGTCTTGCCTACATTTGGTATAGTTTACCTTCTGTAAATGTCTTGATTGAAGGGATAGAGAATTAGAAGAGAGAAGAGGTTTGTAACTAGTGGTAGGTCTGTCCGGTAAAGGCCTAACTCTTATATTGTTATGTTGAGGAGATGTGTAATATACGAGGCTACGTGAACTCGCAATGTGTGAGCAGCAAGATGATGTTGATATATCGCTTTGGCTCGTCTAGCTCTTTCTGTTTCTTGCAGACGGTGTGGTTTATTATAATTATAATCAGAATAATTATTCTACCGGGTTCACGAAGAATCTCTAATCTTACTACAACAGGCGATGTAGAAATAGCTGTGTACTAAAAGCGGCGGGCATAATCAATCACGACTGACAGTATAATTCTGAAATCGTGAATCGAAGCTATAAAAAGTGTTTTCAATTGTTGCCATGCTTAGGATTCCGGTGATGTGTTTCGACGTCTTTGTTTTGTTTCTGTAAACATACGCCGTACTGTTTCATTGTGATTCAGTAACGCACAAATATATAGGACCGTTTGAAGGCTATCATGGGATAGTGAAGTGAGTAGAGTTAGATTCTCATGGTTAGGGTGAAACCAATTTCAGCTATCGCATCAGACCGTAAGTGACCCGGAAGCGTAAACAACATGTCAACTTCTCCTTCTTCATGTGACGTGTGAAGCACGTTCAGGTCAATACTGTACTATATTGGCTCGCGAAAAGAAGCTACAACAGAGGAAAGCGCTGTATGGTTTACTGCTTGCGACAGGGAAATAAATACTCTAGCCTTCTAATGACACTGATTGCGTTTATATCCTGTTACACAGAAATCGTCAACTGCGCCGACGGTCGATTCTCGCCATACACGGACCTCTGCATGCGTTTGCACTCACGCCGGGCTTGTTGACAATTTAACTGAAATGCTTGTATAAACGTTTTTCTCAGTTACGACGTGAACTATAGGCAAAGTTTGTTTCGTGTAAAAAATTCAAATAATACAAAAATTTGCATAGACGTTGCGTAACTACCTATTTAATAAATCTGAAATATCTTAGCAATTAACGGAATAACCATAAGAAAAAACGAAAGAAACGTGATGTCATCTTAATAACCTTGTTTTTGCCTTATAAATGTAATGCTAGTGCTCCTATCCACATAAGCCTACAAAGTACTTGGAGAGAGAGAGAGAGAGAGAGAGAGAGAGAGAGAGAGAGAGAGAGAGAGAGAGAGAGAGAGAGAGAGAGAGAGAGAGGAGAGAGAGAGAGAGAGCGTTCTGTACGCGCACGAAAGTGTGTGTGTGTGTGTGTGTGTGTGTGTGTGTGTGTGTGTGTGTGTGTGTGTGTGTGTGTGTGTGTGTGTGTGTGTGTGTGTGTGTGTGTGTGTGTGTGTGTGTGTGTGTGTGTGAAACTGACCGCCAGCGCAGTCGATAGGTTTGTGTGCAATAAAGTGGAAAACATTTGGGTTGGGGATTAAACCGGACGCAATCGATGGGCGCCCCAACGCTGTACAGTAGGCCGATCAGAAATTGGTTTTATATAAAAGATGCACAGCAGTAGGACTTTGTAAGCACGAATGAAATTTAGAGATATTTCAAAATAGGATTATTAAACCAAATCCAATTCCAAACAAAATCTTTGATGTACCTAAAGAATTAACTTTTACATATCGTTAAGATAACGATAAAGACAGGCACGTCAATTACTTCATGAATCAACTAAAACTACAGTATATTACAGCAGTACGCTTTGTTGATAAAACCCGTGAAAAAGGCAGAAGGCCGAGAACGAAACGTAGAGAACATACATTTACAGTTTCCATTTAGCAACACGGAATAAACTGTTCCTCTTTCGTTCTAGTCTGAGAATAAAAGTAAATATCTATTACGAATGAAGCATTACAGAAAGCCAAGTTGCTTTCCACACGACGTTCTGGTTAGGTAATTTGTTGGTAATTTTTACCCAGACGTATCAACATTTTATTACTATAGTAAAATATTATTATGAAAATACAAGTCTATAATAATGTTATTAAGTCGTTGCAAATTTATAATTGTAGTTCTTTGTTTTTCTTTGGAGAAAGCTAAATAAGACTTTCTCAAATTACGTTTATATAGTCTGTCAAAGATACGTCCGCGTAGTTCCACAAATAAGGGAGGACGCTCAAAGTTGACTATCTTCGTGTAACAGGGGAAGGCGTTTACGTTTGACATGAGGAGCTCGCCTCCACGCAAGCTAGAAAGGCATAGAGGCAGGACAATGTAAATTGAACACTCAGGTGTCGATGCGCAGTAGACAAACTCCTCGTTGCGAGGCTAACAAAATTTTCATTCAGTTCGCACATGCGCAGAACAGTTTTGTGCAGTGTTCCGGAATGTGCACATCGGGCTTTGCAAACGTGGTTTGCAAACTGATTTGTGTTAATCAGTGAAATTAGTTGTAGGCTACCTATATTCCTTTTATTACAGAACGTATTATTATATTTTAGAAAAGTGTTAATAAACTATTTCATAATTGGGCGTATATGTTTTAAATATTAGTGTGAAACGTACATTAATATGTCCCCCAAAATTTCCAAATTGAGTTCAAAAACTCTGCATAGCCAGACTTGTGAGGTAGTGTGGAATGTGTATAATTTCATGAAGAGTGAGGCTGAAAGTGGGAAACCTCTCTTAGATTTCCATAAAGTACAAGAGCGTGTTGCAAAAGCGACGGGTATTTCTCATAGCTCCGTGCGGAGAATAATAAAGGAAGGTCAGCAGCTACACAGTCCAGATGCAGAAGCGGGAAGGTTATTTAGCACACCGGGAAAGAAACACAGCGTTCGTAAACCTATGTATAACCGGCATTGACGATTTTGATAAAGGTGTATTTAGGAGAACAATTCGAAATTTTTACATTGAAGAAAAGTGTCTCTCAACGGTAAAAAAGCTGTTAGAGAAATTAAAAGGATCTATCAACTTTAAAGGCAGCAGTAGCAGCCTAAAAATTATCCTGAAGGAAATAGGCTTCAGGTGGGTAAAAACTAAAAATAATCGACCTGTGTTAACAGAAATTCACGAAAAAAGAGCTATGAGAATACATTATTTACAAAACATAACAAAAATTTAGAGAAGAAGGCAGAACCGTAGTATATCAGGACGAAACATATATTCATAGCAGCCACACACTTCCGTACACCTGGAATGATCAGATTCAGTCTGGTGGCTACGCTGTTCCAGTTGCGAAAGGACAAAGATTAATCATTGTTCACGCCGGCAGCCAATACGGGTTTGTTCCAAACGCACTGCTGATTTTAAATCTAACCAAAAGACAGGAGATTACCACGATAACATGAACGCTGACAACTACAGACGTTGGATTGAAGAAAAATTGGTCCCAAATTTGCCCGCCAACAGTGTGTTGGTAATTGACAATGCCAGCTAACATAATGTACAGCTAGAAAAAATACCTACATCTAATTCTACGAAACGTGATATGCAAGACTAGCTAACACGACATGCAATACCGTTCCGTCTTGATATGTTTAAAGGAGAACTTTATGAAGTTGTTAAAATGTATAAATCAAACTTTAAAACATACTTAATAGATCAAATTCTGCAAATCAGAGGACATTTAGTTTTAAGGCTTCCCCCTTACCACCCTGAACTAAATCCTATAGAGGTGATGTGGTCAGAAATTAAGCGGGGTGTTGCTGGAAAAAATGTAACGTTTAATTCAAACGATGTCAAAAACTTATGTGACGAAAAAATTTCAACTGTGACTGCTGACGATTGGGAAAAAAGATGCAAACATATAGAAAGCATTGAAAAAGAATATCTGGAAAAGGAAGCTATTTTGCATGAAACAGTAGGCCGCTTCATAATTTATCTTGTAGAAGAGAGTAGTTCAGACAGTTCCGACGATTTTGCTGAAGAGGAAGATGATAATATCTCTGGAATAGAGGTATTCCCTGACAGCGACTGAAAATTTCCTTCAAACGTAAGTACTATAGAATAGTTTTTGTAGTTAAATAACTCCAATATTATTTTTTAAATGTAGTACAAATTTGTATATTTAATTACATATATTCATATTTGCTCAATTATTCTTGTTTATATTTTTTATTATTATTGATAATAAATAAAACTATTCTTACAAGAATATTTTTTTGTATTTTTTGAATATATAACACTATTTCCATAGTATAAATTAGCATCATCAAAACTATGATGATGATAGTTTGTACTATCGAAACAGTGCCCTATTAAAAAAAAACAAAAAAAAAATATATTCTTGTACGAAAAGTTGTATTTATTGTTAATAATATTAAAAAATTAATTAAATATGAATAAATCAAAATGTTCTCGAATTTATAATTTTAAAATAAATTTAGGTTACGTACATTAAAAACAATGCAAATAAAAATATATCAAAAACTGTAAATGACTGTTTTCAAAGTAATGAGTACATGTAGCACTATGTTACACATACTAAGTAACATCAGTGATGTTAGGTAACAAAATAGATAAAGTTAAAATGTAAATAGATTTCTGGCAAGAACATTATAAGCGTGGAAGTTTTGTTTTGAAGGGACTGTACGTGTTAGAGAGACTGTTATCGCATACTCTCCTCTCTCGACTACTTTTTGAGTGGGGGTAATTCATACACTGGGTCTGCGCCGATGACTGTTCACGAATCACTGGCGGGCCTATACACTGCCAACCACTACACTAACCATCCCCTCCACTACACTAAGACGATTCCGCTGTGTATCCACTTACGAACTACTGCGCATCACAGCACCAGGCTATCTTAACTTTGACAAAGTGTACCTTAGTAATGTTCTATAAATGTTGATACCAATTTTCATAGCAATAATTCTTTATGAAATGTAAGTTTTTTTTAACATTATTTTCTATACGAAATACACTATCAGTTTTGTGAATACACTCATAATTCATACGCGAATAATAAAAGAGTATATTATTATTGTTGTCGTTGTGTTGTTGTTGATGTTGATGCTGTTATTATTAATGTTGTCATAACGATAACAGTAAATTAATAAGCAGAATGATCACTGTTGCACACCACTATATAAAAACTACCCCGATTAGCGCTTTCAAGCTTCACAGCTCATCGTCAGATCGGAATTGAAACAATTTACGTGAAAACAAATCCTTCACCCCCATCTCGCCCTACCCTGCTCACACACAACAAGCTATAATTCAAATGTCCCTTCCCCACCCCCTGAGCCCTGTCCCTCCATCTGGACAGTTACATATTTTTCTAGCAAATTCCTTGTGTTTCAGTGTTGTGTGTGTGTGTATGTGCATCCCTTTTAAATCTACCCGACTTCCTTTCCACACACGTGGATCAGTCACACACCCTTATTTAAAACATCCAATTAGTACAATGCAATTTAAATCTTAATCTTATCCATCTGCCCTCTATCATTACTTCTTAATTATGTTATAAAATATTTCTTCATTATCAAATTTAATTTTAGTATTAATTAAATTGTCTAACCCTTTTTCTCTTTCTTTCAATATTTCTAATTACTCTCTAAGCTTCCTTTCAACTGTGTTATTTACTACTTTTACAATTTCGTAGTCTTCCAAAGGATTAACAAATTTATGGTTGTCTTCTATGAAATGTCTTGCATATAACGAATTGGTTGTTCTATTACCTTCTCCACGTTTGTGGTCAGACAACCTGCATACGAATTTTCGTCCTGTCTCAGGTACACTTTGTTGCAGTCTTTACATTTTAATTTAGAAATTCCGCTTTTCTGTAATACGGGAATTTTTTCTATATTTTTATTCCTTATCTTATCAAATACCGTTTCACATTTTTTAATAGCTGTATCTAATCCGTACTTATTAAAACATTTTATAATTTTTCGAGTATGTGAACCTATGTATGTCAATGACTCTGCATAATCCTTTTGTTCTGGTTCTATTTTAGCTTTTTGTATGTTAACACTTTTCATAACTTTATCCACTACGTTGGTGTTATAATTATTATTCCTTACAATTCCCTTTATCGTTTTTAACTCCCTATCTTTTGATTCGGTCTCTTTTAAACACTTCTGAGCTCTGTAACAAAATGAATTGATTGCCGCCATTATAGTACTTACGAACCTTCACTGCCGAATATGTGATGGAGACCTCTCCATCACAAAACTAGAACACAGGCACAAATTCAGTATATACAGAAAACCAACTACAACTGACACACTAATACACAACACCTCCAATCACCCAATACAACACAAACTAGCTGCTTTTAGAACCATGATACATAGACTTAACAACATCCCCTTAGATGAAATAGACTACAAAGACGAACTAAACACGATAAAATATCTAGCAGAATCTAACGGTTATGACAGAACAATAGTCAGTAAACTCCTACACAAAACACAAAACAAACAACAGACAAAGGCAGAAAACAACAAATTCATAACACTAACATACATCAACAAACAAACAGAAAAAATTGCCCACAAATTCAAAAAAGCAGGATACAGAATCGCTTACAAAACTACTAACAAAACAGAACACACACTGTCAAAACGCATGCCCAAAGCACAAAACAAATTCGATCTACCCGGTGTATATAAACTAAATTGTTCAAATTGTAATAAATTCTACATAGGCCAGACAGGACGTAGCTTCAAACAGAGATACATTGAACACACAAAAGCACTCCACACCACTACAGAATCTACCTTCGCAAACCACCTCATTGAAGCAAACCACACATATAAAAACATCGACAATAACATGAACATACTACACGTACACACAGAAGGCCGAAAACTAGACACTCTAGAACAATTAGAAATATACAAACACACAAAAACAAATAAAAACGACATCCTAAACGAACAGACACAATTCAAATCGCACGCATTATTCGAACACATCTCACCACACACACACAGCTTCGATCTTTCGAAACACTATCTCGTCGCCAACAACAAGATGAACAGCGCTACTAACGACAGCCTCTGATGAATCCTTCTATAGGTGAAAGCCGGTTTAGGCTGTAAGGTAAAACTTTACGTTTTTACTTATAAAAAACTTAGTGTTCCGAGTCGTCAATATTATAGTGATATTTAGTTAAGTAACGGACACGTCATGGACAACGAAATCCAAGAATAGAATTAATGGTTAAATTACTCGTAGACAACAAATTTGTAGCAGAAGATATTTGGATAGGCCTACGAAAAGATGTTCTCTATAAAGAACAAAACTAGTTGCAAGACCAAACCTTGAATTGGAAAAATTTTCGATGACAGACGTGCAGTCTTTTTAATTAACCTTAGACCTGTATACAAACGGTTTTTAATAACAGTGTAATAAAACCACTAGTGATGTGTAATAACAAGCTAAACAAGTGCACGCACGCCTCTATTGGAAGTAGTGTATTGTTACGACGGTCTACTGATCGTCGTATGGTACTGTGAAAACAAAATACAAGACACTAATTAGGCCTAAGTCACTAATCACCAGCTTTAATTATCACAATTTAACAGTTTGTAATCAACATGATAGTCTCTTACAACAAATAAAATAAAGATTGTTCACACCCAATAATAATGTCAACTAATAGATTTCGCACAATTATAAATCACGTAACACTTCGCCACAATACTTCGAACTGCATTGAAGTAAATCGCCACTTAAACTGAACTAAGCAATCCTGAGTGCTTGTATTTATACCCCGCTGAGATTCCAGAATAATCTATACTACGCGTCAACAACGCTACTAGAAAACACTAGAGCGCAATTGCAAGCCGCCTTGAACACAGTGTGCGCGGACTGGTGAAATCTGGATCAGTCTCGGCTACTGACGCGTGACAAGTCTCACGTAATTGTCCATCATTTCATAGTAGCAGCAATATATACGCACACACACATTATAGCTGGGCTCTGCTGGAATAGCCGAGAAACACGTAGCATGTTGTGCAATGGCGTAACAGTATTCTCTTGTAGATTCATCCTCATGGTGAGTACAGATATCTAGTACCTGTTAACGGTTAATGGCACAGACATATATCCGTTGTTTGTAATAGTCGCCTTTTTGCAATACGCAAACTTCTAAGCCTCTGTCCAATTTGGATTTATCTGAAATTGGTTTTGCGGAATCTAATACAAACCACACACATGTAGACTACACTGTCTACAGCTTCATTATGGAATCTCTTTTTGAAGTGAAACTTCTTTATCGACGTATGAGAGAAATTTTATAGCAATGTAAAAAAAAATCGTCACGATTTTCGGTTACGCGCCATGTTGTTTTTTTTTTATCAAAGTTCAGTATAGTGACGTAAAGAATAATATATTAGTTTGAAAGTGATAAAATAAAAAGACTTATCGTTTACGTACTTTATTTTGGAGTTTCTTACGCTGCCGAATTTGCTATCGCGTGTTCGATCCCTAGCGCGATTTCGGCTTTCCGTATTAACAATTAACGCAATACTTATGATCTATTTTACATTATTTTTATTCTTATTTAAAGAATAATATATTAGTTTGAAAGTGATAAAATAAAAAGACTTATTCAAATTCAAGTGAATTTATAGTAAAAGTGAGAGTGATTATATATTTCGTTTGATAAATCCAACACGTGAGCGTGATTTTAATATTTATTTGAGGTTAAACTCACTTTTTGATTGTAAGTATCAGTAAATGTATATAAATCTATTAAAATTAGCAAGTATTAATAAATATGACTGTAAATCTAGTAAACATTATTAATTCTAAAACAATAAAAAAACAAATTAAATAATAATTTAAAAATAAAACAAAACACAATTAGAAAATAAAAATATGTATACGTACATCTTTTTTAATTATTCGTTTTTAATGATTTATTTATTTCTTAAGCCTTATCTACCCAATTTCTGTGAAGTTGTAAATAGTACAAAAATGATATGTCATAAAGAAGTTTCACTTCTTACCTGTGTACTCTGGTACACACACATATTTTTTTATATTAATTTCGCTAAGTGCGTGAAACAGTTTCAGCGAACAAACTAGACACTCGGACATAGGGAAAAGTAGATAAGACAACATATTGTTACGACGGTCTACTGCTCGTCGTACGGTAGAGTTAAAAACAAAATACAAGACACCAATTAGGCTTAAGTCACTAACCACCAACTTTAATTATCACTATTAAACAGTTTGTAATCAACACGTTAATCTCTTACAACAAATAAAATAAAAATTGTTCACACGCAATAAAAATGCCAAATAACAGAGTCCCGCACAATTATAAAACACATAACACTTCGCCACAATACTTCGAACCACAGTGGAATAAATCGTAACTAAAACTCACTAAGCGCCGCAGAATGCCTATATTCATACCCGGCTCAAATTCCAGAATTATTCATACTACGCGTCAGCGCTACACTAGACCGTAGTCGCTTACGGCCTTGAGAAATTGCGCGCGGCCGGCGAAGTCTGGAACAGTCTGGCTAACGTATGTTGAGATCACGTGAGCACACAACATTATAGCCGGGCTCCGCTGGAACAGCCGAGAAACACGTAGCATGTTCTGTAATGTCGTAACAATATTTATAAGCGCACAAATGAGATATTTTTGTAATATAACTTTAAGTAAAAATCCAAACTAGTGCACGTAGTGGTGGCATTGAATAATAATCTCTGTCACACACACACACACACAATATATAGGCTTATACGTTATACTCGTACACGTTTTATTTATATGTTTATCTAAAATATGTCTCTTGTTTTCTAATTAATTATGCGAATTAATCTTTATGGAAAGCCCATTTTCTTTTATTTACAACTAATAATTTTGTTTTACATTTTCTAGCCGATGGATAAAGTCATCAGAAGAAACTTATTTTAAAATATTAACTACACTATTATGCTTTATTTATGACATAAGTATTTTAGACAAACAGCTAACGTTTTGTAATGTGTACATAAGATACTTCTCGTGTATTGCTACATATAGGCTACTAGGGATTTGTAAACATAGTGAATGTAATCTGTAATCTATTCATTAAAAAATTATTAACTAAACATGAATGTATATGTTATTTTATCATTTATAAGCAATAAATCATATTTTAAACATAAACAATTTAAATGTGTTTTTATTTTACATGTGAATGTATATGTTAAAGTCCTCATATCTGCTCTTGCTTAGAAATGTAAGTTAAAGAGAAACAATCAAGATAAAATAACAGATAAAATTAAAGACACTTTTAATCAATATTTTAAAAACAGAGTAGACCGCCAGTCACTTCACGAGAAAGCATTTGCCTTAGCTATAACTACTAGTGAGGACAGACTTATCGTCCACTCCGTGTATGCTTTATTTCTGAGAAAACTTTTCAAAATGAAGATTATATTCACATTTTATTAAAATTTCTTTTAATTTAATACCACACAGTTACAAACTTTTTAAAGGCGATCCAAAAGTTTCAAGGTGTGTTGGGAGGAATTGATTCTGTCAAGTTATTAAAGATATCGAATTGCATTTTGAATAAAACTCCTCATAATTTGATCCCCTACATGGACTTTTTACAATATTTTTAATATTTCAGTTCCATTTGTGGCTAGCAGAGCCCCTAGGGTAAAAATATTCACAGAACTGCATTTGGATTTTGGTTAAAATTCCTATGAGTCTAACATCTGGTTAGATTTTTATACTTTTTACAATTTCTAATTCTTATCTAAGTACTAACTTCAAAAATTTTGAAATTTTAAAAAGTTTACTTTATATTCAAATTTAGGTTTTAATTCTCTTACATTTGTTACTTCACATGGAATTTACGATGTTATCAAACTTTTGAGCCAGTTTTGAAACCCTAGTGACCCAAAATGTTGAAATTAATAAAATGAATATTATATTTATATTTTGGTTAAACTTTTTTTTTAATTTTGATGCCCCCGCATGAATTTTTACGATTACTTTACAATTTTGACCCCTCACATTTTTGCTTCCCGCTCCTATACTTGACAATCTCAAAAACAACACAGCGCCGTACGATAATAGTATGGAGTGCATGGTAACTTTTATAAAATCGGTTGATGCATCCAAAATTTATAGCATCCAAACACCTCAACGAGACAGACAGACAAATGGCAGCCGGTCGTATTATTAAAACTAGTCGAATTTCACAGCACATCTTGTAATTATACGATAACAGCCAATCTTTTAGACAATTATTTAGGCAATTAGCAAAAAATTTAGACAATGTCTAATTTAGGGTAAGCGTACGTCGTGGTCGGGTCTAAGATTCACCTGGCACCGATGGGTTTTGACTTACGGTTTAGCGCCCTAAGCTGATGAATTTTTTGCACCCCCTCCATACTTTATTTTCCAACCCCTCAAACAATGAGTATTACACACGATTTACTTAATATATTAATGGCTACTTATTATTTAGGAAGATGTAAATGTAAATTGTAAATTTATTTATTACAATAGCATAACACACTGACAAATTGTAATAAGTAATGAGAATATTACATAAAACGTATACTCTTCTGGTAATTAACATTTACACAAAGTAAATCGAATTGCTAAGTATAAAAGTTTTTTTTTTTCAAATAATTTTCATGTACATTATTAAATGCTGCAGAACTGACTCAGAATTAGGCACTATTAGTGAGACGCAAAACTGACTCAGGACACACTTATTAAGAGATCTTGCCTTTTTGACAGACGTCGGAAGACTGACTTTAGTCTGAAAAAGTAGTTGACAGGCGGGAAAACTCGTGCTCATTCCGAGTGGTGCCGAAGCGAATTTGGTTTCCCGGCCGGCTTGCCCATACGAAATCCAACCGACAAACATGTTTCCCGACTGCTACGCCTGCGCAGTTTCACCACGGTCAGGTGTACTGAAATTTATTACTGCGGGAGGGATTTTGCGCTTGAAATGAAACGATTTAGGCAACGGTATGATGAAAAATTATATACAATGCAGCATGAGTTATTTAATTTTTTTGTTCTCTTAAGGTTTTGCACCCTCCAAAGGCTTGAGCCCTAGGCTAAAACCTACTCAGTCTCAAGGGGAATCAGATCCTGATAATGGGGCTACCCTTGAAACGGGCACGTCGGCGCTACGTTTGTATGTCTGGAAAGTGTCCTTGTTGTGGCATTCAGGGAACGAATTCCTAGTCGGTGCGAATAGATGGGTTTGAAGTCAGGTAATGGGCTTTACAGGCTTATCGAAAACCTTGGTCTATGAGAGACTGGAGTTATATTCAGAAATGATTGGTATAATCTCGAAATAACGATGGCAATATATTTCGATTGAATAAATTTGAACCGTTAAAGTGTTGAAATTTTACTGTTGATAGTTGACGAGCATGTCGGCAATCAAGAGGGATGAGGATGGCAATGTACATAAAGATAGACGGAATTTCAAGCCGGCAACGTGTCGTGTGTATCTTTCGCGAATTACTGGAGCGGCAGTAACTAACTGAATCGTGTGTGCGCGGCACATTCACACCGAGTCTGACACTAACAGATCGCGAGTACTACACAGCACGTGCTGTGTGACGCGGGCTTAACTACTCGGCGCGACGGCTGCCTCAACCTTTCACGGCGACGCTACAATGAATGCTAAGTAGAGCATTATATTACGTGAGTTCAATCCCTCCTGTCTGCCTCTCTACACGCACGTCTTATTGACAACGTTAAAGTCAACATAAAATAAGGTACGTAAGAGATGCGATATACTTATTTAAAGATTTCTTGATAGGTCACTTTTGTAACTAAACGTTGTAACCCACTCACATCCGAAATGTTAAAAAGTGTAATGACAAAATGATGTTTGATAAGTCTGAACAGAAGGAAAAGCACGTGACGAAACACTAAAATAGGAATTTGAATAGAAAGGATTAAAAGAAAGAGGCATTATGTGCAAGAAATTGCACCTTGTTTTCACTTATCACCAATATGATGCCTCGCAGTATCCACTAGGAAACTAAGCTTTAGCTGTACAGAATGCTATCCGGACAATGGTACTGTATGGTTACGAGGTTTTGATCTTAAAAAAAAAATCTTACATCTTTGAACGGGAAATTAGTGCCTAGCATATGCTGACCAGGAGGAACGTGGATGATATGGTACATCTATGAATTCTATGAACTATAGGTATGCAACGAACCAAATTCTCGGAGCATATCAAATTGAAGTGTTTCAATGGTGGGGGGTTAAATGTGCTATGAATGTCGGAGGACCTGCGGACAGAGTATTGAAAAAAGGGTTTACACGACAAGAGGAATCCGGTAGAGAGAAGCATAAATTTTGGAAGATGAGGGGCGAAGGGGGGAGAGAGAGAGAGAGAGAGATTGGACAGGGTCTCCTGGAAGAGGCAAATCGAGAGACCAAGGCTTGTAGCACAATAAGAAGGAGAAGAAGTTTGGAGAGATGCTATTCGGAGAACAAATACAAACTTGAAAGCATACGCAATACTACGGGAGCACTTATTACTGGAAACGATCAAAAGATATTCATGTATAGCAAAACCTTTAAAGACTATTATACTTTAGTTATAGATAGCAACTGTGATGATAAGATGTAAGTAACTGAATTATTGCTGGGCATCATAGAAGCAAACATTTTATGGTATTGTGTGAACAAACAGGAAGGAAGAAAAAAGGTATTGACAATTAAAAAAAAGTATAGCACGATTACTCATAAATAATAAAGAGGGCAAAATGGTAATATAAAAAAAGACGAATATGTATGCTAGAATACAAACATACATACTGTAACGTTCCCTTAGTCCGTATGTGTTAAAATGTCACATGTGGTTTAATTTTATTTAATTATTTAAATTAGTTAAATGGTTTAATTAGGTGTAAAATTGAGTTTGATAACGAATTTTTTAATATCTCTTCTTTGCACTGTGTGGTTCGTTTAAAATTGAAGTTCAGATACGAATTGGTCAGGTTGACTCCCTCGCAGGCGCATGTGGATCGTGTAGTTCGCCGTAGATTCAATTATTGCTGAAATAAACACAAGTTATTTATTCATCATGTACTTACTGAGTGCGAAGGTCTGACTTGTCAACAACCATGTTAACATGCGAGTAGATAACTCAATTCAAATTAATATTTGAGTTAATTTGTGTCACCTGTAGGAGTACCAATAGTTACCTAACATGTATTCGTACTGTCTAGTAAAAATAAAATTCGTCAACTCTTTTACTGTTTATAAGGTGATTTATTAACCATTTTAGTAAATAAAATTACTGATCGATAATAAACTGCCTGTCTGCCTCATTCAGGGTTAACATTAGTTACTACTGACTCTAACTCTCAGGGTAGCTAAAATATTTCTCTCTTAGAATATAACATTAAAACTTGGTTACTTAATATTACAATTTTTTGTGGTTTTATTTGAGACTGCAAGATACATAACAGAAAACATATACACTACTGGTTAAACTAAGTAGTTGGAAATGAATTACATAATTAACAGTAACCTCAAAAAAATTTAAATTATTAACATAGAATTGAAAGTTCGACTATCGTCAACATTGAGGTTATCTCAGGCATAATGAGCTGGTACAACGTTGCATCTATTTTAAAACAATGTAGCTCCTTAACCTATACATAACAAATACACAAAATAATTAAAATCATAAGTTCATCAATTGTCCATCATGAATTATCAAGTTCATTGATTACTGATCTCTCGTCAGTTAACTAACTACGGTATATCCCTTAATTTGAGTTCATTAGAATATTTAATGATTGTTCAATTAGCGAACAATAATAATCACAAGGTTAGATAACCGCTCTTGAGTCCATATTAATTTAGTGTCTATATCACTGGTTGGATAAACTTTACAATGTAGGTACAAATATTTTCTTCTGTTTAAAATTCAATAATATTCATTTTAAAATTACATGAATCAAAGTCGATTAGTTTATGGATTCATGTTTCAAAAAAACTATAATAGTTTATGTTTATTTTCATTACTCCTTGTCAATTCATAAAGTTACTGTTATTCAGGTTAAAATTTTTTATAAGTATAATTAATCACTATACTCCCTGAAATTAACTTAATTGCAGCCTACTGCACACTCTGCAAAATTGTTTCACTATTGCATTTATCCATTAAACTCGACACTTAAAACAATTTTTGGTTATGTGACCAATTGTTTACATTGAAAACCCGAACAGCTGATTCAATCCCGAACTCGACTTTTCTCGCGCACAGAAATGGCTGTCGTTACTGGTTCGCTCGTCAGATATGAAGTGTGAAGAAATTGGCGTCTCTCTCGCTGTTCCAATTTTGGGATTACATATCCCCCTGTTGATTTTAATCGATTTCATTGGCTTAGAGATTGCTGCTGTTCCTTACACCGAGGTCACTCCCTCGGCGAACACAATTAATTTGTATAAAATTGTTAATGAGTTTGGGTTGGAGAGATGCGTCATGACACAATCTTTTGTCCAAAATAAACAGAATAAGTTTTAAATTGGTTTAACGTCCTTGCGTTACTAGTAATACTTTATATAGCCACACCATGTTATTACAATTGATTTGCTCGTTGTAGCATGACAGAAAATCCATCTTATTATAAGACCAAAAAAGAAGCAAAAATAGAATATAACATAGATTATTAAAAACCCAAATTGGAAAAAAAGAAAAAGTATTATAACAATTAATCAAGAATAAAAGTAAAATGAAATCCGAAATTAAAAGAAGTTGAGTTCACTAAAACCAACTTAAGTGATAATCCAACTTATATAGTATATATACCCAGGTAGAATAGGAGCAGTTAAGAAAAAACCATATATAAACCAAAACCATCGAATAAAAATATAACTAGTAAGCACATAAAAACAAAACCCCCATCAAAGTATAACAAACAAACGTACAATACAGGAAAAAAAGAGAAACTATGTAAATTAGATATAAGTAGAAATATTAGATATATGATGGAAAGTGTACAAAGATAATTTAATTTGATTGTGAAAAAATGACAAACAATAATCCCATTTAAGTGATGTTCTTTATTCCCCAATGACTAGATAAAATGGCTAGAAATCAAATTTGGGAATATAGTGAATAATGGGGGTAAATCCCTAAATTAAAACAAAAACAGCAAAAGACTGCATAATAATTGATTTTAATAAACTGTTTAAATAAAAACAGATGTGTTTTGTTTATGTTAGCAATTCATTGAACTCAAAGCATTGAATGCTTGAGATTAAGTTTATTTTTTTTAATATAATACCTTTATTATATTTTAATGATGTCAATTAATAATAAACACTGTTGTAATTAAGTAAGGGCAATTTAGTTAAGATTTTATTAGAATTGTATGTCAGAAAGCGTATTAGCAAGCTGAAATAATAGTAAACTTTGTAATTGAACTAACATAAAGTAATAGGCCAAATGATACCTCTCACCAATATTATAATTAGTAAATAAGTTAATGAAATTAATTAAATAAATGAAAATTGTTGAATGTAAATCACTAACCATGTATAATAACTTTAACAACACTTAGTGAAAGTAATTAAGGAATGTATAAGGTATTATTAGTAAAAATGCAAGTGTAATAACACTGGAGTCTAAAGAAAAGCCAAAATTGAAGATAGTATTCAAATTAGCTAACCAAATCATCAAATTACTGAGAATTAAAGAACCCAAACCGTAATAATTCAATCAATGATCTTGTTCAATGATAATTAGAATCTAACATAAATTGTCAACCATTTAATGTGGAAAGAAGTATAGTAGTTAAGGCCGACAACCAAATATACTGTAAATATGACTTTTGAGTTAAAAAATACTATAAAATATATCATGAGTGGTATTAAATGATGCAGAATTAAATAAAGAATTTGATTATGTAATTAGCATTTAATAAGAATAAATAATAAGCAAAATGTAATTTATAATATAATGTAAAATTCAATTCTTTTGTACAACATCAAATTTGAGGCTTAAGTGTCAGCTGATTTAAAACAATAAAAATTTACTAATACATCAGCCAGGACCATTTGTATGATGAAAAAAAAGAGGGAGTTAATTGTTAAACGTCGAGATGAACACATCAGAACGATCTCACACAAACTAAAAAAGATAGAAAATATAATTTTGACAAGAACTAAACCTATAAAAAAAGAGAGAAATTTGAAATATGAGTTACTAACACTAAAATCAAATAAGATAAATTCAACTATTATCTTTACGAAGATTGGAAGGTAATCAAGATATTAGAACAGTCCAGGCACTAATCAGAAATTATTTAATGTGAATATCAGCACAACGTTATGGACGAACTATTTGAACGGGTACACTTTTAAACCACACCTATTACCGAACCCACAAAAACGGATCACTAATACAGAATAATTACACTACGATGAAGAAAAATTAATTACTACTGCTCTGATGAGGGACACATAAAGAATCAACATTTATTTGAAGGAGAATCGACGAGAAAATCTTGGCGTAAATACGTAGCAAGAAGTCGGCCATCTTTAATGAAGTCATCTGCCTACAGGCCTCACTCAACTGTGATGATGTCAGCCTTCGCTTAGACATTTGGTTCGAAAAATTTAAATATTACTAACATTTTTATATTAAATATTATTTCTATTTTTGTCATTAAGAACTTGTTAATTGTAAGTATTGTACTTTTCAGTATTACCCTTTCTCTGACTTATGACAACAGCTAAAAGGACCTATAATTCAATGTTAGTAATTTATATAATGAAAACAATTTGCCCTGAGATATGAGTTTTGGAGCTGTGGATTAGTAGTTCGATTCAAAGTCGATTAATCGCAATTAGATTAATAAATTCATTTAACATTCCAATTTTGAGTTTTATTTCTTGGTGAACAAATATTTAGAAGAATTTCAGGTAGCACTTGAAACCTGGACTTCAAGGAAGAAGAGAATAATATCGCAAAGGAGTACAATCACTGAATAGCTGAATACCACTAATCGATTATTACATTTCATAATCTATTTAACGCTGGAAACAAATAATTGTTATTATAACACAATAAATCAACTAAAATAGTAATTAAAAGAATTAAGGACTAATATAATAAATAAATAAACTAATAAATAATTAATAAATAAATAAAAATAAAGAAAAAATTTTTCTTTAATTAAATTTAAACAAAATTTTTTACAAATTAATATATTTATTTTTGTAACTCAAAAAAAGGAAGCGTTACAAAATTGGCGCTCCAACTTAAGGGGCTGAAATTAGTAATTGATAGGCCATAAGAAATAGAAATAATCTGCCTAATTTCTAATTTTAGCTGGCAGCTGTTGTAAGCTCAGAAGGGTAATAAAAATGCCAAAGAGATCAACATCAAAGAAAAGGGCGGCAGAAGCCGAGAAAGAGATTGATATGGACGACAAAGAGGCAACTCCGGTTGAAGATATAGAAGGAAGGTTACCTCCTGCTGAATCAACCAAACCGGTGTTACAGGAGAAACAACCAGAAAAACCACACAAACAGAGCATGTGGCAATGCGAGAAATGTTTAGGCTTATAATGGAGAAAATGGATGAGAACAGTAAGGAAATTATAGAGAACAACCAATCCACAAAGGAAGAATTGGGAGAATTGAGTAAGAAAATGGAGGGGACCAATAAGGAAATGAAAGAGAAGAACCAATCCATAAAAGAAGAATTGAGTAAGAAAATGGATGAGAACAACCAATCCACAAAGGAAGAATTGGAAGAATTAAGTAACAAAATTGAAAATACCAATAAGAAAAGATGAAAACAGTAAGAAGATGGAAGAGAAGATGGAGGAAAATAATAAGAAGATGGAAGAAAAAATGGGGAGAGAAATTGGAAGAATTGAAAGAGGACAACCAACTATTAAGAGAAGAATTAAGGGAAGTTAACCAGAAAAATATGGACAAGTTAGACGAAAGGATAGAGTTGTTAAAAGAAGAGTTGAACAAGGAAATCAACGATAATAATGAGTCCACACACAAGAAATTAGAAGAAGAAACAATAGGAATAAAACAACAAATTATAAGTTAGAGGCTGACAAGAAGTGGAGTCAGAATAATCAAGAAGTACAAAATTTTAAGGAAGAAGTAAACACCAAAATTACTAATATCGAAGAAAACAAGCGGAACAAATTGGAAGAAAACCGAAGAGGAACACAGGAAGAATTGGGGAATGTACGGAGCCAATTCACGGAAAAGTGTGATGGTATCGAAGTTGCCATGACCAATATAACTGGTCACGTACGTCAGAACCAGGAAGAAATAGAACTCATTCGGAATCGACCAACTAACATTACTAATGTCCCTACGACTGAAGGTCGAGAATGGCTAAATTTTAGGCAATATAAAAGAAAACCAATGGAATTTCTGGCCAGAATTGAGGAGTATTTTGCTAAACATCGGGGAAATAGATGGAGCACAAACCGTGAACTGTTAGATGAATCTTTCAAAGAAATGACAGACAATAATTGGTGGATGGCAATCAGGAGTGAAATAACGGACTACCAACAATTCAAGAACCTGTTCAAGGCAAAATATTGGTCAGAGTCAACACAAAACGTAATACGAGATAACATCTGTCACGGAAGATATAATGCCCACATAGGTACTACCTTGACCGCATATTTCCTAGGGAAAGTGTGTTTAGCGAAACACTTAGAACCAAACATACCAGAGGAGTGCCTTGTAAATAAATTATCGTATCACTATGATAAAGATATCATAAGAGCACGGAGGGGTAGCCAGATAAAAACAGTACAAGCCATGGCAGAATTGCTTGAGAACTATGAACATGAAGACTACTATCGCCAAAGTAGGAGGAGAAATGATAGACCGGATTTAAGAAATAATCATAAGTACCATAATAATAATAGTAGTAATAATAATAACTACCCCGGGAACCGCAACAACTCTAATTAATATAGTCATAATAACAATAATAGTAGTAATAACAATAATAATAACATAAATAATAATAACCACCCCAATAATAGAAATAATTACTATAATAATCATAACAGTCAAAGAAACACCAACCAAGTTAATACAGACCATTATTCCAATACTAATAGGAATTATCAATCAAGTAATAATAATAATAACAATATAAACTATAGACCAAGAGTAAATTATATAAGAGCAGAAGAAAGTGGTCAAAGAAGGTATCCGCACCAGAGACGGAATAGTTTTCATGATTATGAAAATCGGCAGATGAATAGCGGACGTGATAATCCTATGTACAATAGACCCAGACGAAGTACCAGCTTGGATGATCAAGACAGACAAACAAACCACGAACCACCATTTGACCATCGTACTGAGCGGCAGGAACCGACTCAAGGTTTACAGACCGACATCTCTGTCTGCCCAATGGATAACAATAATGATAATTTAAACGGGAGGAGGCAGTGATAAATTTTCACGACCCTTCACTGCTCCTATCTCCTGGGTATGAACAAGAATTGCAAAATAAAAGTAACTTTAATAACTTTACCATTATTTGTAGTAATTATCTAAAAAATATACGAAATGAACTATTGGAAGAGAACACTACAAGTCGCAATAGCCAGAATAACGAAATAATTTATATAAACGCAGAGGTTGAAGAAATTTTAGCTCAAATAATGATTGATACGGGCGCTAATGTATCCATAATTAATAGTGTTGAATTAGATAGAATACAAAAGGAATGTTGTCGAACACTGCCAATATTACCGGTCAATAATATTATATTAATAGAGGCCACTGGTCGCCAAAACAAAACTATAAGAAAACAAGTGTCCTTAAATGTTATTAGCAAGGGTGTAGCTATGAATATGGTGTTTTTAATGGCAACAGGATTGCCATTTAATATATTGGTAGTATGTGATATACTAAGGAGAAACTCAGCTTTGTCGAACAATAAAAATTGTAGCAGTTAGCAAATTCATAAAAGAAATAAAAGATATTGTTTCCGAAAAAATCAAAGGCGTTTATAACCAGTCCTCAATCAAAAAATATTACGAGGATTAGAATAAAACTTAAGAATTCTAAAAGAAAAGAAAGGTCAACTTACACCAATTATTTACGGGACTTAATTTTGAATTGGAGTATAAAACTTAAAAAATTCTAAAAGAAAAGTAAGGTCAACTTACACCAATTATTTACACGACTTAATTTTGAATTGAAATATATTTACTAAATTCTAAAACTAAATAAGATCAACTTATATCAATAATTTACAGGAATTAATTATGAATTAAAAAAAAAAAAAACAAAATTCTGAAGGAAAAATAAGAACAACTTATATCAATAACGTCAATAAACTAATTTTGGAAAGGAAATATTAAAACATTTACGAAATGCAAAAGGGAGTAAAGACCACTTAAATAATATAATGTTAATGAAATAATTTGGATGAAAACAAGAGCGAAATAATAATTTAAAAAAATATATAACTATAATCACTACTGGACAGAAATGTGGGAATTTCATAATCAAAGGTTGGCTAATCTGTACGCTCTGGCCTCACGCTCGCCAGCGAACAGGCTAAAACACAGTGCTACGTACGTACGTGGGCAGCAGACGTAATTACGTTGCTGCTTCGGCCTGTCATTCATTCATTTTAATTTGTTGTCGACATTTATGTAGGCCTTAGGCCCTACAGTACTCATTACTGTAGATTTGAGTGTTGCGTACTTGCGCCTCAATTTACGATGTAACATTTTTTACCTAACGTGGTTTTCAAAATTTAAAATGCGTACCAGACTTAGCTGATCTTACAATTCAAACTTAAATTGTACAAGTAAATATCAATAAATGTATTAAATTACAGTCTACTCGCTCATCATTATTTTCAGCACCCTGGCAAATCTATTTACAGCATTAACTTCCTAATATTTTTTTGGTCGCTCCGTGCCTGGATTCATCATTTTTTACCTTCTTTCAACTTATACCAGAGCGGCTTTTCATCATTTTTTCCACCTCAATTTCTGGCCATCACGGGCGATTCAGCATGTTCGCTGATCCGACCGTGTCGGGAGTTATTCAGCATTTCTTTCGTCGTCGCCATTGAGCCTCGTGACAACACCATTACAAGACCATCCATGTGTTAACGCCTACACTCCAGATTGAGCAATTCTAAGTTAAGAGCAGTCATCCATCCAGTCCGTGCGTGTCTCCCATCTATTCCACGGCCTCAACGCTCCAGGACATCTCACAGAAGGTACGACATCAACGACATCAGTAAAAGGTGCGTAGAATGGCGGAAGAAGGCCTAAAAGTGTTGGTTAGAAAGAGAGGCGGCTTAAAGTCTGCCATAGTGCGAATCAATTCCGCAGTAATTAATTTTGACAAAAACAGTAACACTAAACATTTTTTAACTGTTAGACTGGAAAGTCTAAAGAGTTTAGCAACAAAATATGATGAGGTACAGTCTGATATTGAATTAATTTCTAAGGACATAAACGCTGCCCAAGAGGACAGAATCGAGGTTGAATAACTTTTATATTCAACCGAAGCTAACATCTTGCAATTAATAGAAACTTTCAACATTCAGACTGAATCTCAAGTATTAACCAGTAATATGCAATTAAAACCTATAAGTTTGCCCTGCTTCACAGGCAACATTCTAGAATGGCAGCACTTTTAGTCAATATTTCTGGACTTGGTACAAGCCAGATCTGATCTAACTTCAGTGCAAAAACTACATTACTTATATTCATCTCTCAAAAATGAGCCACTAGATCTAATTAAGGCCTTACCTATTTGTAATGAGAACTATTCAATAGCGTTAAGTTTGCTGTCCGCTAGATATGATAACAAATGCATATTAGCTAAATATTACATTCAAAATTTACTAGAAGTGAAGTCTACATTCAAAGACACTGTACAGAGCTTAGCAGAATTTATAAATACAATAACGTCTTCTGTCAATTCACTGGCAGCTATGCAATTGTCAGTGGATTCATTTGAACTCATTACTGTACAGCTATTGTCAGCAAAACTTGACCATTCCACATTTAAATTATGGAAGGAGTCTATAGATCCCGAAAATCTTCCTAACTTTCAGAGCTTTACACAGTTTTTAAACGCCCGTAGACAATTATTAGAAAATACATTACCGATAGACGCTGGACAGCAGCTTAACAAGCCGACTTTAAAATTTAATAATAAGTCTGAAAAACATAAATTACGAAACTCTGCCGGCAGCACTGCATTTAAAGGTTATCATTCAACTTCAAATAAGTATTTATGCCCATGCTGCAAGGCCAGTCACCCAATTTATATGTGTGACAAATTTCGTGAATTAAGCATATCAGAACGAGGGCAATTTATATTAAAGCATAAATGCTGCACTAATTGTTTAAGACCAGATCATTTTTCACCTAATTGTAAGGTCAAACAATCATGTAAGATCTGTTCCAGACGACACCATACATTGCTGCACATAAATAATGTGTCAAAACAAGGTTCTGCCAGCAGCAGTAATTATTTTTCATTTAAGCTTCAATCAGCAAACAATGTTATTTTGTCTACAGAAGTTGTGTTCGTCATCGACCGTGCTGGTAACAGACAGCTTGCACGAATTTTGTTAGACGCCGGTTCACAAGTAAACTTTTGTACTGAATCATTTGCTAAAGAATTGCAACTTAACTTGACTGAATCTAATATACCAATTTCAGCTACTAATAATGCTACATGTTGCGCCACTAACTTGGCATCAATTCGTATTGTTTCTCGCTATCAAAGGTTCAGCTTTAACGCTCCGTGTGCGGTCTTATCTGCCTTGACTCATAAGCTTCCAGCAAAATCTTTCGACATAAGTCATTTTAATATCCCTGATAACATTTTCCTTGCTGACCCACATTTCAACGTATCAGCTGACATAGACATACTTTTAGGAGCGGAGTTTTATTTAGATTTGATTCTAGCTAACAAATATGTACGCGGTCCTAACTTTCCTATTATACAAGAAACAAAGTTAGGCTACATTCTAGCAGGCAATCTGCCAAAACATTGTCATTCTATGGGTCCTGCTGTTTCGTTCTTGGCAAGAAACAACGATAGTCAAATTTTAGCGTCTCTTGAGAAATTTTGGGAGACCGAAACCATCCTTGATAATGCACCCCTTAGTAACGATTCAGTTTGCGAGGAACATTTTGTTAAGTCCACTCATCGCAATGATGAGGGTAGGTTCGTTGTCTCATTACCATTCGGGTCTGGTAGTCCCCAGTTGGGTGAGTCCTATGCTACCGCTGAAGCGAGATTTTTAAGTTTAGAACGCAGGTTCAAGCGTGATTCTGAGCTTGCGCGTGAATACGCAAATTTTATTCAAGAATATAGGGATCTTGGCCACATGGCGCTGGTTGACGATTGTTCTGTTACTCCCAAGGTTTCAAATACCTACTATTTGCCTCACCATGCCGTTTTCAAGCATTCTAGTTCCACGACAAAACTCCGCGTCGATTTTGATGGCTCGGCCAAAACTACCAATGGTCTTTCTCTCAATGATATTTTGTTAGTAAGCCCAAATGTCCAACAAGATCTTTTCTCTATTTTTTTGCGATTTCGCATACACAACTATGTTCTGATCGCTGACAACGAGAAGATGTATCGACAAATTCTAGTGTCTGATAACGATTGTCATTACCAACGTATTCTGTGGCGTAATTCTCCGCTTGAACAGTTTAAACATTTTGTACTGCGAACTGTAACATACGTACTGCTAGTGCCTCGTTTTTGGCTACTCGCTGCCTTATTCAGATTGGTAAGGATCAAGAAGCTTCTTTTCCTGACGCTGCTTCAGCTATAATTAATGATTTTTATGTCGATGATTTGTTAACCGGTGCAGAAACCATTTCTAATCTGACCAAGTTGAAATCTGACTTGGGTACGTTGTTGAATCAATATGGCTTTACTCTGCATAAATGGGCATCAAATGAACCAAATGTGGTCTCAGAGCATAATAATTTATCACTTCCATTAAACAAACAAGGCAATGTGCGTACGTTGGGCATCCTTTGGAACAACTCTACAGATTCATTTTTGTTTGACATCAAGTCATTTCCAGTTGAGACAAGCATCTCTAAGAGGAAAATCCTGTCAATAATAGCGGGTATCTACGACCCACTCGGACTCGTCGGTCCAATTGTTTTTCTTTATAAACAGTTTATGCAGCAACTGTGGCTGTGCAATCTTGGTTGGGATGAGCCAATTTCTAAGCAATTATATTTGTATTGGCGTTCATTATGCGATAAGTTGTATCTAATTGGTAAAATTATTGTCCCATGCTCTATTCGCAGCAAGTCCAAGGCAAGGATAGTTGAATTACATGGTTTTGCGGATGCCTCTGAAAAGGTCTATGGGTGTTGTGTTTACGTTAGAGTCATTTATCAAGATTTAACGGCTTCTTGTCACCTTTTGTGTTCAAAATCTCGCGTGGCTCCACTACGACAGGTGTCATTACCCCGCATTGAACTCTGTGCTTGCTTGTTGTTATCGCGACTTCTATTCAAAGTCACCCCTGCTCTTCATTCCTTTGTCAATAGCGTTCACCTGTACTCCGACTCCATGGTATCTCTCTATTGGATTCATGCTCAGTCTTCTAGGTGGAAGACCTACGTCGCTAATCGTGTTGCTGAGATTCAGCGTCTCACTGAAACCTACACATGGCATCATATCAATTCGCAACATAATCCTGCTGACATTATTTCTACGGGATGTCACCCCGACGTTTTGCGCGATTGTTCGCTTTGGTGGCATGGTCCCGCTTGTCTGTCTCAATCTTATGAGCCCGATCCTTTTTCACCTTTCTCACCTTCTAATGTGTCGTTTCCTGAATGCTCTGCTGAGGAGAAACAAACCCCCAAACTTTCTCTAATTTCTACCCTACCTATTGATCTCTCAAAGGACTTTCCTTCATTGCACCGTCTGACTCGCGTGTACGCTTATTGCTTTCGATTCATCAAAAATACTAGACCCTCTAGGGCTGGGAAAATCTCGGGTGTTGTTACCCCCACCGAAATTCATTCTACTCTTAATTTCTTCATAAAGCAATCCCAGTCCATCCACTTCGCTGCTGAGCTTAATTGCGTTCGTAATGGGGCTTCTGTCTCTATTAGGAGTAAGCTGTCTCCTCTGGACCCGTTTCTTGATGAGTTTGGCGTCATACATGTCGGCGGACGCTTACAGCAGTCGCAACTACCCTATGACAATAAGCATCCTACTGTCTTGCATCCATCGGCTCACATTACTCGCCTTATAATCGAGTGCGAGCATATTCGTCTCCTCCACGCACTAGCACTAGCTCAACTTGTCCATCATTCACTTCGTCAAAGCTGGTGGATCATTAACGCCAAGATAGTCATTCGTTCCATCATTCGTAGATGCGTCAAATGTCTCAGATTTAATACCAAATATCAGGTTCAAAGGCTTGGTATTTTGCCATCTCCTAGGGTTACTCCTTCGCGGCCATTTCTATTCTGCGCAGTTGATTATGGTGGTCCCTTCATGATTCGTCATGGCGGGCAGTGATCTAGGACTCTGTCAAAATCATACGTGTCTTTATTCATTTGCTTAGCCACCAGGGCCATTCATTTGGAAATGGTTTCCGACCTTACGGCCAATGCGTTTATAGCTGCTTTACGTCGCTTCATGGCCCGTAGGGGCATTCCTAGCCAGTTATATTCTGACAATGGCACGAACTTTAGGAAGGCCCGCAACGTTTTGCATGACCTTTACAATCTCTGGCATAACAAAGATGCCACCTCATCAATCCAATCCTTTGCGACTTCTCATGGTATTGAGTGGTCATTTATTCCGCCCTCGTCACCTCATTTTGGTGGTCTTTGGGAGAGCGGTATAAAAAGTTTGAAGTATCATTTGCGCCGCGTTGTCGGCAAGTCCATACTCACTTTCGAGAAGTTTACTACGGTTCTGTCACAGGTAGAGGCCTGTCTAAACTCACGTCCATTATTTGCCGTTTCATCGGATGTAAACGATCCAGTGCCACTAACCCCTGGCCATTTTTTAATTTGCGCACCATTAACGGCAATACCCGATCCTGACTTATCTCACGTTCCCATCTGTCGTCTTGGACGCTGGCAACTTCTCCAGAAGTTTGTCCAAGCCATTTGGAAATCATGATCTTGCGCTACCTACACCAACTGCAACAACGTCACAAAGGGAAATTCGCAAAGGAAAACGTTTCCATTGGTGACCTGGTACTGCTAATCGAGGATAACTTGCCTCCTTTAGCATGGAAATTTGGTGTAATTACAGCCACATTTCCCGGTCCAGACAATTTAATCAGAGCAGTTGACGTTCGTACGCCTACTGGCACCTATCCCAGACCAATTCATAAGTTATGTTTGGTGCCAGCGAGGGACGAACAGTAAAAAAGAGGATATTTTCTTTATAACTTTAAAGATGTCGTTTATTTTCCTTTTAAAATTAAATGTATGTATTTGTCAAACAAGTTTTAAATCAAATGTTCTAAGAAGATTGTTTTGGTTATAAGCACTTTTATTTTTAGCATAAGCTTTAATTTGTATATTTTCAATTCAGAAATTGCGTCTTTTGCTTGAGCAAGAGTTAATTTGTTTAATATGCAAAGCTTCAATTATTTTTTGTATTTTCTTGTATACAACATTTGATTTATGTAATATGTCTATGGTGGTATTTGCTCTTATGTCATAAATTTTGTTATACAATATTCACATGGATTTGGAGCTATACAAACCATGTATGCATCTTTGCTGCACATTTGTTGTTAATATGTGTGCATTGCTATTTTATTACTCTACGAATTTTATGTGTTACTTGTAATTGTTCAACACATGCATTACATTTTGTATAAACACATTTGCGGTAGTTGTCACTTATACTATCATGCCTTGTATTCATGTATTTGTAATTATGCAACACATATTTCTATTGTATTTTATCATGTACTTTGTATCTATGTAAAACACATTATTGTACCCGCATGTACTGTCTATGATTATGCGCCACACACATATTTTTACACCTATTTTGTATTTGTATTTTACGATCACGTATTGCACATATATTATTATTCATGCTTTTAATTATGACATACATGTCATTACACTTATGTACTTGCAAATATTCAACAATGTATAATCTGTTTTCACATGTCAATTTATTGTGCATTCCTGCAACTGCCAGGTATAGCATCCACCATTTAATTATTATATTACAGCGTTATGCTAAATCTATGTTTTTACATGCATAATTTTGTAATAATTTTTGTCTATTCATTTTATACTCAATACTATTATGTATAAGTCAACTGGCCTTGACTGGTTTAGGCTGTCAATCATGACTTGCATAAAATATTTGCAATTTGTATCGGGCCCATCATGTGATGAGTCACCGATTATTCATCATCAAACATTGTCAAACTATTCATTATTCATGTTTTATATTGTCTTATATTGTATACATTTTGCTAATACATGCATTTATACTCATGTATAAATCAGTTTGTAAGCCAACTGTGGCCTGTTCAACTGTTATCATCATTATTGAGATTTTATCACTGAGCAGTGTAATGTTATAACTGTTATCTAACATTTTAATCTCAATGTTCAATACAACTTACTGAGGTTGATATCTATTATTAAGAACGTACATTGTGTTTTCTAATAATAAATTATTAAAATGTATTAAAAAATCGTTTGATTTTTTGCGGGCAGCTATGGACAGTAATGTGGGAATTTCATAATCAAAGGTTGGCTAATCTGTACGCTCTGGCCTCACGCTCGCCAGCGAACAGGCTAAAACACAGTGCTACGTACGTCCGTGGGCAGCAGACGTAATTGCGTTGCTGCTTCGGCCTGTCATTCATTCATTTTAATTTGTTGTCGACATTTATGTAGGCCTTAGGCCCTACAGTACTCATTACTGTAGATTTGAGTGTTGCGTACTTGCGCCTCAATTTACGATGTAACGTTTTTTACCTAACGTGGTTTTCAAAATTTAAATGCGTACCAGACTTAGCTGATCTTACAATTCAAACTTAAATTGTACAAGTAAATATCAATAAATATATTAAATTACAGTCCACTCGCTCATCATTATTTTCAGAATCCTGGCAAATCTATTTACAGCATTAACTTTCTAACAACTTCTTTAAATATAATTATAATAAGAACCATTGGAAGAATGACTGTCATAACATAAAACCAGTAGAACAATTAATTAGAACCAAGATGAAAAACAAGAAAAAAAATGCTATTAATATTGATAACCAGAAGAAGATTGTGCGAACAACAGAAGAAATAAAGAGAATTCAGACGGAAAGGTTTACACATCATAACTAGCAATAAATTATATCAATAGAGCTTCCAAACATGAGAAGAATAAATATATCAACAGAGCTTCCAACCATGAGAAGAATAAATATATCAGCAGAGCTATAAAACATAAGAAGAATAAATAATAAGAAGAATAAATGAGATAGAAAGTATTAGCAAATCTGAGCAACCACGAAGTGAGGAATCCAAGGATGTTTTTTATTAGTCGAGAAATAGACTATTTTTTAATAATTTTTATTTAATGACTGTCTGTAGATGTATTCCAGCAGTATTATATTTTGAGCAGAGATGATGTTCCTCTGATCTCAAAAAAGTGTAATATGGCCAGCAGAGTATATGTAACCACAAGTGCCTCTCTGGACTGCCCCAGCTCACGTGTTAGGGAATGTTAGGGAATGAATATCCCATGCATAAAGCACCAAGTAAAGGAATAAATATATATATAATAATAATGATATACCTCAGATTACGATAACTATCAAATAAGAATAAATTCAATGGAAAGAAAAAAAAAATCTAAAGATCAATTACGAAGAAGCAGATATAGAAGTGGGTAGGAAGACAAAGAATATAATAAACAATAAATATCATAAGCAATTATTTCATACATACTAAACGTATGATCTGAATTAATCACTTCTGGAGGAGAGCAATCTGTAGCATGACAGAAAATCCATGTTATTATAAGACCAAAAAAGAAGCAAAAATAGAATATAACATAGATTATTAAAAAACCAAACTGGAAAAAAAGAAAAAGTGTTATAATAATTTATCAAGAATAAAAGTAAAAATAAATCCGAAATTAAAAGATGTTCATAAAAACCAACTTAAGTGATAATCCAACTTATATAGTATATATACCCAGGTAGAAAAGGAGCAGTTAAGAAAAAAACATATATAAACTAAAACCATCGAATAAAAATATAACTAGTAAGCACATAAAAACAAAACCCCCATCAAAATATAACAAACAAAAGTACAATACAGTAGAAAAAATAGAAACTATGTAAATTAAATATAAGTAGAAATATTAGATATATGATGGAAAGTGTACAAAGATAATTTAATTTGATTATGAAAAAATGACAAACAATAATCCCATTTAAGTGATGTTCTTTATTCCCCAATGACTAGATAAAATGGCTAGAAATCAAATTTGGGAATATAGTGAATAATGGGGGTAAATCCCTAAATTAAAACAAAAACAGCAGAAGACTGCACAATAATTGATTTTAATAAACTGTTTAAATAAAAACAGATGTGTTTTGTTTATGTTAGCAATTCATTGAACTCAAAGCATTGAATGCTTGAGATTAAGTTTATTTTTTTAATATAATATCTTTATTATATTTTAATGATATCAATTAATAATAAACACTGTTGTAATTAAGTAAGGGCAATTTAGTTAAGATTTTATTAGAATTGTATGTCAGAAAGGGTATTAGCAAGCTGAAATAATAGTAAACTTTGTAATTGAACTAACATAAAAAAATAGGCCAAATGGTACCTCTCACCAACATTATAATTAGTAAATAAGTTAATGAAATTAATTAAACGACTGAAAATTGTTGAATGTAAATTACTAACCATGTATAATAACTGTAACAACACTTAGTGAAAGTAATTAAGGAATGTATAAGATATTATTAGTAAAAATGCAAGTGTAATAACACTGGAGTCTAAAGAAAAGCCTAAATTGAAGATAGTATTCAAATTAGCTAACCAAATCATCAAATTACTGAGAATTAAAGAACCCAAACCATAATAATTCAATCAATGATCTTGTTCAATGATAATTAGAATCTAACATAAATTGTCAACCATTTAATGTGGAAAGAAGTAAAGTAGTTAAGGCCTACAACCAAATATACTGTAAATATGACTTTTGAGTTAAAAAATACTATAAAATATATCTTGTGTGGTATTAAGTGATGCAGAATTAAATAAAGAATTTGATTATGTAATTAGCATTTAATAAGAATAAATAATAAGCAAAATGTAATTTATAATATAATGTAAAATTCAATTCTTTTGTACAACATCAAATTTGAGGCTTAAGTGTCAGCTGATTTAAAACAATAAAAATTTACTAATAAATCAGCCAGGACCTTTTGTATGATGAAAAAAAGAGGGAGTTAATTGCTAAACGTCGAGATGAACACATCAGAACGATCTCACACAAATTAAAAAATACAGAAAATATAATTTTGACAAGAACTAAACCTATAAAAAAAAGAGAAATTTAAAATGTGTTACTAACACTAAAATCAAATAAAATAAATTCAACTATTATCTTTACGAAGACTGGAAGGTAATCAAGATATTAGAACAGTCCAGGCACTATACAGAAATTATTTAATGTGAATATCAGCACAACGTTATGGACGAACTATTTGAACGGGTACACTTTTAAACCACACCTATTACCGAACCCACAAAAACGGATCACTAATACAGAATAATTACACTACGATGAAGAAAAATTAATTACTACTGCTCTGATGAGGGACACATAAAAAAATCAACATTTATTTGAAGGAGAATCGACGAGAAAATCTTGGCGTAAATACGTAGCAAGAAGTCGGCCATCTTTAATGAAGTCATCTGCCTACAGGCCTCACTCAACTGTGATGACGTCAGCCTTCGCTTAGACATTTGGTTCGAAAAATTTAAATATTACTAACATTTTTAAATTAAATATTATTTCTATTTTTGTCATTAAGAACTTGTTAACTGTAAGTATTGTACTTTTCAGTATTACCCTTTCTCTGACTTATTATAACAGCTAAAAGAACCTATAATTCAATGTTAATAATTTATATAAAGAAAAAATTTGCCCTGAGATATGAGTTGTCGAGCTGTGGATTACTAGTTCGATTCAAGTCGATTAATCGCAATTAGATTAATAAATTCATTTAACATTCCAATTTTGAGATTTATTTCTTGGTGAACATATATTTAGAAGAATTTCAGGTAGCACTTGAAACCTGGACTTCAAGGAAGAAGAGAATAACGTCGCAAAGGAGTACAATCACTGAATAGCTGAATACCACTAATCGATTATTACATTTCATAATCTATTTAACGCTGGAAACAAATAATTGTTATTATAACACAATAAATCAACTAAAATAGTAATTAAAAGAATTAAGGACTAATATAATAAATAAATAAACTAATAAATAATTAATAAATAAATAAAAATAAAGAAAAAAATTGTTTTTCTTTAATTAAATTTAAACAAAATTGTTTACAAACCCATATATTTATTTTTGTAACTCAAAAAAAGGAAACGTTACATCGTTAAAACAAGTCCTCACAAGACATATGTTGGTCCTTTAATTAAAAAGTTAATGTTTTTCACTTACGACTATGACTTATGATATTTCTTATGATTTTACATGTTTAATCATGGAAATTGACCAAATGGTGATTACATTTCATCCATATGTTTCTTCCCAAGTCCTTTTATGATTATCTCTACTACAATAATTGTCTTAAATTAATAAATATTACAATATTTGATCTATGCTTTCTTTGGCCTCGAACATAGTTAATTTGATTCACTCTTTTTATTTTAATAATTAGCACTGTTCATTTTTTACTGTGATATAATCATTCTGAGATGTCCATTAAACTTCTGGATATCTCAGCTTTTATTCAAATATAGTTAGTTTCTTGTTTTTAGTTTTATTATTTCTTCATAGTTTTGGTATGCCATGTGTCATTATGATTTGGTTCATGGTTGATAATATACTCAATTTTAAGTGGTTCTTTTTTGTACAAATGGTCTTTATAGTCTGAAGAATGTTTTACAGTGTTTAGTCTCCCATTATTATATGTGAGATTGTGAATAATTCACCAACACTTCTTGCATCAAGTGTAGTCAGACAGTTACATTAATTTTTCAACTCAAATTTAGAACACTGTACACTGGTATGATACAGAAATGGGGAGATACGCTAATGGAAAGATGCCAAGTAGGCGAAGGAAGCAAGAAAACTCCGAAATTTATCACTTATGCACACAATGCAACGACGCGTGGTGAACAGAAGAGTGACATTCAAGAACCTGAAAACAGGGTATACCCTATAAGGCATACAGAGAGGAATGCCTATAGACTACCTTCCATACCCTGGAAGGTTACCTATGTAGAGAAGACTATGCCAACAAAAGTACACTGGCAAAAGCATTAGGCCTATATTCAGAAATGATGTTTTTGTTTACTGCTATAGGCGAATGAGCTAAGTTTGTTGGTATCTACATTTCCCTGATCTGAGGTGACACTGAAGTAATTTTGTTCAGGAAACGTAATTATTCTTTTTCTTAATTCCAATGAGACACCGACTTTTATAAGCATACCGAAGTAACATATGAAGAACTCAGTAAGTAATTAAATTTAAACAGTCAGAAATTGTAAGGTTAAGTGCCGAATTTCTTGTAAATCAGATTATGCACTAGGCTTGGCTGCATGCGCTTGGAAGGTGTAATGTGCGCTGAAATTACAGTGTATTGTGTAACTCTGTAATTATGAAAACGTATTCTAATCCGCATTGGTATTACAGTGAGACATGCCATGTTTAGATTGTATGTAAATCTACGTTGTAATTAGAGTGTAAATGAGAACTGGTAATTAACCGGCTGTACAGTAACGCATACCGTAATGTCAGTTATACGAAACATTCTTAAAAACTATAACGTGTGAGTTGGGTGCGTAATGTCGTTATCATTCCGTATTCAGGTACGTTTAGGATTAAATAGTTGACGTCTTGGTTTAATAACGCTTACAGTTGTTTATATAAAACATATATGAAAAATAATTCCACATGTTAACATTAACAATAGTGACTTTTCATCAACACTAGACTTCCGGTAATCGGTGATGCGGCGTTATCCAAGCGTACGAAGAGAAAATGTAAATATTAGTGTCGCTAACTTACTTAGACAGCAAAGCATATTCGAATCTCTGCGAATTATGTAAAATTATCACATAAAACAATCAAACTCGGTCTCGTCCGCTGTCACAGCACATAGTCTGAATGTAAACAAGCACATTGGTAAGGCTTGTTTACATATTGTACGCGTAGGTTTATGCAAACAATTTATTATTTTACATAACGAACATTTGGTGTCATATGTTATCTTTGAAGAATTTGGCCTAAAACTTTTAAAAAAAGGTAATTAGTAAAAATAAATTAAAGCAAATCGAGAGTAGTTCAATAGACTATTACAAAGTATGATTGACATGTGAGGAGTACACCCATTTAGGAGTCATTTTTGATTCGACTGATAATGACGATAGGGAGATTACAAGAAGCATACTTCAGGGCAGGAAAAAAGTTGGATGACTCAATGCAATTTGGTGGAATAAGGGCATTGGTAAAAAGAGAAAATATAATATTTATGGTGTATTAGTTAAGAATAGCTTTCTGTATGGAGCAGAAACATGACGAGTCAAAGACAAAAAAATAAGGAAATTAGAGGAGGTGTAGGTTAATGTGCTCCGGAGGATCCCTAAGAATTTCTTGATGGAACAGAATTTCAAAAGAAAACGTTAGAAGAAGGGTGGGGACAGAGGGAACTTTGTTTCAGAATACTGAAAGGAACCACGTCCAGAGGATGGGGGATAAGAGACTTCCAAAGACTGTGACGCTGTGGGTTCGTCCCTGTAGTCAGAAGTAGTGGAAGACTCAGAAAAACCTGGAAAGAAGGCATATTAAGAGACGCGGATGCTCGAGATCTCCGGGACGGAACGTGGAATGATCGTATCGAGTGGATAATACGCTTCGGGCAATGTCAAGTGACGTTTTAAAATATATTTGTTTGTTTGTGTGTGTGTGTGTGTGTGTGTGTGTGTGTGTGTGCGTGTGTGTGTTCTTCTGCAAGAAAATTTTATTTTATTTCTACCTGACGTACGTTTCACAGAAATTATTCTCTATTTTCAGAGATTTTTTATGAATTAACGTGCAATTGAATTGTTTCGATTATAATAAAATTAATGAATAATCGTTTTAAATTTTCGATTGTTGTAATGCTTATTTACATAGTCAATTATTTATTAAATATTTAATGTTTTATTTTAATTATTTTATAATTATACATTTAATAAGTAATTTTAAATATATGTACTATACATATATAATAGGTGTGTGTGTGTGTGTGTGAGATGATATGATTTACAATTTAAAAATTGTAAAGAAACGTATTTCCGGTTCTGAATTTAGTACGTTCTACTACGTTTCCGTGCTCGGAAGAGACACATTACAATATTTATGTTCGCTCTTGGTGGAAGGGTTTTTTTTCTTGAGCTCTTTCGTTTAAACGAACGGTGAGGACAGAAAGAAATCACGCCTCGCTTCTCCTTTTCATCTTTGACCAATATAACAGTACATTTACTTTTAAGACACACCTCGTACATCAAATAAAAATTATGAGGTAATCTGTGATCAGAATTAGCTTGCTGTTACAAGCTTAAGAATACATTGATCTCGCATAATCTATTTCTAACAGATTAGAAACGGTTAGAATAAAAGAAAAAACGCTAAAGAAAATTAAAATTTTTAATGACTTTTTCGAGTAGACTCTGTCAAAATTAAGTTAGCCTGGTGTAGTGAATGCGCAATAGTTCGTGGGCGGGTACGGCGCAGTAGCCTTAATGTGGTGGGAGCTGGCGGATGGTGTTGTGGTTTATAGTATTTGCCTTTCGAATACTTCTATGTCATGTGCGGAGAGTAGCCTAATCTTGCTTGCGTGAAGGCGAACTGCACATGTCAACCGTAAACGCTTTGCCCATACTACAAGAAGCGAGTCAACTTCAAGCTTCCTCCCTTACGCGTGAACTACACGTACATAACCTTGGCAGATTATACCAAAAATAAAAGTAGGCCTATCTGTATTCGCAACGTTGAATACCTTCACGCCGGTAAACGTGATTTTTAACGTAGCCTACGTTAAACGACACTGTTTCCTCGTTCTGAGAGTTTACGGCGAGCTTATACGTTCTGTAATTGCCATTACCTTACCAATAATAACGTGGGTGTGCGCAGTATACGCACAGATTATAATAGTTTCATAAAATCTCAATTTACTTGCCTTGGATATTTTACAGGCGCATTTAATGTTCTGATTTTTACGACCCTTTGTGTTGAGTAGGTTTTCTTAACTTTCAGAGTGTGAACGAGTCGGAACGTGTAAATCTACCCGTTCCCTTTGTCTCTTTCTTCGTGTTGAGTGAAGCGGGTAACAATAAACAATTTTTATTGGCACTGAAAGGGAAGCACAAGGGGTACGGTAACAGAAATTCATTTTACACACTGACTGCGTTGCACTATCTGTAGACTCGCAGAGACTCAACAATACGAATCAAACAGAAATGTAGCGCCATTTATAAGCAGTATTTTATAAATAAATTTCGAACGTTTTGAACCTGAAACTAAGAATATGTTGTACAGAGTAGATATCTGATTCATAAACAATTGCAGGGATGTTAGAACGTGGTCCATCGTTATTAAAATTACGGTTGTTACCGCAAAGTAGGGCCATGATAACAACACTGTCCATAAACTATAAAACCTTAACAATGAAATTCGCAATAAAAACCAAAACCAAACGTTTCAGCCGTACACACGACGACCTTCCTCAGTGGCAAAGGAATGAGTTTATAGTTACACGCCAGAGACTGACATTGTATAACTATTATTTTATTATTTTCTGTGAGTTATTATTATATTTTTATGAATTACTTTTATATTTGAAAGTTATAATATAATTATACATTATGTTTACATTACGTATAATATGTGTACATTACATTACATTACGTTTAATGAAGTTATACATTCATACAGGAAACTCTGATGATAAGATATAGGCCTATTGTGTGACACGTGAGTAAGGTTGAAATACAACCATTAAAAGAAATCTACTTGCACGAGTAATTTTAATTTGATTATATATACCACTAAGATGAGGGGGACAGTTGAAAGTTGGCATTTTCGAGATCCAATGTACATTAGAGAATAAGTATTTCAAGAATAGATTCTAAGAACTTATACTCCGACGAACATTTAAAGACCCGCACGAACAACTGGAAATACGCAAACACACTAAAACGCATGGGACACAGTTTAGGTCATCAATACTTAAGAACACACACACACGCGCACATACACGCGCACACACGCACGCATACACACACACACAAGAACGATCTTTCTAACTACGGCGCCATCTACCAAAACGGAACAGACAGCGCTCCTAGCGGCAGTAACTGGCGAAGTTCGCAATGAGCGAAAGCTAAAAAATTTTTATCTAATATACGTAAGTTCAGCGTCGGAATAGTGTAGTAACACTCGGACTCATCATAGACAAGAAAATTCAAGAATAACAATGTCGTTATTAAGGTATCGCTAGTAGCTGGACACGTTTTTTCACACACAAAAAAAAAAAAAAGAGTTGAAAAATGCTGACTAAGCGTAAATGACGCGCAGACTTAATTTATCTAAGTATTATGAAACGTTGTTTTGTGTTCGTGTTTATATAAGACAAGGGTGTAGTTTCGCACCCACTTTCATTGACTTATATACCGATGGTATTTTTCGAGAATGGAAACAACAGACATGCGTGATATAACATTAGGCCTATATCGTTGACAAGAACCTACGAATACGCTCCTGCTCGGTGTTGACTCAGAAAGTGAGAAAGACTTACAACTAGCTATACATTTTTTAAGTAGAATATGTTTAAACTATACGCCTATCTGAAAATGTAACAATAAAAACCGAAATAATGGCTTTCAAAGAGAACCAACCTATAAATTCCAAAATGGTAGTGAAGCGTAACATTGCATGACAGGTTTTTTTTTTAAATTTCTTAGGATGCGGCATAAATATGAACGTTATGTAGATCGAAAGGTAAGTAAAGGTCAAATGATATCCAGCACTATTCATTACGTACTAGACAAGAAAATAACGAAGGATATCGAGTTGTTAAAAACTTACAAAGTTAAAACGACGGCAAACCTATTGTACACAAGCGAATTATGGACATTTACTGGGAATTGTGAACTGTATCTGCAGTCGGCCGAGATGAAGTTTGTGAGAAGACTCAAGAATCTGCACTATGAGAGATCAGATCAGGAATGAGGACACAAGAAGAGATTTTATAATTATAATGTTTGTTTTCATTTAGAGTTTCCTCTTCTTATTTACAAAATAGTTACTATAAACTGTTATAGAAACATTGGATTCCAGATTTTGGTAATATTTTTCTATTTCTATAACTTTTCGTAAGAGTTTCTCATATACATGAATTTATGACTACTATAAAATATTATTTTAAAAATATAATTATAACTGTTTAAGTGTTATAGAAATTCCAATATAACAAGGAGTATTATAATTAGTTTGTAGTAAATGTATATAGTTATTTTTGCATATTTTCATATTTAACCTCTATTTATACACTGGAGAAACCTCTGTGGTTTCTGGAGAAAGCTACAACATAATCTCCACAATTCTTCTCATACTGAATAAAACGGTTACATTTTTGTAGTAATTGTTTTATGTCATTTGCATATGACAGTAACAAATTCTCCGCTGGTGTAAAACCAGTGTTAGTAGACTGCCAAATGCTGCCAAAGCGTATTAAGTCAATTTACTTGACAAACCTACCGACTTACTTTTCTGTTTACGATCTCGTCTCGAGATTTCCTGATCCAGTCGCACCTGCCTGCAATTAATATAAACAGTCCAACTGTGAAAAGTATACTCATTTTCTTTATAAAGTACATAAAGTGGATACCGTAAACACTTTAATTCGTAACTGTTTGTATTTTTGGTCTACGGGCATTACATATATTAATTAAAACCATCGTATTAGGATAATAGAAACAGAAATATTATCTTCACTTTCATCTTCACTTCACGACTTATGCGCAATTTATAGGAACCTTCACAGGAAGGCTGCACATCTCACCTCCACAGGAACCATCTTTTACTTGACCTACTCAGACCGTCTCCAAGAACCCATATAATACAAGTAAATTTTAATCTACCTCCTACCGACTGTTATATTTATGTAATATACTATATAGTCAAATTTATTTATTTTCTTTAACTGTGTAATTAAAAAAAAACACTACTAAGTCTCTTTTTATGTCTTCATCCCTGATGATCTGAACTCTCCGAGTGAAACTTTTGATTCTTCTTACAAACTTCATCTCGGCCGACTGCACGTTTCCCAGTAAATATCCACAAATCGCTACTGTACAATAAGGTTGCAACAGTTTTAACTTTGTAAAAGTTTAACTCGATATCCTTCGTTACTTTCTTGTTAAGCACCTAATGAATAACATCGCATACCACATGATATTTACTTATATTTCCATCTGTATAACGGTCATATTTACATCACATCCTAATATGATAATATTAATATTTATACATATCCTATGCACTGCTTATAACCAAACAAGCTTCAGCCAATAAGGATTGGGTATTATGTTAATATTATTTTTCTTACTTAAGTTACGTGGCCGATAATAACAAAGGCTATCTCTCTGAATGTACCCATAATATGGCCGTATGCAGAATTTAATTTGGGGGGAGGGTCAACAAAAAGTAGAAGGCATAAATTAATTATTGTTAGTAATAGTTAGATCTACATTAGTAAGGCAATCTCTTTTTAACTTAGTGTGAAATTTCAGGTGATCTGAACTCTCAAACCCCCTCCCTACCTACGCCATAAGCGCAAAGTGAATTATGCACAAAATTCTCCTCCAGGTTAGTAGATCGTAATGTTAATCGGCATATCCGAAAAACTAAATAGGAAGGTAAGGATAGTAACGGTTTATAAGTACGGATAACGCTTTTATTGGAGTAGAAAAAATTAGAATTTTATTTCAAACGAGCCAATAAGTTAAATAACTGCATTTTCAAGGCGCTTTTACCTTAATGTCCGTATCTAACAACGGAAATATCTACTGGTTTTTTCCAAATATGGACTTCTAATAAATTATTGGTGGAAAGTTCTAACACAGAATTATTGGCAAATTCGAACTGGAATTACAGGGATCTGTAACCTAGAAAAGCCACGACTTCATGTCAATGGCAAAGAAAGGTTTATATCTACCGTGTAAGCCTAAACTTTAGGGCAAATGGCCAGGCTACAAAATTTCCTTATTCTCTTAGACACCTAATAGATTTGATTTAAAACATCGTATATCTTATAAAATAGATAATTAATAGATACAACGCAATCAAATATTTTGCTCTTAATCTAGTATATACAGTTGTAATAATTTTTTTAATTACCAGAAATATTCTGCTCAAAGTATCTAATGCCTTTGTTAAAAAGACATGATTATTGATAATACCAGATCAAACAGTACTTACTTTATGACAAATAAAAATAATAATATGGATGTCTGTAAAGGGGTCTTGAGTGTACATTTGTTGGATATAAATTTATTAAGTCAGATATATTTCCAGTACATACAAATAAAACTTATTTCAATCATCTTCACATCACGGCATAAGCAAGATGATGCATGTTCGGTTTTCAGAAATCATCACCCTTCCTGGGTCTTCCCACATACCCGTCTGCTATAGACTTACATTTCCAGACTTGTTTGGCCAACCTTGAATCTGACATTGTTTCTAAGTGTTCTTCCACCCTCGTTTATTATCTTTTAATCTTTCATTCAAATTTAAAACTTTTGATTCTTCTCTTACGACTTTATTCTTCACACGATCAAGTTTAGAGCACCTTTTAACTCTTCTTAAAAACGCCTTTCCCGAGGCCTGTATTTTTTTGTATCTTGTTTGTCGTCTATAATTCACACCTAGTTGGTCAATAAATGGACCACCATAACTTCGTAAAACTTTTAATTTTGTCTCTCGACGTACCTTGTTCCTAAAAATACGATTGACTGTCCACAGACCGTCTGGAACTTGCCTAAGCTAATATCAATATCATAATTCTTATCATAGCCAATATAATGTCACAAGTATCATGTAGTGAAGATTTTCATATTGTATTTTTGCAAACCTGATGAAGCTTAAAAAGTGATTTTTGTAAAGCAGACTTTTTATTTTGAATTACAAGCAATTCGTCATACAAACAACAGCACATTCATATATCTGTCTCGTGATATCTTTTAATACCAGCACTTACTAGTTGTTTCCATTTTCTTATATAAATGTTAAAAAGAGTAAGTGATATACTGCACCCTTATCAATCAACAAGAAACAAGGTCCTGCAATACAAATATTTGTTGACAGATCCTACAATTATTCCTAAGAGCTATTTTTGTTCGGTTATATAGATTTCATTAAAATTATGACAAAAACGTTAACAAAGTGGTATCTGTGTATGACACAATTAGTGAGTAAATTGTACGATTACAGCAACGTACCACGTTGACGTGATCAAGCTAAAGCGGGTTTAGACTTAATTTCAGAAAAAACAAACACATTCACATGCTTTGAAATTATCGTTTTCTTATGTGCGATATTCAGACTACCGACTTCGGACAACAGTTAGTATAATTGTAGACTAAAAAGACTGTAAGCACTTTTCAGTCCAGCCTTTACATTTTAGATTGCATCAATATGTAAAATCAAATATTCGGGTGTCTTGCTATTTGTACACAAATTGCCACAGAAGTAGCGCTGATGAACGCTTACTTCCAATATCATACGGCTACACGTCAATTGATTTATTCATTCCTGTATGGTTAATTGCAAACAAAAAATAAAATAAACTAGCAATAAGTAAATAATCTGACAATAAAAAAATAATAACTTGAGAATGTGCAGTACCTTGTAGGAATTACTTATTATAGTAAAGTATTCTGCAAATTATGCAAATTTCCTACGTAACCTTATGGTTTTCCACTATTGCCAGCTCGTCCACGTAACATCACGCTAATACTAATCACTTGACCTAAATAATTAAGTAATTTGTAATTATCTATTTTTAATCTTGTTAAATTTTAAAATCTTACATTATACTTCTTACTTATTTCTATGGTGCTGCAGCTTAGATGGGACCCTGACTTCCACCAGTTTTCGCCTACGATCCACTCTGTCCATCGCCGCCTCCTTCCAATTCCTCACTCCCATAGCTCTTGCATCCTCCGCAACACCATCCTCGCTACTGTACATCCTCGGGCTGCCTTTGGTTCTTGTACCCTCTCAGACATCTAATAACACCATTTTAGGGGTTCTGCCAACCTCCATCCACCTGATGATGCACCCAGCCCACCGCAATTTTTGTATCCTTACAAATTCTGAGACCGACTTCTCTTTATATATTTTTATACAATTAGTTATTGTGCCTCAATACATTTTTAACATTATAAAACTGGCAAATAATCATTACACGTTAAATAAATTAATGACTTATAGTTTTTTATATATTAGTAGAGTATGCATGTTAAATGGTAATGCAGCTCAGACACTACTTTGTCGATGTTTTGCAAACGATAGGGGTATCAGTCTTGGCAGAGTACGTAAATTATGCGTTCGCTTTCATATTATAATTTCAAATAATAAGCCTAGGTAGTTTAAGACATACGTTCTTGATCTTTAATTTAATCGTAATTCACTTTCTAAAATTGTAGATTTTATTTTGTTTCTGCCAAATGAAAACTTACGGATTACATTAACTTTTCTGTGTACTCAAAATTTTAAATCGATGTTACATTAATCGGTGTTGGTCTGTGATCACGTTTGAAGTTGTCAGGTCGTAACGACAAGATGCACAGGGAACTCAAAACTTTCTCAACATATTAGAAGCAAGTGGTTGCATCATGTATGTAGAAATCATGTGGCAGATAGTAGATTGCCCGGGCAAGCACTCTTTTTGTACGCCAAAAAGGAAACTATCACCTTTGCGACCGAGGAAAAGATGGTTTCAACTTGGTGATTGGAACAGGTGAAACGCTTTGAAGTGAGTAGAGAAATAAGATAAATAAAGATTGTTCTCGTTTTTGTTATGGGTCTGTCGTGATCCGCAAACCGTTGCTTCGATATCCACTACGTTCAGTTTCACGATACTCCCCCCCCCCCCATTTTGACCCCTCAACGCGCATTTTTGTTGTCTACAATTCAATAAAATACCTGACATACACACTCGTCGGCGGATTTGACCTTACTATATCAATTACAGATCGAGTTCTTGCCATTCAATCTCTGTTAACTCTGTTTCTTATTACATAAGCTCTTAATACAGCCTGGTCAGTGTGTAGCCTACTGAAAGCAAATGTGTTGATTACAGGTACGGTATAAAAACTGGCAGGAAGATTGCATGACACTTAAGTGACACTAATATTTTATTTAGATTACACTTCCTTTCTGTAGTTATCGGCTCGTTTATCCTGACCGTTCAGCAATAATAAATCAGCATCCACGACGTTGAGTAATATTACTTCCATGTTCCATAAGGAAATGGAAGTATGGTGATGGGGAAAAAATCGTGTTCGAGATAATGGCTGATTCTGATTGTACTATCCTCAAAACATGAAGAAAAGTCATTTTTCGAAATGTGTCTGTGTGTGTGTGTGTGTGTGTCTGTCTGTCTGTCTATCTGTGTGTAGAATTTTTTCTATGGCAAACGATAACAGCCGCAAATTCAAACAAAATCAAATAATGTTTTGTATACTTTCCTGAATTATAGAGTACTCAAGGCCTGTTTATTTTGGTAAAGATCGGTTGAGGGGAAGGGGTAGTTTACCGGCAACGTTTTGTGTTTTAACAAGGGTAATTTTTTCTATGAGGAACGATAACTGCCGCACTTTCAAACAGAATTAAATAATTTGTTGCATACTTCCCTGAATTGTAGAGGGCGCAAGGCCTATTGATTTTGGTGAAGATCGGTTAAGGGAAAGGGGTAGTTTACTTGCAACATTTTGTGTTTTAACGAGAGTAATTTTTATATGACGAACGATAACTGACGTAAATTCAAACAAAATTAAATAATTTTTTGCTTACTTCCCTGAATTGTAGAGGATTCAAAGCCTATTGATTTTGGTCAAGATCGGTTAAGGGAAAAGGGTAGTTTACCTACAACGTTTTATGTTTTAGCAAAAGTAAATTACTTAATTTTGATAAATAAAGTATTCTGAAAAGAAGGTCATAATAATCCACTGTAGAAGCGTAGATGAAATATCTATAAATAAAGAGGCTAGTTGAAGGGGGTTGGGGTAATTTTCTATAAATGAAAATGATATTTGTAGGAGGAGGGGATAATTTTTATTTATATGTCATGTGTACTACGTTATCGGCAACAAAGAAGTAGTTTCTTGTTAAAATTCCTTTTCCCGGGCTGTTTGGCGTTGTCCAAAGTTTTCTACAAAACCAGACGTTTCGGCAGTGCTATCGACTGCCATCATCAGTGAAAGTCGAGTGCGCTAACTTGAGGTGGTATACGTTAGTGACCACGGTACTGTGGTTAAGGCTGAAGAAAGAAGTATTTTCTATGGAAATATTCCATTTCGAATATGATTTTAAATATAAATCTTAGAACATGGAAGTCATGTATGGTGCTCCATACCGATATTTTTTGATCTGTAATGCGTAAACATTAGTATTCTCCTTGAGCTGCAAAACTCGCTCAATATTTTGAACTCAGTACATTTATTAATACAGAAATTTTGATATTACATAATATGTCAGATAGGCAATTATCAGAAAAATTACGAAAATCCGGATTACCTTACTCTTTTTTGTTTAGTACAGTAACACTTGTTGGAATCGCTAAAGTTTAAAAATCGGAATTGTGTCAGCCTAAACAATTACTTTAGAATCGACTGGATATCTACATTTTTTTCAATAGGATCTATAATCCCATTTTTGGACCCTGAAGTCAGAAAATTTTGAAATTTCTAAAACTGTACACTATATTCAAATTTTGAATAAAATTAACTTGGTAATTTGATATCTTGCAAGGAATTTGCAATATTTTCAAGCTTTATCCTTACTTTTTGGACCCTAGCATGAAAAATATTTTAATTTACAAAAATTAACATTACCTTACTTTTCTTCAGTTAAAATCTGATATAGGTCTACCACATGAATTTGTGAGATTTTATCAAAATTTCACCCACTTTTTAGTCACCGGCGTCCCAAAACTTTCAAATTTTTAAAAATGAAGACAGAGTTCATATTTTGTTTGAAATTTCCATTGGTCTGATACCCTTCATGGACTTTTGTGATCATTTTCAAAATTTGGACATTTTTGTTTCCTGCCCCATAATTTTTTGAAGGATCAATCTCAAAAACAATAGTGTCCTTTAGGGTAAAATTATGGACACGAAAACCAACGTTTACGAAAATCGATTGATGCGTTCAAAAGTTATCGTGACACATACCCCAAACAGATAAATAGGTAGACAGACAGACGAATACCAAACAGTTGTGTTAAAACTGAGAACTCGTTTCATTCGGTGAATTAACGCGAATGTTTAACGTAAAATATTGTAACAGTACATATGACACCACATCCACCTAAGTACTGAAAATTAAGTTAAAGGCCACCACTAGTAAAAATACAATAAAAGGTCTAGAATACCACCAAGTATACTGGAGAAGAAAGTACCATAAGTTTAAATAAGTGAAGCATCATTGAAAGGAATTCACTAGTAAATGCACCAATAAAGAAGAAAGAAGAATAAAGACGAGACGACTGACATACTATACCCAATAGATCAGTGAGAAAGACACAAGACCACAAAGGAGGAAAGAAGGAATCAGTGAGAAGGACACAAGACAACAAAAGAAGAAAGAAGAATCAGTGAGAAGAACATGAGAACTAAAGAAGAAAGAAGAATCAGGGAGAAGAATACAACAATGACAACTTCAAGAAAGAAGAAGGAAGAAACAATGTGAAGAAGACAAGTGAAAACCACATCATGTATAAAAATGAACAACAGTGAGAAGGAGATCAGTGAAGAAAGAAGAAGGAAGATAACCAGACCAAACACAAGAACAAGGGAAGGAAATTGAAGTATAACAAACTAACATACACCTTTGAAAGAATAATTGTATTAAGAAGAAGGAAGAAATGTGAATTAATTACCTGATATAAATCCCTAAGCTGTATGGTAAAGTCAACACTGACCACAACTCATTTAATGAATACATTCATTATCTATGTGAAACACATTATTGTAAATAAGGACTAAATATTGTAAATAAAGAGTCACAAGCAAACTGAATGAGGACAAGATGAGTTTATGATAGCTAAATGATGTGTAGTTATAGAATAAACAGAGGAATAAGTCCCAAAATAGTGAATGACCAATTGTACAGTGGGAATGATGTTTATACAAACCCACTAATTATCAACAAATAAGATAATACAGGAGTAAACTAAATGTGAACTATTGATAACCAATAACCAATGTACAAACATGGAAAGTAAACCAGTCGAATAGACTAATATAGAAATACACAGCCATCAACAACACATTACTGCTCACTGAACCTATAACATAACCTAATCTGGGCATCCAGTTTCCAGTAAAACTTGTGAAAACTAAATCAAAACAATATTAAACCGAAATTTAATGAGCTAGGAAGTAAATAGAGCATATAAGGAACGTTTTGTACACGATATCTAATAGTATAACAGAATATAAAAGCTATATTTATGTAATACAAATATGACAATATGCTTGTAATGGCAAAGAGACATTATGCAACCAAAATCATGTTATAAACACATTATACAAAGATAGTAACTCGACTAATGACCTGATGTCAGACAGAATACTGTTCATATGAGCAAATGCAACCAAAATAACCATCTAAATAGTCTATATAAATGTAATTACAACTAAACCATTGTGACAGTTAGCTGCAAGTAAAATTTACAGCCACCAAACCTAGATAATAACAGAATCAAATGCAGAGTGAACTGCATCACAATAACGATAAGGTCATTGTGACTATTTCAATTATCAATTAGAAAATAATGCAAATAAAATGTGTAGGATACCAAGCATACAACCAGGTAACTCCATATAGGCATGACAAGCCTAATTAATAAGTGATAATTAAGGCACTAAACCAATAATGTAGGGAAAAAGAACACTGCCAGTAGTGACTTAACCCATCGATATTTAATTACACCATGTTAAAATTCAATTAAATACTCTTATTGCTAGGGAATAAGAAAAACAAAAATGTATGGCAGTAGGTTTAAGTGCGAATCTATGAAAACGGACATAGTGCTAATATTAAGACATAGTTTTAAGGGAAAATTGTACAGTAATTTAAGAACGAGATATTACCATAGAAAATAGAATAAAAACCATAAAATATTGATAATTAATGGCTTAATGAACACTAAGTATAAATGCTAAGTGCTAAGTCAGCTAACCCTAATCAGAAATATATGATGAGGGGGTTCAAATTAATCGTCTTTAAGAATCATGAACAATGAGGGTAATCACAATACCATCAGTACAATTATAAGGAAGATATTGGACTTTTAAGAATAATTGTATTATGCTCAGCCCTTTCGCGTGGGTATGTGAACCATGATTTCTTAATCTTGTTCCCAAAGACTGACGCTGATGAGAGCGTCTGTTTTGACGAAGTCTACCGTAAATAAACGAATTAAAATAAACTGACCAATCAGAGCTTATAAAAAATCCGAAATTCATCATTCCGACAGAGGAACCAGAGACAGTCTTTCAACAACAACGAAGCGAGCTGCATGCTCGTCGACGCTCCAGAAAAACGTGTTTTTGACAGCAACCAGGCGTAAACAAATTAACCTCAAACTGAGATATAGGTTACATACATTGAAGAATCAGTGCAGTATATTTACAAGTGTACTTTATTCGGAGTTAATGCTCATAGGAGTGGGTGCAGTGTAGTGATAAAACTTAAATAATTAATTAATAAATTTTAATTAATTAAAAAGTGTTAATAATAAAAAAAAGGTGTAACCCTTCGAACGACAAGAGACGCAAGTATTCATACCCACAAATATAATGTTATGATTAGATGATAAGAAAGATAACTGAACGCTAAAAGCGATTCAAATTAACCTATAGAAACAATTAAATTCCCTATTCTTAACAGAAGGGATCTGATGAATACAAATGAACAATGTCGAAATTGAACGATTTGAGTAACGACAATTTCAACTATTTGTATACTATAAATATCTAGAATAAGTAAAGACATTGTAATATCAATGAAGAGTGTATGTGCTCTTATGCTATTAGCAGATAGGAGTATGAAATATTTTGTTACTAAATTCAATTAAGAGTTACGCCAGAGAGTGATAACTACCATAAATGAGTTACCTTTACCTGAAATAGGAATATCCAATTTTACAGATGATCTTAGTACCTGACACTGGATTATCACAATTACTATTAATTAATAATAAATATTTAACCACTTTTAACCAAATAAGGTTGCACTAAACGATATTTAAAGCATATGCCTAACCATGAACAGTAGTTCATATTTTATCTTTTTTAATTAATAATCAATGAATTCTTATCTTATATGTTTGTTCTAGCCGTAGCAATTATTTCAAATAAGTGTATTTTGAAGTCTAAAAGAACCTACTACTTTTATTATTATGATTATTAATAACATTTCAAGTCGAATAATACGACATAACCTATATGATTGTCAACACACATTTTATAACTAACCAGAGGCAGTCATGCCAACTTGAGCTTATCATTTGTTTTAGAGTCCATGTTCGCTTTTAAACTATTAATTGTTAACCAAAAGAAGAGCAAAACGTATTATTGTATTGAATTTCACTGTGTTCGAATTGAATAAATAACCATTATTATTTTTACCAGTGAAAGAGTTGACCTTTATTGTATCAGTAAATACAGCTTAGAGGAGAAGAACGAGGCGGTTGGTACCATGCTTAGAATGCGAATCATTCAAATTGAGTGATTCCATGTTTTGTTTACAACCGCACAGACATATATATTTATAATATTATAAAGTAATATTATACATGAGTTACTATGAATGTCATGTCTATGTATGTGTATGTTAGTATATAGAAAGAAAACTACTGATCTCCTCACAACCGCTGATCAACAAAGAGTCGACGGAACTTCAAGTGGAATAATCCTAACAGTGAATATAATACATAAAATTAAACCATTTAAACAGACAGCTAATACGACGAAAGGAGTGTAAGTAACCGGCTTATTCAATCCTGGATTCAACAATAGGTTGAATTGAGAGGAATAAGTCACTAAACAGTTAAATAATAATAAAATCCGATATTGAATAATAACAATTAGCCGAGTACAAGACCCATTTTAAGTAAAAATAACCCTGAGACTACGACTTAATAATAAATATAAATAATTATAAAATAGAGACGGAACTCGTCTTATTACAATATGGAATATTGTTCCCTTGTTGAAAACAGTTTTCGGTAGGTTTATGAGTTCTGAAATCTGTTGCCGTTACCTGATCAATAACCATATACGTGTGTCCAGTGCATTACATAAATCGGTTATAAAGGTTCTGCACTACCGCAATTTATGCGACCTTTATGGACACTTTTATTGTCGTACTTAACGTTCTGATTTTGACCATCATCTGTGTTGAATACGGTTTCCTTCAATTCTATCTAACGCCACAGAATGCAAAAGATTCGGCGCATGTAAGACTACTTGCTCCCTTCTTCTATTTAACCACCTTTCCTTCTTTTTGAGTAACACTCGTTTTGCACAATAAAAAACTCTTATTAACTTCTGAAGAGAAGCTACGGAGTCAGGGAAACGCTGTGTCACAAATTTATTTTGTTGATGGGAGACAGTAGTATAAAAACTCACAGGTCTGTCTGTGACACTGACAGAATCGAAATCTATCGAGATTTATATTGGCAGGGTTATCTTCAACAAATTCTGAACATATTGAATCAAAATGTTGCGTATGCTGTGTATAACATCTGACGTGGAATATTTTGTTCCACTTAAAGAATTAAATTTAAGTACCCCTCAGCCGAATGTGAATAAATTTTTGAACGTAACTGGAATGTTACTTTCAAAGTGCTGCATTAACACTCGTTTACAACGTGTTCAAATAAAGGGAACTAAACGTACATAACATATATTTACGATTTAAGATTTAGTTTACTCAGTTGTGGTTAAATATCGATACAGAGTTTTGTTTATTATTCGTGCAAATATTGGGTAACAAGAGAGAGAATTTGTCTCTCAGACTTTGTCAATAGTTTCTAGTTATAGACCTACGATTATTTGAAACAGTTGATTTTATACATGATAAGCAGAGCAATAATTGCAGGCTTACACAAAAATTTCTGTGAAATCGAATGGGCCGAAATCCAGATATTTCCTAGGTTGGATTGTTACAGAACATTCTCAATATTTGGATCATAAAGCAACATGTGTTGCACATAGAATATTTTCTGTACCTCGAACACATTTGGTGTCTAAAATCTGATTCACTTTGAAAGGTAAACAAAGATTTACCATGTTGAGCTACATTTTGTCAGTTTAGTTTTACAGTCACTGCTAAGATAAGATAAACTTCGCTTCACGTTTTGCCTCCCTAATTTAGTGTTGTTTCTAATCAGCTAATTTTCTTTTAAATGTAGTCCTGCCGAGTTTGATCCCTGTAATTTACTGTTATTAAACACAGATACTGTTTTACTAGTGTAACTAAGAAATCCGTAATATAAAAAAACTATCAAAAGATAAATTCTAAACTAAACAAATAGGCAAATAACTAAGTTATGCTCATGCGCAACGTACGCTAGATGGAAAATTTGCGTGGCCGGCAGTCCAGAGCAGGAATGTCAGGTATGGGGATTGATTTTTTCCCCACAGTGGGCAAAGTTTGAAGGCTCTAAACTCTATGTGAGGAATTGCTGGGGATTTACTTCAAAAAATTACTATGTTTAAATATTCAAACATTTACAGGTATGATATGATAAATGGCATCTATGATAGAAAATCCGTCCAAAGATAATCTGCGTGCCGTTACTCAGTTTTTGGCCGCTGAGGGGCGTCAGCCAATGGAAATTTATACAAGAATAAAAGCTGTATATGGCGATTATAGTTATTCTTATACGGCAGTGCTTGAATGGTGCAATAAATTTTGCCAAAGAAGAAAATCCACTAACGATTTGGCCCGTCCCGGACCTGCACGTGTTGCAGCATCAGATGGAAGTGTGAGACAGCTGGAAACTGCTTTACGCGCAAATAGGCGCATCAAAGTTAGAGAACTTTCTCAAATGTTGAGCATCAGTGTGAGAACTGTTTATTCCGTCATTCAGAGTCTTGGCTATCACAAAGTTGCTGCTCAGTGGAGTCCACGACTGCTTACTGATAAACAGACAAATTTGCGTTTGGTCTTATCAATACAGCATTTGATGCGCTATCAATAACAAGGTAATGCCTTTCTACATCAAATTGTTGCCGGTGATGAGTCACTACGAACCAGAATCCAAACGCCAGAGTATGCAGTGGAAGCATGCACAATCTCCGAAGGCGAAAAAATGTCGGTCTCAACCTTCGGCAGGAAAAGTAACGGTGACTGTATTTTTTTTATTATCAGGGTGTGCTGCTCTTAGATTTTGAAGAACCTGGTGTCAACGTCAACGCTGAGCGATATGCAGACAGACTGAAACGCTGAGAATAAACGTCCCGGGAAGCTCACAAATGGTGTTATTCTTCTGCATGATAATGCTCGACTCCATGTAGCCCAGACGATTCAAGATCTGCTTGGACGTATGAATGGGAAGTCTTACAACATCCACCTTACAGTCCAGACTTGTCCCCGTGCAATTATCATGTTTTTTCCCCATTAAAGAAATCACTAAAAGGACGGCGGTTAAAATCCGACGCTGAGGTAAAGTTTGCTGTTTAGCGAATGGTTCTACAAACAGCCGCAAGAATTTTACCAGCAGGGAATCTACAGATTAGTGCAACAGTGGGACTCATGCCTTAATGTTAATGGAGACTTCTTTCAAAATCGTTGAATAAAAAGTGCTTTACAGCCTTTAAACTTGTTTCCATTGAACAATCCTAGTATAAAAATATCTTCAGCAAACAAAATAATTCTTGGTTTGATTTTACTATAAATGGTCCAGTGACTGACAAACATAGCAACTGTACGAACATAAACTAAAAATCATCATCATCATCTAAAGGCCACACCTTGTCTAGCTAGCAGCGTCTCTCTGTTCATCACAGTAGAATCAATCTGAAGTAAATTAAATAGTATTGTCTGCTAGTTAGTACCACCCTCGCAGTTTAGAGCTAGAAAAGATATGTATAATTTACTAATACTGAACTCATAACTCTGCTTGATGGCGACTCTTAAAATTATCTCAGGGAATCTAAGAAATGATTATTAACACAATTAACTTGAATGACTGCTAATTTTAATGAACATCTTCATTAACATATTACAAGTTGCATACAATCTTAATGATTAACTATTATTGAGATTATACTTCTCATCAATTATCACTGAAAAGTAGGTTCATAGACCAATTGAATTGCCAATAGTAATAGAGTTACAAAAAGACATGAATTAATCTGAGTTTAATGTTCAATTTGGTTTACTTGTTAAGTTGAATTCCTTTTGGTTGGTGTATCCTTCCCTCGGAGTCTGCGATCTTGGAGATTGCGTTGTCGGCGATTCGGATGATCCTGTTGTTGACACTCGATGACACTAACACTTGATTACTTCGGTTTCACTTTAATTACCACTGTTCACACCTACTCACTGATTCAGCATGTAACTAGTGTATACTAATTAATTTTGACACCTTAGTAACTATGTTATTAAACTGAGTGCTCGCAATATCAATAATTCATCCCGAATACACTCCCACGTTCCGTAATTTCCGAATGCACGCGTTCGATTATCGGTACTATGAAGTTCGGTATTTATCACCAAGTTATTAGTCTAACAATTACTTTGATTTGGTATACTTCGTTTACTGTAATACCGGGTTTAATATTATTTAAACGCACGACACGAATGCTGTACTTATTACTTATCGCAAGTTTTAGTTATGAAATCGCAATGCGCGATAACGAGTCTGATAGTTGTAGAGTTCGCCGTAGACTGTCTGACAAATTCCCAACTACATTTTTTATACTCCCGTAAACGTTACCCATACTCAATATTTACAAATCGCGTTCCCATTGGTTTCAAGTACCGCGATATTTGATTTCCTCCAACCCAACTAGCTAAATTCACCCGCTTAAAAGTGATGCTTTCTCCCATTCGTCAAAAAACAGCGCGTAGCAAGCTTTTACCGCGATAGTGACATGACGCTACTTCGAGTTCTCTCACTCACCCTCTCTGTCTAAATTCTAACGGTACGGTATTGTCCGAGCACTCAATTTTCCCTCGATTTCACTTAACTTTATGGCTTTTTTAAATACAATACATTTTATGATTTTACACCCTGTACATGACTTGCTGAATAATTTTCGCACCGCCAGACTGTCGCCTTGTCTAGGGTGTGTGCTTCTGAAAAAACACCGCCAAGCTGGTTTCCTAACCGTACATCAAGTCACATTACTTCCATTTCTTACTCTAATATACCTTTAATAATCATGTTTTCTATATAAAACCAGCGTAAAATTGGGTAGCATTCAATTTTTATGGTATATTACATACATTGTTTGTTTATTAGCTATTAAATCAAAGTATCTTGAAATTCCTAGTTCTTTATTTTAGCAACATACTCTTGCTGAGATCAAGAACAGTAATAGAATTATACTCCGGTAAACAATACTTAAAAAAAGTTTTTAATATTTACGTTATTCTTGCAATATTATTTATACATTTAGAATATACTCAGACCCTTTAAATATTAGACTTTGAAAATTGCATAGATGCGTGGTAGTAGGGAGTTTGATGCCAAAATGGTGAATAGCTATAAACAATTCAGTTCACCAGTAGAGAGTCTCGTTCGATCTTCGGTCTATGTACTGTATGTAGGGAACAAGGGAGACGTTTAGAGATTTCAATAGTTTATTTTTTGTTTTAAACTGTAATAAAGTAACGAATTAAAAGTACAAAAAATTTACTGAATACGGATCAAAAATTCACGTACAACAGGCAGATTTGTCTAAGAGACGAATAGCAAGCAAAAATTGTTTAATACAGAAAGCTTATAGGTTGCTGTGGAATAGATTACGGCACTATAAATATTGTGACAGAGCTGGGTACAGTGCGGGCTGAATAAACATTGAATAAACTTTTCTTTTCTCCTGGCCAAGAGGACATAACCTCAACAACTAGAATTGAACCATCCTTCACCATCAGGCAGTTAGCAATGTTTGCACGGAGGAATGTTGTACTTCCAAGACGGCTACAGCTTACCGCAATGAAAAATGTTTGTAGACCGATAGTTTATTTATATAACTAATCAGCCTAATTATTTAATTCAGATTTCATGACAACACTTTTACCAGAGCATTTTTTTGTTTTACATTTTCTTTTACTGTATCTCTTTGGGGGGGGGGGTTAAAACCCCTAAGATTCCCTTACTATGATACTAAATATATCTATATATTCAAGTCTAGCTTCTAAATCTATATACTGGAATAAAAGCGCGCGGTTTTTACAGGATAGACATACAGGTTTTACAGAGGGTTAAGTATAAAATGTGCAGTTGTAGAAAACGTCTGAGTAAATATTGCTTAAACGACTAGGCTGTTTTAACAGAATGGTGTATGTACTCTTTTATTCTCTTTAGACGCAGTCTATATTGTAGCAAGGAGAAAGAATGAAAAAATTACACCATTACAAATAGGCATTTAAAAATTACAGTTCCTTTAAGCATTGTAAGCAGCTGAAGGTGTAAAATCTTATGAAATGTGCCGTAATTGAGATAATTATTCGTAATTAATTGGCTCATTTTCTTGTACAATTTTCCTGAATAATGACTCGTCGTTATCACCTTAAGCTAATGCGACATTCATTTCCAAAATTTGTTAATATTTTCATAATTCGGCGAAACCATATTACCAATATTTATATTGGTTTACACTGCTAAAAATATTTCCGGTGTAATGTAAGTAATTGTTCTTTTATTAACAGTGTAATAAAGATAGAAACGCAATCGAAGGCGCTCGGTGGATTTAATGATGCATAGGCCTACTAGGTTTGAATTATATTTACGGATTTATGTGAAACCGAAGTTTTGAAATTGCAGTTTGATTAGCTGTCCCAGCTTCAGTTTAACGCATCCGTACATCTAAAAGAATGTTGTATTTAACTGTATTACGGAAGTGTTTCAATGTAACACAGAAGAAAGTCTGTTTTTACACTTGACTGTTGACCGCTGACCGTTGCCCAGTTGTTGACACCGTTTAAATGTCTCATATTTCATAATTTTTAACTTATAAACGGTAATGACACATAGTTGTTACAGAAGTCAACATTACAGTGTCATTATAAACGACTTAATACGTACCTACGGATGTGAAATTTAATTTAGGTAATACCTTACACCTGCTGGGAGAAGTGCCTATGTTTACAAAAATTAAGGCGCGGTATTCCTTTTTCTCAAAAACTACAGAGGACAGAACTATAAGTTTAGTTTTAAATTGAAAGTAAGAATTTTATGCTGACTGTTCACAGATTTTATATAAGAAATAAATATTTAATATTTTACTGTTTTTAAATGTCCTTTTTTAAAAGTTAAATTTTCCCATAATTTTTTCGATTCGAGTTTTTAATATTCAGGGAAAACAACGCGCTCGAGGCCCCCACACACAATAACAACAAAAAGGGTACACAAAATCAAAACCTGAGAAAAACGGACTTGAGCATTTGAAACATCCAACTTGTGGAACTCAAAAAGACCTGGCCTAGCATTCAATATGAAGTTATTTGATTCGATAAACGCCGACGTCACGATCGAAGTCAAATCAGCTGGCTGTATTGCTTTACGTACCGAACCTATAATTCTCATTAGATATGAACATGTGGTGTCAGGCCTGATTTTGAAGGTTGACACCAATTTTGATCGCCTGCATCAGCTATCTCGAGTGAATGATCTGTGGGTAGTGTGTGATGGACTTTACAGTGTAGGGGTCGGTGGTTGGTGGAGGAAAGCAGAAACCAAGATATATAGGCAAACTCGTAAAGCCCAAATTTTTACAATGGTTGTACTAACTTAGTGACACATTTCATGTTTGGATCTGCTCTTCAAGGATTACATTGTCAGCAAATAGTTATGCCTTTTAGTTCAATATTCCATATGCGTTGGCTAAGAATAGTTTACAGCAAAATCGAGTATTTTAAACTGTTTTGTTATACCAAATCTCATCAGGAATGCGTGACGTTTACATTACCAGTGTGACGTGCGTGGAAGGGGGGGTAGATATTCACATAGTAGGCCTATAATGCTCTACTTCGAACTCATTGTAGCTTCGCTATGAAGGGCTGAGGCAGCTGTCGAGAGCGCTGTAAGCGCGTCATACATGCGCATGCGTGTGTACAATAATTCCGAACTGTAACGTGTACAATCTGTAAACCACCAAGAGCATTGTAAGTTCAGTGTCGATGTAGTAGGAGTGATTGAGTTAGTTACCGCTCCAGTAATCCGTGAAGGTTGCACATACACACTGTCACTCGTAGTGAGTGAAGTGCGGGTTGTAACCCACTTATCGTTGTTGGATTTACAACCTTAGCCGCGTCGACTATTAACGTTAGTTACAGGAAAAGCGCAGATATGAAATTGCAACCACCGTTTCACCTGATTAATTAAAACTAACATTGTCTTCATTTCGGGTTTAAAGCAGTGACTAACTGGACGTAAGTCTCCTTAATTCTACTATATAGGCCCATGTCTGTCTTATACGATGCAAATCAAACTTTTTTTTACAGTTTTTTAAAGAAATAAATAAATAAATACGAGGGCTATTTTTTTCAACCTCCGGTGAGTTGGGAAACCTAGTTCTGTTGTCATAGCAACAATCTGATTGTTGATTAATGTTTTTGAGGCTTTCTTCTAACCTATAACCACTGGTTTTACAGTTATTTTTTCTATTACTGTGGTGACGACAGTTTAATTATGGCAACTACAATTGAAATTGCCTCCAAGTGTGAGATTCGGTTTGTTATTAGATTTCTTCAATCTGAAGGTCATAGTGCTGCAGATATTCATCGAAGGTTGTGTAATGTGTATGGATAAAATGTGATCAGTGATGGTTCAGTTCGGGAATGGTGTCGAAAATTTAAAGAAGGATGAATTGATGTTCATGATGAAGGAGGGCAAGGAAGAAAGTCCGTGATACTGATGATGTTGTTGAAAGGGTAGACAGGATGGTTCGAGAGCGCCGTCGTTTCACAATTATTGCACTTTCTGTTGATTTTACTGAAATATCTAGGTCTGCTCTTTATGAAATTCTTACTCAGAGGCTTGGGTATAGGAAACTGTGTGCTCGGTGGGTTCCCAAACAACGCACGACCTCACGCAGCTGCACTCACACAAAACCTGCTTCATGAATTTGTTTGGGAAGTCCTTGATCACCCATCTTATAGCCCAGACTTGGCACCAAGTGACTACCATTTGTTCACTGACTTGAAAAAGTGGTTAGGTGGGCAGTGGTTTGACTCCAATGATGAGTTAAAGTCCAGTGTGGCAGATTGGCTGACTACTCAGGAGCGAACATTCTACAACATGGGCATAGCAAAAGTTGGTGCCTCGCTATGATAAGTGCTTCAACAGTGGTGATACCTATACAGAAACGTAGTTCACATATACTGTATATGAAACTTTTGAATATAATAAAATTATTGATGTCATTCATGTGTCTGTTTATTGGTCTATCGGAGGTTGAAAAACAAATAGCCCTCGTAGTTGGATCATCTTGTTGTACGCCCGTCACTAGCGTTCTACGTATGTCCTCGTTCAATTAAATTCTCTTTCCCGCTGGCACTACGCCAGTCTAATTTCACTTCAGATTAGTTTTTGTGATAACTGTGCCGTAGACTGGAGGTTTTATCTACCGTTGATGCTTTTCATTCTGAATCTTCATTGCTGCCCTTAACTTAGATCGGTTCACAACTGTTGACGCAACTCGAATTTTCTGAATTCCCAATCAATTTTATTCACCTTCAGTCAGCGATTCAGTGCTATCCGAAGAAAAATTGTCGCATAGCCCGAATGACTTTAATTATTCGCCATTTGGGTAATATCCATTCATCGGCTGATGTATCTTAGATAAGTTAATCAACACGATGTAGGCTAACATAATTTTTAGTTTAATCCAACGTTCCAACAACCACTTAACGCGGCTGCACACTGGAGTGACATTAATCAATTTCTCGTCAGTTGTTTTTGAGCTGTAAAAGTGTGTGGTTCGTGGGTTCGTGACAGGCATTAGTTTGAATCTATTTCAGGTTTAACTCTACATACACTTGTTTCCATTTTGTACTCAGTGGCAATTAATAATAATACTAGATACACAAATATGTGAAAATAAGAACGAAAGGGCAACATACGCAAGCAGGGTAATATAAACTCCCCGCCTTGTGTGGTTAGAATCCAGTGAATGCGCAGTTCAAAATGTCGCAAGCTGTTTTGTTGCGAGACATAAATTGAAGGAGCATCGTCTTTGATCACGAGGGGCCTCGCGAGAACTCTAGACAATGTTGCAGTTAGTGTGTGGCATTTTATAGATCCTAATGGCAGTACAGTCATCTGCGACTCTTTGCAACACAATGCGCCAAAACGGTTCTGTCGCGAAACAAAATCTCGCTCCAATGTGCGGCCGGTCTTACAGGCAACAGCAGCTGATGAATAAGCAAAAGCTGTGTACTAGAAATTGACAATGCTCGTTCTTGGTTTTATTGTCCCCCCTCGCTCTAATGAGCGGTAAATTGGTTTAAATTCATCGTCATGTAGTTATGTTATCATCGGAAGATTTATACGAGGAAGGGACACACCTATCTTGACTTTCCTGTGTACGAATATGACATACACCCGAACAGAATTTAAAATTTGTCATATGAGAATGCCGTAATGACACATAACAACATGTAGCGTACTAAAATAAATTATGCTTTGACAGAATGTGACAATGACATATGACTAACTGCGCTTACTATGGACTGATGCTGGAATAGAGTCATTGGTTATAAAAATCTATGAACTAAGGATTGCCTACAATACCTATACAAATAATTTAACCTTCGTTACACCGAAAAATTGAGGTCCTTCCCTCTCGCAGAAGGATATTCAAGCTGTGCTGATAATATTTGTAATTCACGGAGTATGTATTCAAGTATGGACATATTCATATATGTATTTAGTTATATATTCTCAACAATATTTAAGTACTGTTATGTACAGAGGAAACAGTGAAGAATATACATAACATATTATATATATTTCTATAAAACATCCTATATATTTGTGAGCGCGCGGGCACGCGTATGTGTAAAGTATCCTACATATCCTGTGAGTAGTCGAACTTTTTTACTGTGCCAGGCTCACATTCATATAGATGAGAGAGAGGCAACGTCATATGTTAGCACAAGTTCAGAAGACAAATGTAATATAATCTCTGGGGTGGGGGATGGATGAAACAATAACTAACGCAGACAAGGAATATTTCAACGCGTTGTGGAAGAAACTTGCAGTACATCATATATTATGTACGTACGTAACAGCAGAGAGGAATGTGGTGGTGGCGGCCAACCATACTCACCGCATACTTGGAACGTCTACCACTCTGCGCCGTTACGCTGGCTAAACGACCAACATCTGAAACAAACACACACATGACAGCCACAACGTATACATTATTCTTACGTCTATAACTATTTTATACATCTATAATATTGTTTCATGGACGACCGTCCGTACGATGATATGAAATGTGGTAATTTTGATACAAATTTAACTTTACATATGAATATTTATAATACAAAAATTTTTCTCAGTTCATGAAATCGTAATCGTCTCTGTTTAGATGACTGGATCTGATCCACCCTTTAATGTTTCGATAAACGTCCCACCTTCACGCGTTCCTTATGTTTACAGCGATACCAACTTCTTCAATGCGATTGTCATTCACTCCGTACAAGTATTCTTCCAATTTACGTTTTATCTCTGTACTTTCTTTATCTTACAGCGGGTCTACAATCATCTCATTCCATAGCTATTCTCCTTTGTTTATTCTTTAAATTTTCTGAGGATTTTCCAAATCTGATCTCCGTACTCTTTGTTGTAATTTCTTTGCTGATACCAACCTTTCGCTTCTGTATAGCACTTATTGTGTACAGCCGAAGCGCTTTTGTAGTCCATAAAATAATAATTACAATAACACAATTTTATCATGAAAAGTCTGTAAGAAAGCAGGGTGGGTCGCCTACGTGAGCCGTACGCCATACAGGAAAAACAGTGTGGCCACCACTACGCTACAGTTATACAGTCTTATATTACCCCAAGTGTTACCACAGGTACTTATTTCCATAGGCTGGGTATTCCGTTGTGTTACAAAATGTACAGTGATGTTAAGATGCTATCATTAGTGGAAGACGAACCTCTAGTTTAACATTCAGACGCTATTCCAACAAGTCTACTAACCCTAGTGCCGAGGTGTGGGTCCCTAGGTTAAGCGCTACTTGACCTCCTTTATCATACGTTGTAACACATGTTTTACACAATTTTATAGCAAAAAATATTTAATTTTGTAAAACAAGTTAAGTTTATTCATTACGTATTTAAATTTAAATAGATACTAGTAGGACGTGAAGCCTTTGCTTTATTATTTGAAGTTTAGCCGAATCCTTTGACTGTAACTTTCGATGATGTCGATCACATGTCGCAGTTTTGTGAGTAGAGCTTTTCTCTGCTGATAAGAACAAGTTAGGACACCTTCTCCTGACCGTGAGTATTGTGGAGGTATGTTTTATGCGATTTAAAACATAATCATCTCTCAGCTGAGACACTGGACACAGGGATGGTCATTATAAGTTGGGCTAGTCTACACACTTTATTGAGAACTTTGATAAGATCAGATTCTATTAGATGTCTGTGAAGGTAAACGATCGATTCTTTATGAAATATTTCATCACTAAATAGTAATAAAAGCTCACTTCTCAGTTTAGGAAAGTCAAAAATTTGCCGTAATTCTCTTTCAGATTTACCAGTGCTTCTATACGTGTTTTCCCAAACGTCTTCAGTTGAATTTGGGCCTATAGTCTATGTGACGGGGAAAACGAATGAATCTTTTCTTCTTCTTGTAGATTGCATAAGTCACTAAAACTAGTTTTCGACCACGTACAGGTCTCGTTAGAAAAAGCTAATGGCTATCGGCTGAAAAAACAAACGGGAAGAATTACTACAGTCACTTATTTAAACCTACACATGTGTAGATTACCTAACGGCCTAACAAATTTAACATTACCAAGTTTCTCTTGGAAAGGTAATGAACCGAAACTCTGGCAAAAAGTTTGTCGCTAGAACCACAATCCTATAGAGCAGTAACTGCGACGGAATGATCTGAATGATTGTTGAGGAACCCACTGCTTGTTCGCGCTTCAACTAACTATTAAACACCGTTTAAATGTACGCACACTCACACGTTGTGTATATCACACTTTTGACATGATAATGTCTTATGGCTGGGGGTCATTTGAAAATTTCTGTAACGCATCACGCTGCATGACGTCATCATTTACCAGCCGGGAATCGTTAACTAAAACCGCGACCGCTAACGTGCTAACGTCCGTCGCAGATTAAAGACCTAACAAGCAAACAACACTGCATAGCTGTAGATAGGTATGTAACCAATCAGTCAGTCAGTAACCATAATAATGTTGCGTTTAGCTGGCGGCTGAAAGACATTATCATGCTCTTAAGCTTTTACCATTTGGTAAACGGTACTTTACATTTTTTTAGACAAAAAAATATCTTAACAGTTGCATTAGACAAGAGATGTATGATACTTACTTGAATGAAAACCTAAATATTAGTTTAATAAAAACCTTCACGACGCACCGTCTTATGGAAACAACACAGCATATACGCTAGCAAGATGTCACACAATAGCCTACCGGGAGTAGACGCACTGAATCCAAGAGCGTTCTCCCTACACATACAGCCACTAACTCCGTGTGCTGAAACTGCAACAATACGCCTTCGACTAGTCACAATACGTAAACAAAATGTCTCATGTCAACGGCCTGACAATTATAAACGCGCTCAGACTTGCCGCGTCCGTCACATTCTCGCCCATAAGTAAGCTATAGATTTGTGCCACTATATCGCCCGCTTTGTCAAACAAACCTAGTTATCAATTTTAAATGTAGGGCCTACTTATTTGTATGAAAATTATAACTTTTGATAATGATGGTTTGTTCCTCGAAATATTTTACAAAACTTTCTTATATGAGGGGAAGCGACGCTTCTCCCGCATCCACTGACGCTTCGCCACTGACTACCCCTTATAGCTATAATAATTGGTATGCAATACTGATGATGCTTCTAAACAGCATCTCTGAAGTCATAACAACCGATCAGTCAAGATTACGTCGTTCGGACGCAGCAACACCACCGTTACAATAAACACAATCACAAGGCCTACTGACTTCCACACACGAAGAATACCTTACGCTTTCCCAAAGCACGGTATTACTGGAGAGCTCTCCCCTTCCACTTTGTTTTATCGACTTCTGTAAACAATAACTTCGATGCTGCCCACGCGGTATTTTCTTGTCAACAGTAGGCATGCTCCTTTGAACACACAAATTATGCAAGCTAAAACTCCCACGACAACTTCGCTCAACAGCGTCACAGAGGACGACAAAAGCTCTTTCAGACAAACGTCAACGAGCACATGTACTATGAAAACAAGTAAATAATTGTATAAAAATTATAGTCTAAGCGTATTTTGGTCTAAATAAAATAGTTAGGCAGATATATCGCAAAGATAATAGAGAGAAAAAATTAGCTTTGAATATCCTCTTTGATGAAAGCAGTATTCGAATTCTTGAACTATGATGATAAGGAAACACTCCTGAATAGAAAACATGGTTTAGGAATAATAACAACACTGTGTTTCGGTTCAACACACGCCTTTTTATTATTTTTAACATCAAACGTTTAGGTCATACTGCGATGAAGCATCCTCAGTGGCTCCACTAAAATAAAGCACAAAGTCTTGACGCACGCCTATTTATACAGAAACCCTCGCCTAGAATGTTAAAACAAGCCCACAATTACAACAAAGTATCCCCGTCCAACAACACAAAAAGTTACAATAAACTAATATTGTTGTAACAATGGGTTTGTTTGTAACATTGTGGGCCCGGTTTTCTGTATAAATAGGTGTGCGTCAGGACTTTTTGCTCTGTTTTAGTCAAGCTATTAATTATATTCATTCAAGATTTTACGAAACAGGCGTTAACATGTGCAAGAAATATAAACCAGTTAAAGTGCTAAAAGTGCTGGAGTTGCAGGATATACGACGCTACTTGTAATATTTATATTCACTGCTCAGGACTTTATTGTCTTTGAAAAAAAGAACGAGAAATGAGCTTTGTTCGTAAGTATCTAAAAATGTCGATCAATAGCTAAATTAGCAAAGACCGAAGCATAAGTGTCTCTAATTTTTTTCCAATATTTTACACCGTGTTGTTACTGGATCCTAATGATAATTTAGTTACTACAAGCTCATCGTGTAGTCTGCTCTGATATGCCTCTAAACGCAAACAAATGAATATGGTGAACGGGACTGACACAGCTAAATAACTCTGAAAATGCCAGACTTCCAGTTATGATTACCGGGGTGATAATAGGCTATAATTAGTTGTATACGTAATAGTCGTTGCTTAATTTGTAATTTACTTCATCGTTTAAACAAGCAAACAACAAATACACGCAATACTTTATAGCAGGTAAAATTATAGAAGTTCATAATTAAATTTAAGTCAGACACTTCACGCAATTCTTGACGACCGGAATACAAAAATGTAATTATATTAATAAAATTAACTACCATAGTTTTAAAAAGTCATAACAAATTTGTATAATTTACACAGCTATCTTTATATGTGCCTGTTAGAGAATATAAACCTATAGGCCAATATCCTCTTACAATCGCCACTAAACCGACCGTATCATTAACAAAAGTGTCTACAGGCGTATAAAATTTTATTAAGTATGTATTTTTTAATTAATAATAACATTTACTTTACCATCAATATAAAAAATCAATGTACTTTGTTAATACTATTTTATCAATTTATAATAATAATAATAAAAATTTTAAATGTGGCTGTCGCGGGACACCCTAAAGAAATGAAACTTCTCTGCAGAATGTGTGGATACTGGAGGTTGGTTAATTTACAAATAAATTTAATTTAGAACATATGTGCAAATGTAGATATATTTTTTACTCGAGAGTGATATAAAATAAATTTTGATATAAAATTTTATTAATATAAAATTATCGCAATATCAGTAAATTACAAAATAGGCCTATGTATATAAAACTTATTATTTTATTTACAGAAAGAAGAAATTGTTAATGTCGCAACATTATTAATACACTGATTAAAAACAAAATTACGATATAGACCAATATAAAAATAAATGTAAATATTAATTATCTACTGGCGTAATAACAACGTCCTGTTATTGTCCCTGTTCCAAATCTACAAATAAAACGATTGTCTTATGATAACTAAAATAAGAAACACATGTTTTAGAATCAATATATATATTGCGACAGTACAAATAAGTGATGTACTGAGCATTGAATATAAAAATTTAAATATACCTAATAAACTGTAAATAATTAATAATGTATTAGAAATAAGCATGTCAGGGATTGCAAGCTTGGCTCAGACAAAAATATGAACAGGTGTTTCGACCTGAATCGACGTGCACACACACACAAATGTAACTGAAAGTGTGTACACCAGTATTTTGCTAGTGTGTGTGAACGCAGGTCTATGCAGGCGAGTTTGCCACCCCAAGATGAATAATTGCACAATTACTGTTTTTCCGTAATTATTCATAAACTATAATTAAGAATTAAAATCCAAAAACACAATAAAATGTAATAAAATTTACTAAATACTGTATACGAAAACCACGTGAAAGTGACACACCGTACGAGTGTAATAGTGAAATAACTGTGTACAAATCGAAAGGGTTAAATTGCAATGTCCAAAATTACAGTGAACATGTGTTGTAAAAATAGTTATAAGATAAGTATAAGAGTATACTTACAGGACTCTGCAATTCGCAGAAATATAAGAAATAGCGAATTTGACAAAGAGTGGGGGAACTGAATCCAGAGACAGTTTCTGACATGTCGATTTCGTACCACTGCAGGTGTCGACCAAGACATGGGTGTCAATAGGACACGCAAGCTACAGTGGTTCTCTTTCTTAAATCATCCACGGTGCAGCGGGAGCTTATGCCCGTCCGCACGGCGTTTTTTTTTTTTTGTAAATAATTTAAATTTTCCAGTTACATACAACTATGTAACTAAGTTATAAATACAATCATTTTAAAATAATAACAGCAGTACATAAGAAGATCCATTGACGTCAGAAACAGCAAGAGGAGAGTTCCAGAGAGTGATTCGACGCTGGACAAAAGAGAGTGATACGACGCTGGACAAGAGGAGAGTTCCAGAGAGTGATTCGACGCTGGACAAGAGAGAGTGATACGACGCTGGACAAGAGAGAGTGATACGACGCTGGACAAGAGAGGGTGATACGACGCTGGACAAGAGGAGAAGAGAGACAGCCGACGCAGGAATGCGAGACGAGGACGACTACAGATGTATCAAAATGATCGAGTATGATTGACGACAATAAGGTGATAAACAACTTATTTATATCTTAATCGTACAATGAACTCAAAGACAATTAAAGGCATTTCTATTTTATTTTAAAGTAAGAGCCAATGTTCTTGTAAAGTAGAATTAAAAACATAGATGTTTTAGAAATACGATTAACGTAACAAGAGCTCAAATTAATATGAAATAAAATGAATACAAAGCATTTAAATGAAAACAATTAGTATTTGAGATAAAACAGTACTGAGAAACAAAAGATAAATTCAATAACTATTAATATTTTGAGTACATTACAATATATAAAAAGAGATTTAAATATTGATTTTTGAAACACATTAATTGACTGAGTAGTATGAAAATGAGATTTTTCTTTAATACAATAATTAGTAGAATAGAATATTTACTCAGTAAGGATGTATATAGCATAAGCCTTACGGCATAATAACAAATAATAACGAATGTTTTAAATCGAAGTCAGTGCCATGTGCACAAATTTTTAATAATATCAAGTAAAATTTGAAATACCGTTACCAGTTATATAGAGTTATTATTGCAGATACACCTGAAACCCAATTTAAATGTTATATTGTTACATAATTTGTCAATCTTGAACGTGAGACCGGTCACGCTAAATTTGTGTATATGTATATGTGTTTATGTATATATATTGTCGCATATTTGGCTCCCAAAGAACGTGGGGCTATACAAATTAAAGTACATATAAAAAAAAGTCACACACATAAATACGTTGCATATATTTGGCGCTCCAAGATCGTGGGGCTCCGCAAACACTTCAAAACAACGGATGTATTATATACATCAAGAAACGGACTGTAGCAGAAAGTGATTGAAATAATATAACCATACAAGGTAAATAAGCCTACAGTAAAAAAACGAAAAGTGAGGTTATAAAACAAATGCAAAAACAAAAGTGTATAGTGAAAAAATAGTGAAGTGAATATCAAATTAAGTGAAATCAACTACCAAATAACGGATAACAAATCATCTCTCACATAAATATACATTAACATGTACACAAACAACATAACCACAATTCCATATAACCACATTACCAAATTATTAAACAAATTTCAAACACGAAAAAAACAACTAATGAACACAAACATGAACATATACTTCAATAGACAATGCCAAAAACATAAATTAACACCTAAATACATCAACATAAACACAAACAACAAAAATATGACTGCACAAAAAACTATAAAACAAGCACAAAGTCTATGGATACAAAACGAAATTAATCAATTATACAGTAAGAAAAATAGCATAACACTAGACATATACAAACTACACTTAGAGCTAACAAGTTTATTACATCCAATCATTTGGAATAATAAATACAATAACATAGAAAATAAAATAAGATGTGAAAAAAACAAAAAGACTTATACAGTCAACAAAAAACTTAACACATTAAAACAACAAAACAAAAATCAAGAACAAAAAAACAAAAATAAACACACATTTTACCCTCGAACCATTAACCTTAGCAATACAGAATTTAACAAAAAAGAAACAGAATATTTAAACAATATGTCAAAAACTAACATAACCCAAAATGCAAACAAAAATCTAGAAAATTTAATAGTAGAAACAGAATTTGCCATTAACCTGATAAAAGACAATATACAAGAAGAAAAAAGAACAGAAGCAACACATATAATTAAAAAAATAATCACTAGCGAAATGAAAAACAAAGATAAACAAAAGAAAAACAATAAAACAATAAAAGAAATTAAAAATAAAGTAAAGAACAATAATTTAATAATAACTAAAGCAGACAAAAGTCAAGCAACAGTAATCATTGATAAAGCAGACTACATCAAAAAAACCGAAGACTTCATCAACAATAATAAATGCGTACAACTAGATAAAAACCCAACAGAAAACTATCTTAAACAAACAATAAAACTAATAAAAACAACTAAAAACATTTTCAACAATAAAAAAATAGACATATATATATAAACAATAATCCAGAACCACCTAAAATGAATAGCCTAATAAAAATACACAAATTAAACAACCCAATACGTCCATTAATCAATTTCAAAAAAGCTCCTACATACAAAATAGCAAAAATAATAGCACAAAAACTAAAAAGTAACCATCTAACAAATAACCATCATAACATAAAAAATACATACGAATTAATAGACAAACTAAAAATAATAAATATAAATGAAAATACATTTTTCACGTCATATGACATAACAAACATGTACACCAATATCCCAGTAGAAGAAACAATTGACATAATAATAAACAAACTTAAAGAACAAAATGAAAACAAACAATATATAACCGAAATAAAAAATAGTTCCAACTAATACTAAAACAAAATTACTTTGAATTTAATAGCAAAATTTATCAACAGAAAGAAGGTTTAGCAATGGGATCACCATTATCAAGCATAATAGCAGAAATATTCCTACAACACATAGACACCAAAATACAAAATATCATAAAAACACATGACCCAAATGGCATATGGATAAGATATGTAGATGATGGACTATATGTATCAAATAACAAAAACACAAATGCAGAGAACATACTGAAACAAATCAATAACATACATCCCAAAATACAATTCACAGAAGAAAAAGAAAAACATAACAAAATCAACTATTTAGACATAACCATCACAAGATACAACAAACACATACAATATGCAATATATATAAAACCAACTTCCACTAACATCATTATACCTAACCATTCTGACCACCCACCACAACATAAAATGGCAGCATTTTATTCGTTATTTAACAGAATGTACAAAATGCCCCTAAACAAACAAGAAACTGACAAAGAAAGAAATAGAATATACCAATTTGGTTATGAAAATGGATACAATAAAAATACTATGATCAAAATAGAAAATAAAATCAAATACAAAATAAAAACTGAACAATTAAGAATTAATCAAACTAAACAACACATAAATAATAACAACAACAAAAAATGGGCCACATTCACATATATAAATAATAAAATGACAAAACTAACAAAACTATTTAAAAGCACAGATATAAAAATAGCATACAAAACTAATAAAAATAAATTACAAAATCTAAATAGCTCACACAACAAAGATAATACAACAACTAACGTTATATACAAAATTGAATGCCAAGATTGCAATAAATGTTATATAGGACAAACAAAAAAACAGCTGAAAAACCGTTATTTTGAACACCTAAATGCATACAAAAAACCAGAAATATATAAATCCAAGTTAGCCACACATGCAATAAACACAGGACATGAATTCCCAGACATAACCAATTTAACACTAATAAAACATATACCACACAAAGGCACCATAATGAACATATGGGAAAATTTACAAATATACAAACATAAAACAGAAAACAAACTAATACCTGAACAAATACAAATCAATACAAAACATGACACAATATTCAAAGCACTCAACATTGAAAATACACAAAAAACTAACACATACACCACAATCACACACAATAAAACCAACTTGAAATACCAGAAGCCACCAGGAAGCCACAATAATAATAGTCAACCAACAACACATATGTACTTCACCAGACAAAAAACCGGAAGGCTGAGGATGGGTACAAGATAGTACCCGAAACATGTTCCAAATAGAAAAATAACATCTTGAGGTAAATTTATGTATAAATATTAAATGTAATATATATATATATATATATATATATATATATATATATACACGGAGACAATAGTGCATGTATAGGCGTACCACCTTTTGTTACTGGAATAGACGGATAATTATTCATGTTAAAATGTAACGTATCTCGTAGTAATTTTATTAAAGGTTCAGATGTTTCGTTAGTAAAAATCAACATTGTAATCTCCGCTGAGAGTTAACAACGGAGGAGTTAAAGTCTCGGAACGGGTATTTAGACTTTCAGTTATTGTTGAATCAGAACAGGTATTTCAACTTTTCAGTCACTGTTATAGGCCTATCCATTCCACAAAAATATCGTTCCAAAACACCTGTTATAGGTAGGCCGTATATCTGCCTACCTCTAATTCCAAAACCAGTTTACCCTCCAACAGAGCGAGGTCTCGCAGTAGAAGTTCCACACTTCAATAATAATAATAATCTCTTGTGCAGAGGAAAGACAAAGCATCGCGTGATCTTCCAGCCAATAAGAGCCAGTAAACGGTTTCGCTTACATGAGTGCAGTTCGTGACACCTTTGTTGTATTTGTTGTTGCAGTGAATCACTCCATGTCTCTGCTCAATGTGTTTTCACTTCTCGCCATCGTAAGCGCTCCCAAGTAGTCTATAGTACCTTCCTGAACTGCAGAACTATCTCATTATTATTTTGAACGATATAAGTTTATTTTAAGATAAAACCGCTTTAATTAATTTTAGTTTTCTGAAGCTCCGTTTTAACTAGTAATTAGCGGAAACTTAACGCTTTAATTTTTAGTGGAGAGTATCCGCCTACTAAAATGTAGTTCAACAACATCTACATGTTTTGATTTCACATGTAAATTACCAGATTTCACATTACGAAAGAAATTTAAAACCACAAAATTTGGAAAATATGGAAAATAAATCAAACTTAACAATTAACATATAATAAATAGGCCTATACCACATAAATTTAATGCTCAGAATTACAAGATATCTTTTTAAAAATACAATTTGACGTTTAGAAAAAGCCAACAGCATTGCGTTTCAGACGTCAAGATATTAGGGGTGCTTTGGAGAGAATAAAACCAATTAGAATGGCTATGACAATGTTTAAATCTAACAGACAGAGACGTGTTTTGAGGACAGATTATCTGAACATTAGACATTCTTGCCTAAAACGACTGTAAATAACCATATATTTCTTCTTACGTGTAATGTCTGATCGATATAAAGATAACTACATCACAGACAGCTTTCTGGATAATTTAAAACCCTTACACTTACCGCAAGAATGACTGATAGATGGATGTATTAAGAAAGTATTTCAGTTGTAAAATCGGCATTTATGTTATCTTGTTCAATCGAGAATGACGTTCAATTCAATAATTCGCTTTTCAAGTAGCTATTCAGTAATACACTATTCAAAGACTTCGACTAATGTAACAGTAGCTATCGATTTTCTTGTCGATATTTCAACGCAAATTTATTTCTTAATATTTGAGGAATTATTTGAGTAATGAAATTAACGTAAAGTAAATGATTTTTCACAAAATGAGCATAGTAAGCACTTTGTTTATAAGACGATAAATAACAACAACAAAGAAAATGTTAACAACCATAAGAAAATGAAAAGTAGTATTGTCATACCGCATATTAGGGACTACTCAGTAAGGATTAAGAAGATTACCGCAAGAAAGGATTTCGGTAATCCTGCTTTTTATTCCCATGCAACCTTAGGCAATATGGTGTGTGAAACCAAGTCCAAGAGTATCAAATTGGACTAAGAAACGATTTAGGCTATACGTCACTCATGTGGATGTGGGAAACGTTACCTGGGAGAAACAATCACCTCTGAAATTTCCCCCGGACGAACATAGAAGAACATTTAAAATTACCTAAATGTAGCGCGTCAATATTGGCAGAATATGTGTGGGAGGAACACCACAAGACCCTATGGACCTTATAGCAATTATTGAAGGGAAAGTAATTTGTTCAAAATAAAAATTGTAAAGGCATTTTTTATCTCGGTTGAAAGTAACTGTATTAGTCAAGTGAGGAAATATACATCTGCTAACTAAAAAATAGGAAAACACGGTCCGCCGCAGTTAATCCAAGTGATAAGACGTGGTACTAGTTGTTGTGGATTACGATCCGGAGCGTGTTACTTAATAGCGGTTTATTATAAAAGTGTCAACTGTTAATTATAGAAATTGATAGTGTTGATTGGTGACATTTACTATTTGTTGCGATGCTGTGCATTGGTTAATTTTGTAAATTTGGAAAATTGTTATGTACAAGTATATTGTTTATTAAAACTATTATTAAATTTGTGAGTAACGAATTCTCTGATGTTCGGTGTTTATGCCACTGCAATAAAACGACAATCCGTATAATCGTTGTCATATTAAGATATTCACGCTGCGTATATTGAACTTTGTAGATAGAATGTCAAAGGATATGTGGTCGAAAACAGACGCCTTGGTCACCTCGTCAGTGATCTGACATAACTGAATACTGAACTGAAAATAGGTATCTGAAACAAAAAAAAAAGAAAATGGATTTTCAGGAGATGAGACTATAAACCTTCGAGGGAAAAAAATTTAAAAAAGCGTTTATCTTTAATTTTTCTCATCCTAACGCCTTCCCATCTTTTGCCGATCCAGACACGAATATATTAAGTGTAATGAGATTTGCCAAAGAAGATGTGAAGTTGAAAATGTATGAACTGGATCACTGTAAAAGGCACAGTAAGTGAAACATATATTCCAACATCTAGAAAAAATTGAAGTGTCAATTTATTTTTGTTCAAGTAATTATTAATTTAAATTATTATGCTTCACATAAACTTACTTTATACTTTAAACTTTTGTTATACTTTAAACCTTCTACTTCACAGTGTTATATGTTTAGTGGACAATAGGTAGAGCAAGTTCATACTGAACGTAAGAGAAAACTATTCGTTATACACAATCAGCGCACCGAGATAGTAGGCATATAGGTAATAGATTTCAGCAGCGTATAGTCGACAAACGCAACCAACGTATTTGGACAAGACTGTAGAAGCGGACAATGATCAGGGCGACACTTTGATTTAACTGGCCACGATTATGCGGCCTTTGTTTTGCAGTTCAATGGGTGCGTAATTAACCCCCATTGTCTGACGTCTCCACTTGAACGTAAGGGACAATAACCTGGCCATTGTCCTCAGTATGGCAATACCTGACCGCATGAGATGCTATTATAGTGCCATGGTACTGTGTTATCGTAGCTTCCAAGCATAAGGCTTATAATAACATTCAAGTTTTGTGAAGTTAAATATTTCAAGCAGTTTTCTGAGCGACAAAAGTGTGCTATAAAACAAAAACTTTTTCGATAGTACAGTACAACGAAGACAACGCAACCCATAGTTCAATCGATAAAATGATTCCAATGAAGTTCTTTCAGAATCCAAGTTACTTCCTTAATCACTACGTCTTGTCTGCCCTTCTAGGCTTAAGACAAAAAGGTTGTGCGGAGTTGAGTGTAGGTATCACTTATGTAGGCCTATACTTCATTCCTGTTCTGTATTCTTTCAAGTGTTTCCATCAATTTTCTCTCATTTCTCAAGTGTTTTCGTACACAGTTCAAAGTATCGTGTATTCTGGACTGCCTTTGTCTTCTCTTTACCGATGTCGATTCCTCTTCGAGTGACATTCTCTTCACTCATCATATTCATGTTTCCGAACTATCTTAGTTGACTCCTTCTGTGTTCTACTGGTAGTATTTCCTGAGTGTGTCATTTCTTATTTCTTCAACGATTGTTTTATTGTCTTGTATAAGTAGGCCTAAATCGCACTTCAATTCCTTTTATTCTTCTTCGCAGTTTGTCGGTGACTGAACACGATTCCACATCACATTTCATAATGGAGACAACTACTTTTGAATATTTCAGGTCTTTTAGAATTATTTTGTTCCTAGCAGTACGCTTATTTGTCGCTGCATATTCATCCTGCTAACGTTATTCCAGTAATTTCGTTACTTATCCTTCCACTTTGATGTATCACTGACCAGAAATGAATTTTGCTAGATAATTCTGTACACACTAAATTGTTTAATAGTAAACTATTTTTACAGATTTGACTTTCCCGTGGTGTACCCCCACTCCTCCATGACAGGCTACGGGTTTGCGTTTCCACGGAATGGCATCAAATTGACATTTTATGGTGGAATAAAATGAGTATAGTGTGTATTATACATACAACGTCTCGTGGTACAGATGCAGAACAACGGCTGGGAATTAAGTACAGATTTGTTACTCACTCTGCTGTAAAACGGCCGTCTGGTGTCCAGTCACACGCCACGCTAAGTTGCTTTGTACGACACTTTCTTGTAACCTATGTCGGTAATTCTAGTGTAGGCTATTTAAACCCCTTATAGACGTTGTTAATTAATTTAGTCCAGTCGTCATTTAAAATCACTTGTCCAGATTGTAATACTTAATCATATGCAAAGAGTTGAAATATTTAAAAAAATTAATTTTTAAACTAATGCTGTGACCGTGTGTTACAAGCGCGAGTGAATTTCAAAATACGATCACCGATAATGACAAGAGATATGCTTTTCTTTCTGCCAGTGTCAATTGCTAATTATAATTGCTCATTCGTTTGCTAAAGGCAAACATTTTGATTCTCGACGTTATAGAAGATTAGCTGAAAACGCTACCTTAGTTTACACAGCTTAAATGTTTTAAGAATGAATGATATAGGCCTATTTGAATCCATCTCAGGGCGGATACATTTTAACGACGCCCAACTGCACTCTAGGGTCACTGACCTTTAATGGATACCTGGTCTCTGAGTACAAGATGATGGGTACAGAAAAACTAGAATTAGAAGCGTGTTAGCATCCAAAGTCACAAAACATTTACAATTCAATCAGTAGCTTCCATTTAATTATCCAATGAACAACGAGTTCGAATCGCGAAATGTACCTGACTTTTGTTTGCGTTCAGTTTACCATTGTCTTCCTATTTTTCTCTATCTTCCTCAAGTATTAACACTCGAAAGTAGCAAAGCTACTTCAAATTCTTAACCTTTCTACTACAAAGTTTACCGGCACTATAGACCCTTCCAATGGCGTAATTAGGAGCTGATCCTAGTTAGGGGGGGTGATGAGACTAGCTTAAAGTTTGTACCTCCAATTTTCATCATGAAAAAAGAGATATTGAAGATTTTTCCCACAATATACAATTACACAATACACACAAGCTTATACAATTATTTATAAGCTTTATGTTAACACACACATAACTGATTTAGAAAGATTCTACATTAAGTAATTATGGAATTTGACTGAAATTTGTAATAGCTCTGAGGGGGATTGATCACGCTGATCCCTCTACCCCCCATTTACGTCAGTGGACCGTACTAATAAAACTCGGGCTTCACCTGGATCGTCGTCTCATCTAGCGAACATATTCCGAGCAAGTAGCCCGCAGACCTGCCTATCGTCTTTAAAAGTTCCGACCCGCTTACTTTGCAGCAAATCTATGACCCGCCGCATCGTCACCACGAATGTGGCGCCGATGGTTACTTACGCGATCCCTGTATCGGGCTACTTGGTACAAACCCACAACCGTAAGCTTCAGTCTCTCCTAGACCGAGGACTGCGCTGGGCAGATAAAGCCCATTATTTCACTTGAAACTAGACCATCCGAGAATCTCTTCTTGTCCGTTCCTTGAACCCAATATACGGACACTTTCCAGAAAGTTCTGTCGCCATCGTGCCGCTTCCACAGCAAGCCCCCAATTAGCGCCTTCGGTCGCAACCCGTCTGTGCCAGATGAATCTTCAACCCTCGGCGAACCCTAATGTATAATTAAACTCGTATTATTGGAATCCCACATCTAGTAATCCAGTGCATTATGGTCCCCCTGGCGGGAGCTCTATAAGAAGCTCGGGACGCGGCACAACAGCGGGCAACATCTCGCACAACCCCTGTCCATCATCCCACTATATTTGGGATATAATGTTGGACTATATAATAACTGGTAACGTAATATTATGATAGCGTACTAATATTCTTTACACCGCTACTGTTCTTAATATTATAACTTCACTATCTTTTAGTAATAATATTTTGTAATTTTCTTATTTACAATTAATAAATATACTGAAAAGTTAAAACGATTATATTTATTTATTTTGTAACTCTACAAAATTTACTGTTTAATCGATTACCAATTTCTAATAAACTATTTTTCTCAAACATAAAAGAGCAAAATACAGAAACAAAAAAGATAATAAATAGGAACGCAAAACAATACAAACGACAATAAAAAAAAACAAAAAATATTGTATAATAACCAGGTTTTCGCCCCCTTTATTAATTTTATAGAAATGATGTACCAAATGCCACGAAAGGCCACTGTAGTCTTATACTCCAAATGCAATGGGCTTATCCCTTCTACGTAACGTTTTATTTCTAATATAATATAATTCTTAATGTTAACTGATAGCCTATATGATCGAGACATTTTTTCCTTACTTGAAGCATGTTTGAGTATTACGTAATATGCTTATGTTCGTTATCTGGCTGGTGAGGTTTCTATGTGTCGGTTGGTTACTGTTGTTGGCATATGTTAGATTTTGGTTTGTTTCGGTTAACTGGAGTTTTTTTATTGTATGGAATAGGATGTGGTGCACAAATTTGTTTTGTAAATTTTTCTAGTATTTGGTGATTAAATACGATGTGTTTTGTAATTATTTGTGTTTTTTAGGTATAACTAGTTTTGTTTGTTTTTCATGTTTATATGTGTGTAGGTTTTCGCAAAGTGTTATTAATATTATAGTACTGTTTGTTAAAGTTAACTTAGTGGTTCAGGGGCGGGTACATAACAGGAGATGGCCGAGTTAGCTTACTGTACTGAGAGCCCACTGTTTGTAATGTTCGTTCACATACGTATACGACATCTGTGGACAGTAACGTTACTTGATTGCCAGCGATCTGCGCTTGTCAACCGTAAACACCTTCCACTGCTAATGGATGCAAGTCAACTTCAAGGGAACAAATGAACTACGCGAACTTTGACAACTGTACCTTTGTAACCTTTGTATGGTATTTTTTTTGTCAGTGCCATGTTGTCGTTGTCTGGGAATTCATGTCCTGTATAGCTACATTTGATTTGTAAATGTTTGTTTTCTATGTATTTAAATGTTGGAAGCATCGATTTTTAATTTATTTTTTCGTATTATTTGTTGTAGTCTTTGCATTCTATTTTTTAAATTCCATTGTTCAACATATCATGCTTACTGTATGAGCTGTTTAGTATATTTATATTACTTTTCTTTGTTTTTATGCGATTTTAACGTCTGTGTTTTTGACAGGTTTAGTACATTTTGTCATGGTGTTGTTCATGTAAGTGAATGAAGTCATTTTTTTTTATTTCTATAATAATAATAAGGAGTAGGAGTAGTAGTAGTAGTAGTAGTAGTAGTAGTAGTAGTAGTAGTAGTAGTAGTAGTAGTAGTAGTAGTAGTAGTAGTAGTTAGTACTACTATTTAGTAGTAGTAGTAGTAGTAGTAGCAGCAGCAGCAGCAGCAGCAGTAGTAGTAGTAGTAGTAGTAGTAGTAGTAGTAGTAGTAGTAGTAGTAGTAGTAGTAGTAGTAGTAGTAGTAGTAGTAGTGCTTATTTCTTATTGTTTTCAAATGCTCTGTTTTAAGTTTTCTGTTTTCTATTTTAATTTTATTTTCTATTTTGCTTTTGTGTTTTTTATCTAACAATTTTCTTCAGAAATTTGATGTATTTTTTTATTTCCTTCACGTTCAGAAGTATTTGATACATTCTACTAAAAAGCGCGTTAAAAACTGTAATAAATAGGAAATTATATAATAGGAGCATCCGTACGATGTACATAATATATTGTGATGTTCCGGGGTCGCACAGAATAAGCAGTCCAGATAGAATTTATTGGAATGTAACGGATTTATTAATGATGCTATAAATTTATCAAACAACCTACTATACTTTTAATACAGTTTACAGAAAATTATTAATTTGTCTCTGTTCGTAACAAAAACTTAAATTGAATTTCTCTACAGTGAAGTAAATTGCTATTTAAAAAGTTCTTTTTGCCTAATCTAAATTACTTCAAGTCTTTACTGATGTAACTTGTACTAGATACTTTCTTTTAAATACGTTTTTATAAGTGTGCATAAAGTTATACAAGTTCACTTCTCAGTTATGTCGATTGCAGATCCTTCAAACGACGGGTTGATATTATCTGGATGAATACGTGGTTCAGTTTACTCTGCCCGGTCTTAGGGTCAGTTCCGGGCGTGAAAATAGTTCTCGAGGGCACGGTTACATATAAATTCACACCGCAAAAGGATACTGTTACAGCTTAACTGGTGTATTAGGCTTAAACCTTTCCAGTTAGCTTGAAGTGTCTATATACTCCGAAACGGCCTGTCTTGCATTTCGCGGATAACACACCATTATAATGAATATCGCAGTAACTCTACGGGTCTTTATAACTTACGTTCGTTGCATTTAGCAGACCAAACGTCACGGACCAACGCAGCGTTTACTCGTTATCGATTCCGAAAAGAGACTGATGGTATGTTACAGTCTTATTTTTGAAACTGAATTTGTCGTAATCTGATTGGTTCCTCAGTCCCTCCTTCTTATGATATTCTTACCGATAACAGAGATTTTTTTTCTCGAAAGTTTAACGAAAAAACCTGTTACATGTTCAAAAAACCTGAAATATTTTATGACCGACTTTATGCGATATAAAACCTTTTAACTAAAATATCGGTATGGAGAACCGTACATGACTTCCCTGTTCTAAGATTTATATTTCAAATAATTTACTTGTAATTGTTCGATAGTTTCTAAAATAATATCCCTCCACCCTCAAACTGTTTTCACTATTCATAGACATTTTTTTTTAATTTGGGGTAATCGTTTAATATAATGTTACTTTAGAGTCACTTTATCTATAAAATTTAGGGACTATTTTATTATTATAAAGAAACTGAACTAGGCAGATAATCATCACTGCTCCCCACCATTAATGATATTTACACTTTCACAGAGTAGTAGTTTTATCATATGTAATTTCTAATGTATCTTATTTTTCAAAATTAAATACTCGTACTTTACTTGATAGCAGCAAAGTAATTTTCAAAAATCATCCCTTCCGCCTTCAACTACCCTCTCCATTTATAGATATCTCATTTACAACTTTATAGTGGATTAACGTGACTCTATTTTCGGGGCACTTATTAATCAAAATTTAGTCGTTTACACTTGTTAAAACACAAAACACTGGAGGTAAACTACCCCTCCCCCTTAACCGAACAATCCTAATTATGATATTCATACTTTTATTGAGAAATGGTTTCATTATATGCAATTACTAAGGTATCTTTTCCTTCAAAACGAAGTAGCTTATTCGTCATCAGAAAGAAAATTTTCAAAAAATATTTCCCTCCCCCTTTAACTACTTTCTCCGTTTACAGATATTTCATCTACCTTTTTACAGTGGATTATTATTATCTTCTTTTCAGGATACTTTATTTATCAAAATTAAAACGTAAACGTATGTACTCTTGTTAAAACATAAAACGTTGCAGGTAAACTACCCCTCCCCCTTAAGCGATATTCACTAAAATCAATGAGCCTTGAGTTCTCTACAACTTGGGCACAAATGCAACAAATTATTTGACTCAGTTTGAATTTTCGGCAGTTATCGTTCGCCATAGGAAAAATTCTACAGATACATAGACACACACACAAACCCTTTTCGGAAAATGACTTTTCTTCATGTTTTGAGGGTGCTACAATCAGAATCAGGCCTTATCTCGAACATTATTTTTTTCGCGATCACCATACTTCCTTTTCCTTACGGAACATGGAAGTAAAAACGCATACCGTACATTTAGTTATTAACTTCCAAAACAGCTACTGTCATCAGGTAGTTCTTCCTATTAGGAGTATTCTGATAGAAGTACCATCTAAACATTTCACATATTTTGATAGCTATTGAAATTATCGTATTTTAAAGAATGTCTCGTAAAAGAACTACGTACCATCGCATACACGCACTACACACGCGGATAAGTATCATTACGCACCAGTTCACTGCACTTAAAGGTTGCTTTACAAGTATAAAAACACTTAAACTAAAATTTTTCACAACATTCCTTATCATCTACTTAGCAATGTTCAACCTACAATCTTTACTTATTCATATACCTTCTTTATATGCTATCATATGGCAATATTCTTTGTTACATTCCATATGCAATTAGAACGTACACTGCCTATACACCCCGATTGGGTCAAACAGATCATTTTTTCAACTCAGATTTCTCCATAAAATTGTAACCTTAATACTGAAACAATAACGTAAATAAACAACCCTCTCATCGTGCGTAAGTGATAAAGACTTCCACAGATAACTGAGAAGCTTTGTAACAATTCGCTGGTAGGAATACAGTAGCACAGTGCTGTTTACGCTGCCTTCTTACTTACTTAATCCAACAAACTATGCTGCAACAATGGGTATGTTACAAAAAGGCTTTCTGTTATAATAATTAATATCCCCACCCTCCCTCCTTGTGCTGCAAAGAACTGATCTCAAACGTCTCATTTCACTACCCTGTAGGTGCCTATATTCAGTATTAAAATTTCATTACCAACGCTTAACAGAATTTCAAATGAGTACCTCTTCTGTCTCTCCCTTCAACATTTTTATTATCACCACGTATGGGATTAAACTGATTTTCTTTTTTGTTTAAATTTATCTGACAAACGTAACACAAGCAAAGTTAAAGGACATTCATGAATGAACTTGCTCAGTTAGTCGGTCACACCTGAGCAGCTGTGGAAATATAACAAGTAAAACAGGCGCAGTGGAAAATCTTGTTGTAGGAGTTCTCTAATAATATCGACGAACAGACTTAAAGAAAGAACAGAACAGCTTCTAGGAACAGAGGGTTCAGGAAGAATAAACAAACTACAAAAGCTAATATATCACCCAACTTTCACAGAGACAAAACAGAGAGATTCGCAAAGACTACTGAAATTTAACAATTTGAACGCACGACCTCTAACACGTTCACTTGCGTAGGTCTCACCTAACAGAAAGTACCGTAAAGATTATTTAAAACCAGGACGATATCGCTCGCTCGCGCTAACCTTCATACTAACAACGCCATTAATATAAATTACCCGAGTACCCGCAGACGCCATAAATTATTACTAACTCATGATTTTGTTTTAAGAAGCTTTATTTTCTTGCGGGTGAAGTTTTCTTAATCCCTTAACATCCCGTGTAGGTTGCACGGTTTTGTAAACCGATACAATGCTCTGGACGATCCGATAAGTTTTACTTGTATAGTTTTGCAGCAACTTCGTAGACGTCAAGAATTATTACTTTACTTTCAAAGAACTTTCACGTTAATAGGAGGTATCCAAATATACAAGGGGTTGAAGCAGGGTTGATAGGCATCCCAGCATTTTTTTAAATTTATGTGACGCAATCATGAAGAGTACTGAAGAACACATAAAATATAATAAGCACCCCTTGAACTCATAACACATTTTACACATCACGTTCATGGACGTCCAAACAGTAATGAGGCAAGACTGATGATCTAGAGTACATGATAAGGAAGCTATCAAAGCATTACCATACAAAAGATGGGGACTAAAGGTTACGTAGAATAGAAAATGTATAGGCCTATATGGGTGGGTAACAGTATTTCATTTTAAACAGTGGTCACTGTATAAACGGGTGTACAAGCTATAATTACTTTATACGCGTATAATAGAAAATTATAGAAGACGAAAGCTTGGAAATAGTCATTAGAGAAAGAAATGGAAGGCAGACAATAAATGCATTACATGGCATGCTATCGTATAAACAAATATCAAAAGAGATGAAAAGATGTGTAGGGTAAATTACGGTTATTTGGAGATAAGTAATTTGCGGCTCTATACTCAAATAACCAAACATTTGTTTCAACCAAATAAAAACGCCAAATGTTTTCTGCCTTGTTCCTATGACAGAGCTGTTCCATAACTGGCTAAAAATATGTCTGTAGCGGTCTGAATTGATCATCGTACTGGGATGATCACAAGACGTCACTGCTTATGACGTCACAGATAAGAAGGCGCTGGCAGCTGGTTTCCGATGTCGTCGTTGTGTTCAAGCCTTGTAAAACAACAGAACGTGTAGCGGACTTAAAAATATTAATTCCAATACATGTATAACAGGAAACGTCTGTTGTAACACGATAATCTTTCAGTAAATATAAACAATTTCATAATTTATTTATCAGTGAGATCAAACAGCTGGCTATTATTGCACAGGACATTTTTTACTTGGAAACTGTGACAAAACAAATACGCGACAAAGGTATTTCATAATCACCTAATCTATTATGAATTGTGTTTCAAGGCTCTGATATTTATAACATTTGCTTGTAAATAATTAAAAAGAACAGACTGCTGTATGTTATTTTGTTTATATATCACAAAATGTGGAATTCTGTGTTGTGCGTGCGTGTGTGCGAGAGAGAAAGAGAGAGAGAGAGAGAGACTGAGAAATACTAATGACACATAGTCATTTCTACTGAAAACTGATTACCAATATCGGCGAACTGTGCGAACTGTTTTCGTTGTCGGTAGCTCCAAATTCCAGAAGCTCGACTTTAAACACGGCGAACGAAGAGTTCGTAATTGGATGGTCATATCGTCGCTTACTTTTATTGTCACTTGCTTCGGTCTTGTAAAATTAAACGACTATAGGGTTAAAAGTATTCGGTCTTGTAGAATTAAACGACTGTAGGATTAAAAGTATTCGTATTTAACGTAAATTCACTTGACTGAAAAAATAACTTATCTTGTGTGTTAACCATTATTCTTGAAGTAAATCATATGCAATCAGAAAGACAAGACTAATAGCAAAATTATTTGTTAATTGTAAATGGTCCACTACACTGTAAGTTCAGTAAACTAACTTACAGTGTAAATGTACGTTCAATAAACGTTAATTTATTTTTTAATTTTGTAACATTCTTCAGCAAACTCTACTCCCAGGTTTTACTTAATTTTCTTTGTTATTCTGTGTCTTCCGTCAAACTTTCTTTTCTGATTAGGTGATCACCTCTTCTGATATTTTTTAATGCTGTGTCATCAATTACTTTTTACTTCTAATATTGTTTGTAATTTATTTAAATTTCTTTATTTTCTTTATTAACCTTCCTCTACTTCATGAACATCCGTTGTATGTTCAGCTACTTGAAGAGGCTCCTCGTCTTCATTGGTCTAATCTTCATCCACAAGGTCTAATGGCAAAACTGATTCTCTGTTATATAACATAAAAAAAGTAAAAATCCGGTTGTTTTGTGTCTAGATATTCTGTACGCAAATAATACACTCTCGAGGTCAGCCCAGTTATTATTGTTTCCCATTCAAGTTTTTTTGGTTTGTTTTTAAAGTTTTATTTAATGCTCTACTAATCCATTAACCTGTGTGTGGTAGCATGATGTTGCTCTTTGTTTTGTCCCCGCCAGTCTATGCAATTCTTTATAAACTTGATTTACAAACTCGCGACCATTATCGTTAACTTGTATTGTAGGGCAACCATGACTACGTATAATTTCATAAATTTAGGTACTTCAATGCAAGTCTTATGTTTAAAGGGTTTAGCCTTATATCAGCCCACTTTGAAAAGTGATCTACTGTCTCCAATATGTTTTTTTTTTGCCCTGCACTTCTGGTAACTTCATAACGTCTATTCCAATTTGTTGCATGACTTTTCTGGAACATAAATTGGCTTCGTTTCGGGTACATAAGATACTCATGGAGGTGTAACTTTCTGACACACTTCACAATTTTTTACAAAATCTGTCACCTTTAATTTTAAATTTCTAAAGTAGTACCGTAGTGAGAGTTTGTACACAGTGCTATTTATTTCGCGATGTGCAGACATACAAATTGCTTGTTTGCTAGTATCAGCATCTTTGTGGGCTACTTCTATCAATTTTTGTATTTTCTTATCATCATGAACAATTTCTATTAATTTTTCTATACCACTTAATCTTTTGCATTTACGATAAAACAGTTTATTGTCACGAATAACATAAAGTTTACATCGTTTCTTAAAGTTTCTAAAAACGTGTTTTTAGGTTAGAAGTACAATAACTTTGTTAAATGATTAATAAGTGCATAACAGTTAAAAACAAAACTTGTAAAGAATTTAATTCTGAGAAGAATGGTGTAAATAAAGTCAATAAAAATCAACAAAAAATTCCAATTTTGGTTAAAAACAATACAATACGTTTTTAGGCAAAGATTTTTCTGTTTTACGTCGGATATCATGAAAGTTATGGGAGATACAGTTCTGCGACGTGTTTTATACGATTTTTCAGGTCAAAAACCATAAGAAACAACAGAATTCGCCCCTTAATTTATCTTCCCAGAATTTCAGAAAATCTTCATTTACCGAAACCCGGGCGAAATCTTTCGCTAGCCGTAACTCGCTTACAAAGCGTTTCCGGACATATGTTTATATGAACTTTTTTTTTTCTTTTACACTACAGAACCATTTCTCAAATTATTTCCCTCTCCTTCCGGGACAGCCTGTATTTGATTGAACAACACGTGGCTTGGTACTAAAAATTTGGGATTTATTCCTTTTAAACATAAATTTTTGCCTTTTACATTAGACAACAATATATTAAAAAAATTTATCAAGCACATTTATTTACATTTAGTTCAAATAATAATGACTACCTTATTATTTACTTTATCCTTATGCGTGGTGGGGTGAACAGTTATTCCCCTTCCAACGCCTGTTGAGTTGGTGTGTTCCGTAACATCCGCTTTAAGTAGCGTTCGTCTTTAATTATCACAGTGACCTAGTTATTTATTCGTAGAATTTTCTTAAAGATCTGGCGTGGTATTTGCCTACTTCTTTCAGTCTTATGTCATCATATACGATGAAAGTTTGTTGTAAAATTTGTCTCTGCAACGTATAGGGTCCATCGTATAATCTGAAGCAATTCTTCGCCGTATTATCACTCCGTTTTCCCACTGGATTGGTCTTCAGTAATATTTTCTCTCCCACCTTAAATTTCTGCAACTTGTGAGTTCTATTGAATCGTTCAATTCTTTCATTACTTTTTTCATAATTCTCTGTTTTGCATGTGCAATTTTTATGCTTACTGGGACTGGTAAGTTCTGATTAGCAGGTTTCTGAACATACTTTCTCCAGAATCGGTTGGGTTGCCGCTCTTCTTCAATCTCTATCGGTGTATAGCTCGTAGCTTCGCTGTAATTTTTGTTTATAGCTTTCTGAAAGAATGGTAAATATTCTGCCCATTTATTATGTTGTTTATGGCAGTAGATTCGTAAATATTTACCCAACTCCTTGTTCACTCTCTCGGCTAAATTTTCCTGTGGATGTCTGATGGATGTGAGTATGGGTTGTATTCAATTTTCTCTCAATATTCTATGCCATACCTCACTCTGAAATTGCACTCCTTGATCACTAAGAATCCTCTTCATTTTGCCATGTGTTGTTACTTTTGTAACACAATTTTTATGACAGCTTTAGTGGTGGGTCTCATAATTGGATACAAACGAACTGCCTTGGAAAACACGTCTATACTGACTAATATGTGTTTAATCCCCCGACTTGATCGTGGTAATGGGTTCTAAGAAGTCCACTGCAATTAATTCTCCCTTCCCTTCCTTCTGTATACTCTACATTTCCACATAGGTATGAAGATTGGGTTGTTTAGCAGTCTGGCAATCATAACATTTTTTAATTATTTTTTTAATTTTCTCCACATGTTATTAATTGTAAAACCTTCTTTAAGGTATAAATAACATTTTAATGCCGATGCATGAGCTAAGCTCTGATGAGTTGGTTTGATTAGCTTATGTAACATTTCATTAGACACCACAACTTTCCAATCATGTTTTATTAATTTGAAAAGAATGTTGTTATGTATCTTATACTGAGCTGGTAGTTGAGATTGATTCTTTAGATTGCTTAAAGTAACATCTTTATTCTGTTCACTTGCTAAACTTTGTAGCATTCCTTTTACTTCATTGCTAGCCTTACATTAAATAGGTAATAGACGTATTTCATTATCTTGTTTATCATAGACTTCTTCATTCTTCTGAAATGTAGCGACTTCTTCTTTATTTGTAGATTTCCTTCCTTACACTCTTTTGGAAAAAATTCCTTGTAGTACACAAGAATTCACTATATTATATCTCCGTAGAAATGGCAATTCTTGACATATTTACATCTTATTATTAACATATTATTCACATCTTATCAATAGTTAAAATCGTAGTATCTTAAAATTATTATTCTTTATAATAGGGCGTTGAGTGTCTCTAATTCACCCTTCTCTAAGCTAACAATGCATTGTGTCAACAGGAAATATGCATTGTACCTTGTCGTGGAGTGGCCGTCGGTCATATAACAATTTCCGTTTCGCACCCTCTTTATGTTATCGTTGCTGGCAGTGACCGCGTCACGTATACGATCATACTGTGAGAATTTTTCCTTCGATGAGACAAAACGAATTCTCTCTTCGCCTCTCTCTCTCCCCTGTCCCTCTCTTGTCGCACGCATTCCACGCTCTTACTAGCTTGCGTTAGTGAACCTACATAAACAGTTGACCTTCGCGCGTCGTCTATAATAATCACTGTAGTGTTTATAATTATAATTACAATTATTGTCATAATTAACGTTCGGTTGATAATTTTTGTGCGTATCCTCGTCGCGAGTGATGTCTTTCAACCGTTACAGATATAATAACCGTTTACAGATCTTTGATTTCAACAAAAACAGCGACAGCGGAAACCAGCTGCCAGAGCCTACTTATCTGTGACGTCATAAGCCAGTGACGTCATGTTATCATCTCAGCACGGGTGACCAATTCAGATTGCTACAATGTCAAACAGCCTTTTGCTAGAAAATATGTTTTCAGTAACTTCAATTTTTTGTTCACACTTTACTTGGTCTTCTGCAGTCATCATTTACTTTTGTTTTCTATGTTCTTCACTGTGCCTTGTATAGAGTTATTTTTACAGAGAAATGTTGGACAACTGTAAAGAAACGGCTAACTTTTTTTGGTTTGTAAATTTTGAATTTTGCTTTGTTTTGCTTGTAAATTATTTTACGCTGGACGAGAAGGATTAGAGCTTTTAACCCCGTATCTACACATGAAATTATGGACTTAAGAAAATTAATTTTACGTCGCTACTCAGAATGTTTTTTATTATTTTACTTGAGATCATTAATAACCACACACGCGCGCGCTGTTAGTTATTGTTATGGTTAATATTATTCCTAGATCATCTTGAGGGGAAAACCTGCATGGAAAATTTAGTTTCAAAAATATTAGAATTTTTTTTTTGTTTAATGAAGTTTTGAAATACCGAATTCCAAACGTTTTGACTGTAATATTAATATTACTTCAAACTGTGTCAATACTGTTTGGAATCTATAAATATTTAATTACATTAAAACACTTTATGGTGAAAAACGTCATAGTCTGGATTTTTTGATACTCTTCAAATTAGTTTATCACTATCACTTAATAAAGTACAGTGTCTCCAGTTAACGTGATCTAAAAGAGTTTTGGCAAAAATTATTCTTGTGATCATATGGTTCAATAAAATCTTAATACAACACCACAGAGCAATGACTAAATTACAGTTCTTAGATCTATACATTTAGCACATGTACTTACAAAATTATATTATTAAATTTATTAAATTTTCTTAGTAGAACCTTACTTTATTCTGTACGACACAACAATAAGAAGCACTATTACTTACAGATCGGCAATAAAAGTACGGACGGAACACTCTTGAATCCTACAGTAGGCCCAACGGATTTTTGGAGACCATTTGCTCTAATCTGAAGAAGACGGGATCACGGAAAATAGCGTCCTTGAGATCGAAAGTACTTCACACGAAAAGTAACAGACAATATAAAAACCAAACAGGTACTGTGGTTAAACGTGTGGGTGAGAATAATTACCAAAACGGATCTTATATTGGACGTCAAAAAGACGTGTGAGACCTAGGAGAAGTTAGAGGGATGCAATTAATACGAAGCTGAAGCAAGGGGATTAGAAATATCGGTATGGAGAACCATACATGACTTCCATGCTCAAAATGATTTAAATTTAAACTCATTTTCGAAATGAAATATTTCCATAGAAACTACTTCTTTCTTCAGCCTTAACCACAGTACTGTGGTCACTAATGTATGCCACCTCACGTTAGCGCACTCGATTTTCACTGATGATGGCAGTCCATGGCACTACCGAAACGTCTGGTTTTGCAGAAAACATTGGACCACGGCCAACAGCCCGGGAAGGAATTTTAACAACAAACTACTACTATGTTGCCGATAACGTAGTACACGTATAAAAAATTATCCCCTTCCCATTCAACTATCATTTAGGCACCTGTCTTGTGAAAGTCAAGCACTGTTTTCATCTGACAGCCATCGCGCACGTCCTGTAAGCTGTAATTCAGCCATGGGTGCAAAGACGCCCCACTACATAATGCAACAACTATCATTTTGATTTATAGAAAATTATCCCCTTCCCCTTCAACTACCCTTTTCATTTATAGATATTTTATCTACCTTTCTACAGTGGATTATTATGACATTCTTTTCAAGATACTTTATTTGACAAAATTAAGTACTGTACTCTTGTTACAACATAAAACGTTGCAGGTAAACTACCCCTTCCCCTTACCGATCTTCACCAAAATCAATAGGCTTTGAGTCCTCTAAAACTCAGGCACATATGGAAAAAATTATTTCATTCTGTTTGAATTTGGGGCAGTTATCTTTCGCCATAGAAAAAATTCTACACACAGACACTTTTTGGAAAATTACTTTTCTTCATATTTTGAGGGTAGTGCAATCAGAATCAGTCGTTATCTCGAACACGATTTTTCGCCATCACCATAACTTCCATTTGCTTATGGAACATGGAAGTAAAAAACAGTCTTCAGATAGGAAAAGCTGGAAATTATGAATCGGAAGACGCCGAAAGACGTTGAACGTCCCTCACACACACATTCGCACGCGCGCACACACACACACACATACACGTACAAACTTAAAAGAAAGATTTTATTACAACCTTAACAATAATCAGTGTTCCAAGTTACAATCATCAACATCGTGTCGAATTTTTATTTCATTTTATGTAAGCCTATAGACCTAGTTAAATTCACTGTTATGTACTTATTATCTGCCAGTAAAGACTAATGTATAAATAAATTCTCGTTTAAATTAATACTTGTTTATGCGAAATTAACGGTTATAAATTAAGTTTAACGGTTATGCAACATTTTCAGTTTGTTTTTCTTTTGTTTGTGTTACCTTCTCACTAACCAGAGATACAGCGCAATAATCCAACCGGTAACATGTTACCCGTTAAACAGGTACGCAAAACGGATGGCAATAGGCCACGCCTAGGGTTTGCAGAGATGTTTTTCTTTTGAATCATTGTTCCCGTGGCGGCAACTAACTTCAGGCAAGAACACGGTCTCGCTCAGGCAATAATCGGCACGTATCCTTTTACAGACGGTAGGCGGCAGCGACAGAGAACGGGATTCGTGATAACGTATGAGTGGGGCGTCTTTGCAGTGTCCGGGTCGAGCCCGATGGCTGCCAGACGATAACAGGTTCCGGTATAGTCAACAAATTCCTAAAGCCAGAAGGATTGTCGTCAACGCGATTTGTTGCTAGACAGTGGGTGATGAAAGCTTAATGTCGTTCCATAGCTACTGGTACCGATTCTCCGGCGACAGGTGTTACCTGTCTCGGACAGTTAGCAGACGCTATGAAGCGTCGGTTGCTTTCCGCGAGCCAAAGGGGCTCCGTGTCAGTGGCAAAGGTAGCAGCAACAATCAGTGGGTTCAGACGTGCTAGAAAGGGAGTCCCTGAGGGGAGCGAGGGAATCAGGTTTATGGAAGGTAAACACCAAAACTCATCTCGTTTGTAAAATAAGTGAGTATATTGCTTACACATGCAACTAATAATGTTTTGAATAAATTATTATGTATAGAAACCGGCCTGGAACACGTTAAAAAAAATATACTCAGTTTTTTCAACAACAGTTTTAAGATTTAAATTTAGTAACTCATTCACCAGATATATACACAAGCTAGTGACGCACAAGTGCGATCATAAGAAAAATTATGTCTTCCTTTGTTTTATGAGTCATTTTTAACTTATCGCATTATCTTATCGAGGTCTACCTCCACTTCTACGTCCTTCCTGTCTAGGTCTATCTTCAACGACAACTAGAGACGGTTAATCTAGCAGCGCGAACATTCCGTTTCCATTTTATCTTGATTATTGTAACAGCTGCAACAGAAACTTGAATTCTTTGTATAATGATGACATCGTGTTTTCTATCTGCATGCATTAACTCCAAAATTTTTCCATTCCTGATGGTATGAGAAGAATCCAGGCACGGAGGACCAAAAAATGTTGAGTATCAGGCCCAAGTGGGCTAAAAAATGTTTAGTGACGTGAGTGATCCAACAAATACGGTGAATCCGGTCGGCGTGTACCAAAAACGTTGTAAAGAATATAGCTTGTAATGCGTGCATTGATTCAGTAGGTATAAGAAATGATGAAAATTGTGGACTGTATTAAATTCATTTTAATGAATTTTCCAAAGTTACATTACATGAATAAAGTTATTGAAATAAGGTTGGCTAATGAGCGTGTTGTCTAAAAAAGTATTAAATTTTTAAATTGAAGTAATAGCGGGCCTAGTTGGCCATAAGTGAAATGTGCCGGCCTAAGGCCTACATTAAATGTCGACAAGAATGAATGACAGCAAGACAGCTGGGCGGACCGACCGCCGCGAGCGTTTTAGATGAACTGTACAAAGTTTCAACATGTTAATCGGAAAAAGCAGTAAGCAGATTAGCCAACCTACAAAGTGAAATTATCGCGCTACCGTACATAAGCTGCCCGTCCAAAATCAACTGATTTTTTAACATTTTTTAATAAATTATTATGCATCTTATAACTTAATTTAAAAAGATACAGTTTTCTTAATAATAAGAGTCAGTTTCAAGGCTAAGTTGAACCTTGATTTATGAGATTAGATAACGGCAGTCCGTTAATAGCTTAGAGATAAGCATGCATAAGATAAGCCTAAAGATAAGCGTTTGTAAGCCAAGGTTGGCGAACAGCTGTTTTCAGACATGAATATGAATGTCCGATTTGACAAATGTTACCGTCACATAGTGTATGTGCACAGTATAGAACATTATAAAACATGAAAAAATACATAATTATACAATGCTTAATAATGTATGATCGGAAGCTCATCACATGATGGACCGATAGTTTGTAACCCTATGCATGTCACAGATGGTTACTGTAAAATTAGTTGAGGCCCGTAGACCTGTACAGAGAATTAATTACATGAACAAAATTGTTACAATTACATGTTCAAGCGTATATTCAGCATGGCGGCATGTATTGACCAAGTCATGCTGTTCCTGAAGTTTCAGGAACTTACAATATGTAATAATGTATGAACAAGCTAGATGCTGACTGAATGCAAGCCCAAATATGACATGTATGTCATAATTTAAATAAAAAGTAATTGTGCATGCTTAATCGCAAAATAAATACAATATAAAATACAATATAAAATAAATCTAGACGTGGCAGTTACATGCGGTAGACGCACAACGATAGGTTTTACATAAACGCAAGTTATGTGAATACAATTACAACAATTTAGATAATTACAATATGAATAATTGCAATGTCAAATAACAGATACAATACTGTGATTACAAACGTAGTACATGAGTTGAACAATTTAAAGACATTCACAGAACAATACATCACATTTATTAGCAACAGTATAAAAAAATGAATGCATGATTGCTCAGCTGCAAGACATGCAAATATTATGTAACAAAATTTTATAAAATGAGACCACCATAAACATGAAATATACCCCAAAACATCAAATTTAAATGTGTGAGACATAGTATGCCACACAAAATTAACATACAAATACAAAATAGTAATATACCACCAAAAACTATGATGATTAGAGAAGCATGCAATGGCGCAAAATTGATAAGAAAATATTGTGATAATTCATCACAATTAGGTTGACCAAATGGTCGTAATAAGTAATAAGCCAATGGCTAAGTAAAATAGCGTTGTGCTAAGTAATCATAATCTTGTCAAATCTCGTCTCGCGCTGGCAACAGACATAACTTATGTATTGGTCTCCGCAAAACACCCGTAGGCGTGCGAATGTCCACGACACGAACCAAGTTATCTGGGCCGGGAAATGTGGCGATAATTACGCCAAATTTCCAGGCTAATGGAGGTAAATTATCCTCAATAAGCAAAACTAAGTCACCAATGGAAACATGATCCTTGGCGAACTTCCACTTGTGAGGCTGCTGCAACTGGTGCAAATAATCGCGAGACCATGCCTTCCATATGCCTTGGACAAACCTCTGAAGAAGTTGCCAACGCCCAAGACGAGAAATAGGAATGTGAGAAAAGTCTGGGTCCGGTATCGCCGTTAAGGGTGCGCAAATCAAAAAATGGCCAGGTGTGAGTGGCACCGGGTCGTTAACATCTGAAGAAATAGCAAATAAAGGTCGAGAATTCAGACATGCCTCTATCTGAGACAAAACGGTCGTGAACTCCTCGAAGGTGAGTATAGATTTGCCTACCACGCGGCGCAGATGAAATTTCAAACTCTTTATGCCGCTCTCCCAAAGGCCACCGAAATGAGGTGAGGAGGGCGGAATAAATGACCATGATATCCCCTGAGAGGACGTGAATGACTTGATCGATGAGATGGCATCCTTATTATGCCAAAAGTTGTAGATATCATGTAAGATAGTGCGGGCCTTCCTAAAGTTTGTGCCATTGTCGGAGTATAGTTGACTGGGTATGCCCCTACGGGCCATGAAACGACGTAATGCGGCTATAAACGCACTGGCCGTAAGGTCGGAAACCAATTCCATGTGAATAGCCCTAGTCGCTAAGCAAATAAACAAAGATACGTATGCCTTAGAAAGAGTTCTAGACTTCTGCCCGCCATGACGAATCATGAAGGGACCACCATAATCAACCGCGCAAAATAGAAACGGCCTTGAAGGAGTGACTCTAGGAGATGGTAAAATACCAAGCCTCTGTACCTGCTGTTTGGCACTAAACCTGATACATCTTACACATTTTCGAATGATGGAGCGAATGACTAACCTGGCATTAACAATCCACCAACGTTGACGCAGTGAATGATGCACGAGTTGAGCACCAGCGTGAAGTAAAGGAATGTGTTCACGTTCAATGATAAGGCGTGTAATATGCGTCGATGGGGGTAATACCATAGGATGTTTAGAGTCGTAAGGTAATTGGGAATGCTGTAATCGTCCGCCTACGCGTATCACTCCAGAGTCATCAAGAAACGGGTCGAGAGATGCCAACTTACTCCTAATGGAAACAGAAGATCCGTTACGAAGACAATTAATTTCGGCTGCGAAGTGGATCGACTGAGATTGTTTTATGAAGAAATTGAGAGACTGATGAATTTCTACAGGGGTAAGATCGCCCGTACATTTGTAAGCACTTGAGTGTCTAATATTTCTGGTGAACCGAAAACAGTAAGCGTATACGCGCGTTAGACGATGCAACGAGGAAAAGTCCAAAAAGAGGTCGAAAGCCAGGGTAGACATTAGAGAAAGGTTATGTGTATGTTTCTCTTCCGCAGTGACTTCAGAAGACGACGGAGTAGACGGTACGAAGGATGGAAAGGGATTAGACTCTGACGATTGAGACAGACAGCTGGGACCGTGCCACCAAAGCGAGCAATCGCGCAAAACGTCAGGGAGACACCCCCTTGAGATAATATCAGCAGGATTGTGTCGTGAATTGATGTGATGCCAAGTACAAGTTTGTGTAAGACGCTGAATTTCAGCAACCCGATTAGCGACGTATGTTTTCCACCGCGTAGATTGGACATGAATCCAGTAAAGAGCCACCATAGAGTCAGAATACAAATGTACATTATCAATAAACGAATAAAGAGCAGGAATGGCCTTAGATACGAGTCGCGATAACAACAAGCAAGCGCAGAGTTCGATGCGAGGTAATGACACCTGTCGTAGGGGAGTCACGCGAGATTTGGAACACAAGAGGTGACAGGAGGCTGAAGAATCTTGATAAATGACTCTGACGTACATACAACAGCCAAACCCCCTTTCAGAAGCATCCGGAAAACCATGCAATTCAACTGTAGTTGCCTCACGCTTGCAACGAATAGATCGTGGGACCACAATTTTGCCAATCAGACCCAATTTGTCACACAAAGAATGGCAATCCGAACGTGATTGGCCGGAGATCGGTTCATCCCAACCAAGCTTGCAAAGCCAAAGTAAGTATATGAGTATATATAAGTATATATAGTAAGTATTTGACGCTCCTAAATTGATAGCGCCATCATCGATGAGTGTCATGTGCCCAAGATCCTTATATTCTTTGATAAAGTCCGCGTAGTCGCGAGCGAGCTTAGCATCTCGCCTAAATCGACGCTCTAAGCTTAAGAATCTTGATTCATCACTAGTGTAAGATTCCCCCAAGTGGAGACTATCGGGCTTAAATGGAAGTGAAACCACAAATCTACTCTCGTGGTTGCGCTGGGTAGAGCGCACGAAATGCTCTTCACAGGCTGACTCGTTATCAGGGGTGTTGTCAGGGATAGTTTCTGCTTCCCAAAATCTTTCGAGAGATTGCAGAATTTGACTGTCGTTGTTCCTTGCTAGGAACGAAACAGCAGGACCCTGGTTGCGGCAGTGTTTGGGCAAGTTGCCAGCCAAAATGTAGCCCAGCTTTGTTTCCTGAATGATGGGAAAATTGGGGCCGCGTATGTATTTATTAGTTATGATCAAGTCCACATAAAATTGTGCCCCTAATAGTATGTCGATTTGCGACGATATATTAAAATCTGGGTCAGCCAGGAAAATCTTGTTCGGAATGTGGAACTGATTGATATCAAACGAATTTGCAGGCAGATTGTGAGTTAACGTAGATAAGATGGCACATTTCGCCTCGAAGCTATATCTTTGATAGCCAGAAATAATGCGTATAGACGCAATATCAGTTGCGTAACACGCTGTATTGTTTATGCCTGTGATTGGTATGTTAGATTTAGTTAATTTGAGCTGTAATTTCTTTGCAAATGATTTTGTACAACAATTTATTTGTGAACCGGCGTCTAGAAGAACTCTAGCCCTATGTCTGTTGCCAGCCTGGTCAATGACAGATACAACTGCTGTGGATAAGAGAACATTGTTCTTGCATTGTAATTTAAGCGAGCAGTAATTGCTGCTGACAGCTATAGAGTTCGGCACGTAATTTGCGTGCAACAATGTGTGGTGTCGTTTTGAACAGATTTAACACACCTGCTTATTCTTACAGCTAGCTATAAGATGACCTGATCTAAGGCAATTGCTACAACATTTATGATTTGAAACAAATTGTCCCCGCTCAGCGGTGCTTAATGTACGAAATTTATTACATGTAAAGCGGGTGATTGGATTTACAACACACGCATGAATAATGGTTTGCCGCTGAGTGATAGCTCTTAAATGTAGTGCTGCCAGCAGTGTTTCTTGAGTTACATTTATCATATTTATTGTTAGGTCTTACATTAAGTTTGTTGAGTTGCTGTCCGGGTTCGATAGGCAGTGTATTTTCTAACAGCTGTCTACGTGAGTTTAAAAAATGCGTGAAATCTTGAAAGCTAGGTAAATTGTCAGGGTCTATTGACTCCTTCCATAGTTTGAAAGTAATAGGGTCGAGTTTAGTGGACAGTAACTGTATAGTGATAAATTCAAATGAATTCACTGACAGCTTCATTGCTGCCAGTGAATTAACGGAAGACGTTATTGTGTTAGTGAACTCTGCCAAACTTTGGACCGAGTCCTTTATTGTCGACTTGACTTGAAGTAAGTTTTGCACATAGTATTTAGCTAGTATGAATTGGTTGTCATACCTTTCGGACAGCAAACTCAACGCTATTGGATAATTTTCTTTACAGATGGGTAATGACTTAATTAAATCTAAAGGTTCACACTTCAAAGAAGAATGTAAATAATGTAATTTTTGCACTGGTGTTAAATCGGATCTTGAATGCACTAAGTCTGTAAAAATTGAGTAAAAATGTTGCCATTCCAATATGTTGCCTGAGAAGCAGGGCAAACTTATTGGTTTTAATTGCATGTGCGTCGATAATACGGGAGGTACAGTCTGAGCATTAAATGTTTCAAGTAATTGCAAAATGTTTTCTTCAGTCGAATATAACATTTCTTCGACCTCAACTCGGTCTTATTGAGCAACGCTCGTGTCTTTACTAATGAGTTCTATTTCAGACTGCACCTCGTCGTATTTCGAGGCCAAGCTTTTGAGACTTTCCAGCCTTACAGTTAAAAAATGTTTTGTATTTAAAGTTACATCAAAGTTATTTACAGCAGATTGTATCCGCACTATTGCGGACTTTAAGCCGCCTCTCTTTCTGGTTAACACTTTGAGGCCTTCTTCAGCCATTGTACGCATCTTGTTACACTGTTGTTGATGATACCTTGTTGGCGATGTCCTACAGCGTCGACGCCTTGGTGAAGATGGCAAACACAGCTCGTAGAGATGACCGCCTTGTGTAAAGCACTGTAGCTAGCAGGCTCTTGCTAAGATGTTATCAGAAGGCTGCAAGATGACGAGCGAAATGCTGATGAAAATCACGCCACGGTCGTATCAGCTGATGTGCTAAATCGCCCGTGATGGCCAGAAATAGTGGCAGAAAAATATTGAATGGAAAATCCAGGTCCGGAGTGACCAAAAAATGGTATGAGAAGAATCCAGGCACGGAGGACCAAAAAATGTTGAGTATCAGGCCCAAGTGGGCTAAAAAATGTTTAGTGACGTGAATGATCCAACAAATACGGTGAATCCGGTCGGCGTGTACCAAAAACGTTGTAAAGAATATAGCTTGTAATGCGTGCATTGATTCAGTAGGTACAAGAAATGATGAAAATTGTGGACTGTATTAAATTCATTTTAATGAATTTTCCAAGGTTACATTACATGAATAAAGTTATTGAAATAAGGTTGGCTAATGAGCGTGTTGTCTAAAAAAGTATTAAATTTTTAAATTGAAGTAATAGCGGGCCTAGTTGGCCATAAGTGAAATGTGCCGGCCTAAGGCCTACATTAAATGTCGACAAGAATGAATGACAGCAAGACAGCTGGGCGGACCGACCGCCGCGAGCGTTTTAGATGAACTGTACAAAGTTTCAACATGTTAATCGGAAAAAGCAGTAAGCAGATTAGCCAACCTACAAAGTGAAATTATCGCGCTACCGTACACCTGAATTCACTAAAAGTATTTTCTACATTTCCTTTATTAAACTACAGCCTTCGGGTAGTTAAAACACACGAATTGTAGTTAGTAATTTTTATCTACAATTTCTAAAGAAAGCAGAAAATTGAAAGTGTACAGTATATGGTACTATTCTCTCCATCTTCATCGAGTCGAAACGTTTAATTATTTTAATGTGTTAGACGTAATTGAACTTAATTAAAGCGTTTCCTTAACCACACTTAATGCTTTTATTAGAACGCTGCATGTTGTAACATAAAATTTCTCTTAACATTATTAATTAAGCGCTCGTTAATCATCTTCTAACTTGAAATTGACTCCATTAAACAGTGCAAGCTGGAGTAACCCTATCGTGTGGGGCAGAAAATATGTCGTGACCTAATTATCTCAGTCAACGGTTGAGTTGAACAAATAAAGTTTATCTCGTTTTACATTTTATTGTATATGCCAACCATCCTATTGGTAGAAATGCACAAGCACTAATAATTTAATTGGTTTGTGAAAATTAAATATCAGCCGTCAGAGTGCAGTACATTTTATGATGACCAAACCACCCCAGAAACAAAATATTGTTTAGAAGATGTGCATCTTTACAAGACTCTCGATTCAATACAATTGTTATTATATACAGTATCCTATAAAAAAACGCGAGATTTAATATTTTGTAAAATCATGATCTATTTACACATTTCAGATATTAAGTTATTATTAAGTACACTAATGTATATATAAGACTATACATACACATACATATATACACTGTTCCAGGTGTTAGTTGAGACCATTAGATAGAATTGCCCATGCATTTTAAAATGGGGCCAAACGTGCTACTAGCCACCCTGAAAACATCATTATCATAAAGAACGTCCTCCGTTACGTTTTCTGGAGTTTTCGTTAATATGAAATATTAGTGAAGGTAAAAGTGTTTTGCTAGCTTTAAAAGTGACCAAGTAATGATTATGATAAAAAGTTACTGAAGATTATTTAGGAAAGTTAATTCTTTCAGCATGAAATTTTAAATTTACGGAAAAACTTTCTGCCACTTTAAATTATAATAAACTTATTGACTTTTGTTCTTTAATAGATAGGTCTAGAATGTAAGTGAAGCGAGCTTATAACGAAATTAGTACTTTGTGACAATTTTTAAATCACTCTGCTCAGACGACACATTCTTGAGAATGAGCACTTTGTGTGTGCAAACAACTGGGCACTCTTACTGCTTGTAACAGTCATTAATTAAAATTAGTACTCAAAAACGGGGGTTTCTTGTCAAATTTTAAAAAGTAATTTAGTTAACAAATATGAATTCAGATAAAAAGTTGTAATTAATATTATTTTTGAAAGTTTTGTAGCCAACTGTTTCTACATGATGCAGTGCTCTGTAAGGTTCGTGTAGAGTTGCATACAGTTGCATACAAATTTGGGACCTTCAGTCTTTCGACCCTCCCCGCATATAGCCGTGGTGCGTGTGTTACGGAATCCACATACAAATAGCACGCGGTAATTGCAAACAGATTTCTTACGTGAAAAGTAAGTAACTGTTAACAAATGTTTATTTTTTATAACATGAAAGTAATTCTTCACAGCTATGTTGTCTTTCAGTCTGAAACAACGAATTATTTATTCTCGATAAAATTACGTTTACAAATAATAACTAAAGAGACAACTATTTAACTAAAACCATCTATAGGCACCACCCCCCCCCCACACATACACACACGTACACACATCTCGTTGGATAATGTCAGGAAATATTTAGGCAGTGTTGTAAAACTATCAACTAAATTTACACATATACTTTGTTACATTTTTATTTACAACATCTCAAGACATACATCTTATTAGCAGTAAATTTCCTCCATTACGAAAAATCCTAAATAAGTACACGTACTCGTTTGTGCTTAGTGACTTCCGTAATAGTGGTATGCATGTGTTGGAAAATTGTTATATTCTAAACACATACATTACATTTAATTAGTGTATTTTTTAATTTAGTTTTAAAATATTTCGTTATCAAGTAACTATCAGTACTTTTTAACAGATGTGTTGTATGAGTGATTGACCAAACCCAATACAATGTCGAGTTTCTCTAGTTACAAATAGTTAAAAAGAAGTTGAAAGGTGGAAGCATCTCTCAACCAACTCTGTTCCGAAAAGTGTAAACTCCAAACGTTACACCAAACATGACATTAAAACGTATACCACGTAAAGGTTCTATAATGAATATCTGAAGAACCTTACACACATATATAAACATAAAACACCAAACAAACACAAATAAGCCAACAATGGAGTTGATAAGCCACTCCATCGCACGGTCTTCCGACCTTCTACCACCTAACAATTCGTCAGTTACAAAATTAAGCCATATTACTACTGATTTTACATAACAGATCTTACATCTAGGTACAAACAGTCATGTTCCTTACAAATACATAATTCATGGTTTGACCAGTGGTAGGTATTACCTTGTTTATAAGGTAAAGTTTATAAGGTTGTAGTTTTGTTGGCAAACACCAAATCAGAACAAATACAAATCAATACATAACACGACACAATTTTTAAAACACTAAAAATGGGAAATACTTATAGATCAAATTTATGCACCATATTCCGTCACAATAAGCCCCAATCAACAAAAATCAACCAGAAACCAACAGCAATAACCAACCAACATAACAGATACTTCATCAGAGAGAAAACCAATATGGCAGACGGTGACGTACTATTTAGTGTTCAAAACACGTTCGAAGTAAGGAAAAGACATCTTGATTGTATGTTAGTATAGCATTAAGTGAAGTACAAAATAATATCACCTTTGTATAATTTTTAATTCTGGCAGTTAATTGATGAACGTAATTGGGCACGTATTTAAAAGTTACAAGTTTTGCTAACTTTTTTTCTATTTTTCACACGGATAGAAGTACAAGTACAATAAGAGTGACAAAGCGACTGCCTTCTTTTAATTAAATATATACATAATAATAATGACTGGAATGGGAAATTGAATTTTCTCTTAATCGGAAAATAACAGAGAGAATTCAGTTTTTCTGTTTTTCGTGAGGTGTATTTAAACAAAGGTCGCCTTAGTAACAGGTGAACGTAATCACCTGGCAGAGTTGTGTTTTTCCATCACAACGGATGTACATTCAGTCACATACGAATAAAGTCGGCTTTTATTATTTATATTCAGTAAGCCCAGCTATTTTTGCACATTATATGCGTTCTATCTCTTTTGTTTACATCCCCAAAACGTTCTGAGTGTGAGGAAAACAATATACCCTCGGTGAGATTTCTTATCTATTGTTAAACAACGCATGGCGACTTTGTGGTTGAATCTAAGTCCAATTAGGGCCTCTAAAAAGGTGTTCACCTTTCTTGTTCAAGTCGGTTTTCCAGTATTCATCATCACCATAATCATCAGCAGCAGCACTGCCGAACCACGGTTTCCCCAGTCACTTTCTTCTAACCGAATATTCTCCAGTTTCCTACACTATATCATCCATTCATCTTGTTGAGGGAAGTCGTTGTGGCCTCTTTACATCTGTTACAAATCAATCTGGCAATCTTTGTTTCTATCTGATATTTTCTCGTCACTATTCATTCACTTTTATTAATTCTAAAATAATGTATTCTGTTTTTAACATGGACCACAATCTCGAAACAGTGGTACATATTATCGAAATCCAGAGAACAGTAATCAACATTTTTATTAATACTTCCATGAAATAAAAGCATTCGTATTACAAAATTTCTCCTAGATAATTTTACTACATCAAATAATAAAATCACAAAAAATAAATAATTACAATAATTTGGAACAATAATGAACATGTAAACACTTGTCACTTTCAGTAAATACGGTTATTTATTGTGGCATGTTATGAACGCACAGTCTGTTCCACCGAATTCTCAATTTCAACTGTTCTCGCAACTAAACTGGCCCTGGTAGAGCGATGTTGACCCTTGCATAGCAGGCAGGGTCACTAGTGTTGCCAGAAAGTTCCAGGTGCGCGGCGAACAATTGGGCAGCGTCTCGGTAGACGCAGCGGTAGACAGAAACAAGCAATGTCAGCCGCATACGCGACAAGCGTTACACAGGCTTCACGCATGTTGCACAATCTCAACGGCTTAACGCCGTTCTAGTTTTTGCAATAATCGTTTTCGTGCACTTCCTTGTCGTTCCCAGGAGAGTCTTTACTGTGGAAACGGTCCAAAATTTTAAAGGTAAAGAAGTTAAAAAATATACTGTAATTTCGCAACATAAAATATTATTGTTACACTGTGCGGATAAATAGAACACACACACGTGTATACATAACTACATTAAACAATTAGGTCATGTGAACGGAGAGTAGGGTGATCAGAAATGACACAAAGACTGTGGGGCGTGTTGGGATATAAATTTAGCACTACCTACCTATTCATATGCATATATACTGTGTACATAATGCAGAATTATAATTCATAAATGTGCATTACCGCGGAGTGGCAAGATTTATACGGACGTAAAGAAATAAGATAACATGACAATACCTATAGTACGAAACATAATAAAAAACAGTGGTAGTTCGTACTGACTGTTGAAAATAGAAATCTACGTTTAAACATTATGCGCCGTTCAAAGACAGCGAAAAAGAGAAAGAGACAAATAGATAGATAGGTAGATAGATTGATAGATAGATAGATAGATAGATTGATAGATAAATAGATAGAGAGAGAGACAGAGAGAGAGAGAGAGAAAGAGAGAGAGAGAGAGAGAGAGAGAGAGAGAGAGAGAGAGAGAGAGAGACAGAGACAGAGACAGACTGTCTAGTGAACGGTATTTAAAAGTAGTTGTGATAACGAGGTCATGTGAAGCATAAGAGGTGGCAATAAGAGGTTCATAAGAAAAGATTAGTCTTTCTGTAAAGGAATGCAACGTAAGCGATAATATGCCAAATAAAGTTTTCAGATAACAATTATACTCTTCATTCCCCCGTTGAATAATTTCCAAACATGAAACGGGCGACTATTGTTGGCTCGTCAACGACTTAAAGATTTAAACTCACATGAAGTTTAAAGTCGTAGGCTGGGTACTGAAGTAGAATAGTAGAATGGAACGCTCATTATTTGACTTACTTCGAACGGAGGAATTCCATTTAAGCCTTATAAGCTGGGACAAAAGCTCGGAGACAGTGAAGCGCTAAATGCCGTGGCTAATTATTAACGGTGTTTTGTAAAGGGTGAAATCAGCTCACGGCACAATTAGGTGATGCCGTTTATGAACTGTGCAGGGTAGAACGCCGTGTACTCCGTGTACGGTTGCCGTGTAATGCAGTAGCCTGCGGGTAGTGAATCATCTCGTATGGTTTTGCAAAGACGTGACTAACAACCCTGTCACCGCGCACTAGTGTTCACCTGTTTCTATCACTAGTGCATTCTAACGTGCCGGTAAGTATACTAATCTTTCGCTGATGTAGAGACACGAGTTTGAACAACACTTAATGCGATTAGATTTTATTGTGGAATACTGTGTACGTTAGGCATAAAGTCAAACGTAAAATGCAGGCAACTAAAAAGCTTAGGAATTGATTTTTCCGTGTGTGGAGAGATTTACAGTGGTCGTAAAGTAGGCGCGTACTAGCAAACAGTGCCTTAGAGCGGAGCTAAGGAAGCTGGAACATGCCGAGTCTGATAAGGTAAAACTCATCACCTTTTCACCTTTCCAGGGTCCTTTTTGCTGAAAATAAAAAGAACGGTCGAAAATTAAAAAAAATTCAATCCTGCAGAAAAAATGTCCGGTTTCATAGTCGACTCTGCAAGGATTTCGGATTAAATATCTCCACACTGAAGACCAAGGTGGTCGCTTTTCGTGGAGTTAATTCTAAATGAAATAAGAAACTGTAGATAGTACTGTTTTGGAGCAAGTCAGTAATTTTGAATATCTGAGGTATAATGTATCTTACATTGCAAACAATGATGCGGTGAAGAAGCTACACAAGTTCAGCCATATGTGTGGAACCATCAGGACCCTAAAATCAACGATAAAAAGAAACACGCGTTGATACTGGATGTTACTATCTATAAAATACATGCAATGGTCGTAAACCACCGTCAGCAGAATATTTCCGAGCATCTCATATTGGGAGGACAAAGCGGTTTCAGGAAGAGCAGATCTCGTACAGACAATGTCTTTATCATTACACAAATCATCGAGGAGCATCGTGAGTTCAGTACAGAAACGCATGTAGCTTTCGTTGACCTCGAGAACGCCCTTGACACAGTACACAGAAATTTGCTGTGACAAGTATTAGAAGAACGGGGATATCCACAACAACTTACAAGAATTATGTAAGGCTTATATAATGGAACAAGAGAAGTTTTTAAAAATAACTGTAGGATATCTTAACAAACGTATGTCAATCAAGGTATTAGACAAAGGTGCAGTATATCACCTACTCCTTTTGAAATTTATATCGACGATCTAGTAAGGTAATGGAATCACCTAGTCAATCCTGGTATTAGGATATCACGAGACAGATATTTGAATGTACTATTGTTTGTTGACGACTTGTTTGTAATTCAAAATACAGAATCTGCTTTACAAAAATCAGTTTTTAAGCTTCATCAGATTTACAAACAATACAATATAAAAATCTCCACTACAGAAACAATGGTAATAGCATTTCGAGGCAAGGAATCAATAAGAAGGAAAATTATAGAACGGACGAGCCATTTTAACTATTTCGAGAAATGATATTCGCTACGATAAGAATTATTATATATATAATACGTTAGGTAAGTTCCAAATGATCTGTGGGGTAATAAATCGTATTTTAGAAACAAGATACGTCAAGATACAAAACTAAAGTTTTACAAAATTATGTCGGTCCCTGGTCCCTGATATGAGTGTGAATTATACACGACAACCAAGAAACAGAGGAGTAAAATACATGCCTCAGAAATGGCGTTTTTAGAGAAGTTAAAAGATATTCTAAACTTTATCGTATAAAGAATGAGGCCGTAAGATGAGACTAACACGTTTTCAACTTGAATGAAAGACTGAAATATTATAAAGAACGGTCCAAAGAACACTTAGAAAGAATATCAGATTCAAGACTGACCAAACAAATCTGGATATATAAACCTATAGGCCACAGATATGTGGATAGGCCCAGGAAGAGATGGCTGGAATCTCTGAAGGCGGAACAGGCAGTACCTTCCCTATGCCGTGATGTGAATATGATAATGAAGAAGAAACACACCTAAAGTTCTACAAAGTGATAGCCCTTCCCACACGTCTCTATGGATTTGAGAATTGGGCTTTAACGAAATCCCTCGCCAGTCGTATTCAAGCGGCCGAAATGAGATTTCTCAGACAAGAACAGAGTACCTATGTACGGCATATATGACTGTACCCGAAATTGGCTAAAACAGTTGGGACATCTTAACAGAATGGATGACTGCCGCATGCCTAAATAACTATTTACTTATAAGCCGCAACGACTGAGAGGTGTGGGATGTCCGAAGAAGCGTTGAGATGACCACTGTAGTCTATCTGCTTGGGACCGAGCAAACCATTTTTGGTTTAATCCTTTCTAAAGATGATGAAAAACAGGACCCAGAACTGTGTGTGTGTGTGTGTGTGTGTGTGTGTGCATATTGGTTGTGAATGTAATTGTTTTGCCCAAGAATTTGTTTATTTTTGACATGTATGTCCTCAAAGATGAAAAATTATGGTTATTTTTGCACTTTTTCTTAAAAACTTGTAAACAATTTCTTATTTTTAAATTTTCCTTTGAGTTACAACCTAGGTAACACTAAATTTTACATGTTTCAAAGTAGGAATTTCACAGTTAAACATTTTCATTTTGAATGTGAAAGGGGAAATTAATAATTCTCACATAATAGTTTAGATCATACAGACATTATTAAAAATCGATTTGTACAGAATCGAAATGTATGACATTCGATTCTGTACAAAATATTGTGCTATATGTAGTGTAATTTTTTAAATTAACAGACAATATACATTCATGATCAACGAATGTCAAACAAACGTTTATTAATTGACTTTAAAACGAAGGATAGTGATATTACTTAACTTTTACAATAATAAAAATTATTACATTATTTAACTGTTACAATCTAAACAAAGATTATTTTCTTTGCCAGGTTTTGTCTCAGCAGGAAACATAAAGTACAAATGAGATTACTTAATGCTCGTACACGACACGGAATACGAGATATCCACTGAAGCAATGCTACCGTTCTACGTCCAAACTTTCCGAAAATATAACGCGCGCGCGCAGCTGTGTTTGTTTAAAATGCAAAAATACAGGGCCAGTTACGCATTACACTTGAATTGAGCATTAGTGAACGTCATTAAACTTAAGATTTATAATAACGGGACATTTGGTTCTGTCGGACATTAGTACTGGCCCGTCTTCAAGTATGGGTTATGAATACTTACAAGTACAGCCTAAGTGGTTTTGAATACTTCGCAATGAAAAGGTCAACTGTCGTTTGACTGTTTCAGATGAACTACTTAATGTCAATTTGCAACATTTGACATGGATTTTAGTGCATTACAAGGGCTCCAACACAGGCGCCTATTACACAGCCATTTATCAGAATTACGTAAAACTCGAGTGAGACGTTTTTATCGTGTACGAACACAAACTGAATACCACAGATAACTCCATTCCTTCTTTCTTATATTCCATCCAAGTATCGTCCTCTTATACAGCACAGGCTACCTCTGCACACACGTCTGGTCGCGATGTGTGTGTGTGTGTGTGTGTGTGTGTGTGTGTGTGTGTGTGTGTGTGTGTGTGTGTGTGTGTTTTACAAATTCTCTCTCACCTACGATGCGTGACTTAAACTGCAGAGAAAACGTCTACGGTTGGGAAAGATACTTCTGAATGAAAGATTCTCAGATTGTGTGCAGCACAAATATCATTTCTAGTAAAAAATTAAACAATATAATTGAAAATACGGGCTGACGATTACATTTACAGCCTGACAATTCAGTTTGAAATCAATGTAAGAAACTTGAGAAAATTAGCGATGCATGGTAATTAGCCGGGAACAGATAAATCTGCGAAAAGTAGTGAAACTTAAAAGCGAAGAAAAATAATTTCAGTTGCAGGTAACTCAGTTGATAGGAGGGTAACAACGTTTGATATTTCTGAGCAAGCGTTTCGATTTTTGGAAGGTTACCCAAAGCCGGGTTACTTTCGAAAACATATCTGAGACATAATAATCGTAGATGTCCTTAACAGCACATACTTGGTCAGTTATCTTCCTGCACAGTCGTGATGCGGCAATTTAGTCAAGTCCTTCCCTTGCTAGCTAACCCTTTTCCTACCTGCTTGGACGGTATACCAATTCGCCTATAGTTTTTGAGTCAGTTTATTCACAGGCGTTGCATTTGGTGGTAAGATCACTCGTGTTCAACCTTGTAACTCTAAAACCTTTCGTCTAATGTTGACAGTGAGATGTCGAATCAATCGCCTTCAACTGGGTGGTATCAACGAGGACCTTAAATTTTAGAAAGCAAAGTGGCAGACAGTACACATTATATTGTTTAAAATGTTGTTGACAAAGCATCTTTTTTAAAATATATGTGACAAAAGCATTACAAACGTGGAAAACGGAGTGTAAATGAATGGGGGGAGACCTTGGAGGAGTATGTTTGGATGAGAGATTTCCAAAGAAGGTCATTTGGTTGAGTTCACTCCTAAAAGCAGGGAAGACCGAGAAAATCCTGGAAAATAGGCATAAAGGTATATAAGAGCCGCGGGTGCACGATATCTCCGGAATGAACGTGGAATAATCGTACCGAGTGGGAACCGGACAACATCAAAGGACGTTTTAAAACCTATATGTCCACACAAAAACGCGCGCGCGCACACGCACGCACACACACACACACACATATATATTGTAACGTGACAGATATATGCATAATATTGAATGGCAATTGATCATTAGAATAATAAAATTATAACATTTAAATCTGGAAGAAAGCATTAAGTTTAATATAAAAAATTAATTCATAACAACCGTAGAAAGCAATCATTATTATTTTTAAAAAATACAAGTTCAAATAAAATGAGTTACTAGTGATGAGTCATCCAAAACCAGCCTCATAACCAAAGGTTTTCAAATTATAACCCAGGAAGGTAAAAAGTCAATAACAAAGCAATACAGAATATGACCAAACCCACAACGAGGAAGTATAAGTGGAAAAGAAACCCTGAATAAGCCAAGATCAACCAATACAGGTGGTGTATTTCTAAAATGACGAAGAAGATGAAGAAATCCCAAGAAACCCGAAGAAGATGAAGAAATCCCAAGAAACCTGATGGCATCAAGAAGAAGATGGAGAAGATACCAGTCCCAGAAGACAGAAGAAAAGAAGACAGAAGAAAGAAGAAGAAGGCAGCATCCTGAGGAAGATGTCATGCTCTTATAAAAGACACCCAAATCCCCATACCCCCAAAATAAATAGTAACCAATAAAAGTATAACGAAATGGTAACAACATGTACATAAAATTAAGAGAGAGAAGTGTGTAAAGTAAGAGTTGCCAGTGAACTAAGATGAAACAATAATATAGTACCCAAGGAACAAATCTCCATTGTAAAACACTAACCAATTTATTATGTTAATAAGACTATACGACCATTTAGAAATAACATAAAATAAAAGTGTAAAGTGAACCAGTGCTAGTTTTGGGTATTATAGAAAATAAACCTTGTGTTCCATTCTTGGCAATCACAAACATTGAATACAATGAAACATGCAACTTTCAGTGACTTAAAATGTGTACTATGAGAATATGTTACTTACAAGATATAAATCTGTTTAAAGTAACATTTTGTTTTATATAATGAAAAAAAAACAGATTTAATTATACTAATGACAGGGTACAATTCCCCAAAGACAATATTTAAAAGACGGTGTGAAAACTGTATAATCCTACTTACCATAATAATTAGCAAATAAGAATATAGATATAAGATTTTTGTGAATATAGTATAAGGATGTTAAAAATGTATTAGATATAAGGCCATTTATTTAAATCTACCACAACTAACATCAGAACTGTAAATATAATTATTACTTGTGAATAGTAAGAAGTAATTAAGATGTTAGTTGGTAAAAAACCTTTTTTGTGAACCATATTTCAATGTTAGAAATAAGGATTTAATTGTAAAATGTCTGAAGGTTGAAGACAACCATTTATTTAAAAATATTCTTTATTTGTTTAACTGTTCTTTGTATTGTAACCAATACTAATTATTGTTGTGTAATTGGAAAAAATGTTTAGTTTATAATACCATATTTAAAAGCCAGAGAGGGTATCACACATCATATATTGTTTGTAAAAATATTTTGTAAGGAAAAATTTTTAAAAACCTAGGCCAAAGAAAGAAAACCAAACTTCATCAAAACAGAGAAATTACTCATTTAAATGCAATTAAACAAAAGGGGTTTAGACAAAATAAACTTGAGATCAAGCCATATAATTGCACATACCATTTAGAAAGATTTTATAAAATTATATTCAGAATTATAAATAAAAATGAAAATGACTAAACTCAGAAATTTGGACAGGGGAGTCATATATTCCAGAATAATGTTTTAGAATTCAACTAATTCAATTAATTACAAGAAAATAAGGGAATATAAACCTTTTAATACAATATAAGATTATTAATATTAAATATAACTGATAAAATGTCTGAATTTACATAATGGTAGGAAGTTAGTTTTGGAAATATTTTAATTTTTCATTGGATACAAAATGAAAGTAAAATTACTAATTTTGGACAGAAAACATTATAAAACGGCATTATTCAATCTTAAAATACGCCGAATGAACTGAAGGATTAATTTAAATAACATCTAGTAAATAAAATTGATAAATAACCAAAGTTTAGGCTATTATATAGTGTATTTTTAAATATGTACAGGATGCGAAATTATATTTGAACAATGTTAAGAATAATATTATATTGGCTAAGAGTTTAGTTGAAACTGGAGGAAATAAGATAGTTGATTATTGGTATTTGAACGGTGAATTTGACAAGCGTTTTATAACCGATCTAATCCTAACAAAAAACGGTAGTGAACGGTACGTTTTTTGTGAAACCGCGAGTGGCGTATAAAATCCTTCTAGAACATCCACATAGTGACAAAATTAATCAAGAAAGACTAAATAACACTGGACATTACATAACTACCCCGAAAAACACTACAAAACACAAGAAAACAGTATAACACATAGCTATATATTAGTGTCGGAATCGTAAAAAGTGACTGAACTTATAAATACACAGATACACAAAATACAACCCGGAAACTTTACACAAGGCACTATACAACGTCAAAAAAGAGATTTGCAGACACCAGAACGGGAATACTGCCAGAAAATATCTTATTTGGAACATCGCAGAAACGAGTGACATTTTGACCAACTTGATGGCAGCCATTTTCCTTTGTCGATCTCAACGCCTCCTTGTCCACGTCAGCTGTTGGTGACAACAAATTATATTATTTCAAATTTATTATTCAATGTGTGTATCTAGTATTAGTAATTAACTTGTTGTAACGTTATACTTTTTAAATATTGGCCCGATTTCTCTGACTTTGATAATAATTAGCTGTTTAAAGAACCCTGTTGAATTTTATATACTATACCTTGTAACTTTTTCGATACCCTGAGAGTCGATATTATAATCGAAAAGAGTCAATATTGCAATTATATAATAAAACATTAATACTTTTCACCACAAAATAGTTCTTTATTTCACTAATATTACAAATTAACATTAATATAATTTTAAATAATAAACTACCAGGACTTTACCACATATAAGGGAAGATAACCTACAAAACGAAAAGGTAAACAAGTATCGATTGTCCTGGAGACAATCTTATGAGTGGTTGTAGTTTATTTGAAAAATACAAGAACTTCAATAAAATTTTTTAGACGAGTGATACACATTTTAAAACTTCACAGCACCCTATTAATTAATTGATTTTAATTAATTAATTAATAAAAAGAATTTTTTTTAATTATAAAATTTTTTTTAAACATAATTTTTTTAAATTTTCTTCAACAAACAACAATTTTTGTTTTTAAAACTTTTGGTGAAGCTACACATATAATTCTTCAACAGCATAACGCTATTTGACAGGTCTTGCTACATTTGGGACTCGATCAACTGGGAAACTTAAGGAAGTGTTTCAGGCCAGTAAGACGTCGAGAGCCACACACCAATTAAACATCATTCATCATCTGAGAGTGCTAATAGAGTTTCGTTACAAATTGGCGCACAACTGAGGGGCTTTAATTAGCGATTGATAGGCCACTACAATCTGCCCTATCACTAGTTGGAGCTAGGCAGCAGCTACAAAGCAAGAGAATTTGGAGGGAAAATGCAACGACGTGCAACTTCCAATAAACGGGCGGCGGAGGCCGAAAAAGAAATAGAGATCGACATGGACAATAAGGAGGCGACGCCAGTAGAGGTGGAAGAGTTATTACCGCCGGTGTTGTCCAAACAACCTGTACAACCAGAGGAACGACCTGAGTTACCCACACAGATAGGGGAAGTCAATGTTCGGAAGGAACAATTAGAAAAACCCTCACAAGCAGAAAACGCAACAATGCAAGAGACGTTTAGAGTGATAATGCAAATGAGAGAGGATAACAAATCCAGTAGCAAAAGGATGGAAGGAATGGATAAGAAGATGGATTCCACAAAGGAGGATAACCAATCTTTAAGTAAAAAGATGGAAGGATTGAAGGAAGACAACCAGTCTCTGAGTAAGAGGATAGAAGAAAATAGTAAGAAGATGGAAGAGAAGATAGAAGAAAATAGTAAGAAGATGGAAGAGAGGATGGGAGAAAAGTTAAAAGAATTGAAGAAGGATAATCAATCCACAAAGAAGAGTTGACTGGGATGAACAAGAACATGGAAGATTTGAAGGAAGACAACTAGAAGATGGAAGAAGAGATGGGGAAGAAGTTAGAAGAATTGAAGGAAGATAACCAATCGTTCAAAGAAGAATTCAAGTCGACTAAAGAAGAATTGATTAATAAAATTGAAAACACCAATCAAAAAATCGATGAAACCAGGAAGAAGATAGAGAAGAACAACCGACAATTGAAAGAAGAGTTGAAAGAAGATAACAAGAAGTTGGAAGAGAAGATGGGGGAGAAGTTGGAGGAATTGAGAGAGGACAATCAAATTTTAAGAGAAGAATTAAGAGTGGTCAATCAGGAGAATTTGGACAAACTGGACGAAAGAATGGAATTGTTGCGAGTGGAACTGAATAAGGAAATCAATGTTAACAAGAAAGCGATGAATAAGAAGATGGAAGAGGAAAATATAAAGGTCAATCGACAGATTCGAGAGATTGATGGGAAGTGCAACCAGACCGAAAAGGAGGTGCAAGAGTTTAAAGAAGTGGTGAACATCAAGTTCACGAAAATCGAAGAACATAGCCGTAGGAAAGTAGAAGAACAGAGGAAGGAAAATCAAGAAGAATTCGGGAAAGTACGCAACCAAGTTACGGAACGGTGTAATGATATGCAAGAGACCATGGCCAATATCACCGGTCAGGTGCGACAAAGCCGAGAGGAGATGGAAGCGATAAGAAACAGACCGACTCATTTCACCGGATTGCCCGTCAACGAAAGCCGAGAGTGGCTCAACTTCCGGCAATAGAAACGTAAGCCGATGGAGTTCCTCGCTAGGGTAGAAGAATATTTCGCCAAACATAAAATTACTCAATGGAGCCATAGCAGGGAGATATTAGATGAGTCCTTCCGAGAAATAACGGATAATTGGTGGATGGCCAACCGGAGTGAAATTCCCGATTACCAGCAGTTCCGGAAAATGTTTAAGACGAAGTACTGGTCTGAGACTACCCAGAACTTGATACGTGACAATATATGTAACGGATGGTACAGGGCACAACTAGGCAGCAGTATGACAGCATATTTCTTGGGGAAGGTGTGCATGGCAAAACACCTCGAGCCGGCAATACCAGAAGAGTGTCTAGTGAACAAAATATCATATCACTATGATGAGGACATTATCAGGGCCCGGAGAGGTAGCCAGATCAAGACGATCCAGGCGATGACCGAGTTATTAGAGGGATATGAAAACGAGGAGTATTATCGGCAGAGCAGGAAGAGAAATGAGAGACCAGAAGCAAGGCCGAATACATACTCCAATAACAGCAATAACCATCCCAGTAACCGGAACCAGCCCAGTAATTACGACGTCCTAACAACCCGCCGCGTAATAACCAGTTTAACGGCAATTTTAACGGTGTTAGGAATAACAACTCCTATCCGAATAATAGAAATAATTTTTATCAACCTAATAATATCCCATATAGTCAGAGAAATCTATATCCCAACAATAATGGTGACAGACCTTACCCACCTAACCGAAATTACTATCATAATAATTATAGTAATAACAATAGTAACAATAATAATAACCGAGTGTCGCGCCCTAGGGTAAATTTTATAAGAGCGGAAGATCGCGGACCCAGGAGATATTATCAACCGAGGAGGAGCAGCTTCCACGGCGCTGACCGAAGATGGAGGAGTGCGGAACGGGACGGCCCAAGACACGAACAGGGAAGAAGAAGTACAAGCCTGGAGGATCTTGGCCGACAACAGAACAGGGCGTTAAACCTCGCACAGGGTACAGAACGTCAGGAAACAAACCAGAGTTTCCCGAACGATGCCTCGGTCAATACTAACACGAACAATGGCCAAAATGCTTTAAACGAGAGGAGGCAGTAATCAACAACAATGACCCGTTACTGCTTATACTTCCTGGGTTAGAAAAGGATGAATTGCAACAAGCAAACAAACATAAAAACATCACTATCATAAGTAACCACTATCTGAAAGACATACGAACTGAACTTTTGGAAGAGAACGAGAAGAGTCTCAGCAACAATAATAATGAGATAATTTATATAATAGCGGAGGTGGAAGGAGTTCCCGCTAAAATAATGATAGACACAGGCGCCAATATTTCAATAATAAACTCAAATGAATTGGAGAGAATACAAAGTGCATGTGGAAAAACTTTGCCAATGTTACCAGTCAACAACATTGTGTTAATAGGTGCAACTGGCCGCCAGAATAAAACCATCAGGAAGCAAGTTTCCTTAAGTGTCGTTAGCCGTGATATAGCTTTGGACATGGAGTTTTTAATCGCCACAGGATTACCATTTGACATATTAGTCGGTTGCGATATTCTTAGAAGATTTTCTGCAGTTATCGATCTTAATTTAGATAAAGTATCACTTTTCCCAGACGGAGTAACATGGACCGCAGATCTGGTAGGAGGCACAACTATACTTCCCAGCCCTATACATCAACAACTTCGTAAAATTAATATTATTAGAAACAGTCCTCTTTCTAAACCCATTATATACAACCATGGAGGGGAGGATTTATGGTCAGTTAAAATCCAAGAAATACGGGACTTCCAGTGCGGAAGCGATAACAAGAAAATACCAATACATCTAGCTGATCGTCTAATCACAATATATGAGAAGTACAAGGCGGTGTTTTCTGATGAACCAGGGAAGGTAAAAAACTACCAGTGCCAACTTCGATTCAAAGAAAACGTATAGTTTAACCGGAGGTCATATCCAATCGCGCAGTCGCTCAAAGAAGCCGTGAGAACAGAGATAAATAAGATGATAGAAAATGACATAATTGAGATTAGTCAATCACCTTACACTAGTCCAATTATTGCTGTTCCGAAGAAAGACGGACAAGTCCGTCTCTGTTTAGATGCGCGCGAGTTGAACAAGACGATTGTGAATGACAGAACCTCTCCCGGTGAAATAGAAGAGATCTTAAAACGTTTTCATGGCACTAAGTTTATTAGCACCTGGGATACGGTCTGTGGTTATTGGCAAGTAGAGCTGCATCCACAAAGCCGCCAGTACGTGGCGTTCATTTTCGAAGGGCGCAATTACCAGTTCAAGAGACTGCCCTTCGGACTTGTCAATTCTGTCGCCATCTTTGTGGCATGCATGGACTAGATTCTTGGACAAGAAGCGCTCCAATTTACCACCGTCTATGTTGACGACTTACTCATCACATCCAAAACCTGGGAGGAGCACTGACATAGAGTAGAATATGTACTGAGCAAGTTAGCGCAGAACAACATAACTCTGAAGTTGGAGAAATCCAAGTTCATAGCGCGCGAGGTACAATTCTTGGGTTTCAACCTAGACGACAGAGGTATTACCCCGTCAGCAGAGAAAGTGGAGGCAGTTCAGAGGTTCCCACAACCAAGAAACAGGAAACAGTTACAATCTTTCCTCCGACTCTGTAACTATTACAGGAAGTTTCAGAGCCGATATTCCGAGTTGACCGCCAAGTTTCAACCACAGTTATCTGCTAAGAACAAATGGACTTGGGGTGAAGATCAAGATCTTACTTTCCGCTTAATAAAAGAGAAGTTTCTGGAGAGTGTTATACTTCGTCACCCAGATTTTAAGAAACCATTCTTTTTAAACTGTGACGCTAGCGATCTGAGCTTAGGAACGACTTTATACCAGGAAGATGAGGAGGGACAACATCTGGTAATAAGCTTCGCTAGTCGCACACTGAACCAGTGCGAAAAGAACTACAGTGTGACAGAAAAGGAATTGTTGAGCGTGGTGTTCGCATGCAGCAAGTTCCGGACGTACATTCTCGGATATCAAGTCACGGTACGAACTGATCATAAATCCATCTCGTTCCTTCGTAGGTGCAAGTTGAGTCACGGCCGATTGGCTAGGTGGGTACTCGCCCTACAAGAATATGACCTGAAATGGGAATACATTCCAGGAAAAAAGAACGTGGTAGCGGATGTGTTGTCACGTATAAATCTGGAAGATCAGACTTTCGAGGGAGAGAAGGAGAGCTTGGTCAAAATTTATAACATATTCAAGACCAGAGCCGATCTACAAGCTCTATTAATAAATATTCGAATCCATCAGCAAGACATCCGAAGCTGAAAAACATCGTGAGTCGTTTGGAAGCCAATGATGATACCATTTCTAAATATTACCACCTTAACAAAGGAATTTTATTCATAAAAAAGGCCTTGGACGATGAGACATGGAAGGTGATAATCCCACACCAAATCGAAAAGGAGGTCAGGGGAAAATGCCGGTTCAAACGCAACACAATGTCAACTAATAGAGTCCCGCACCATCGCTGGACCCGCAGCATCCCAAATGGACCATAGCATCCGCGAATTTCCGCGAATAAATTTTTTATTTTTTTTAATTTGATTTTTTTATTTTTTTTATTAAATTGATTTGCATATCCGCGAATATATGCCGCCTTTCGCGAGCCTAGATCACTTTCACTTTCTATCAGCTGGACCCGCAGCATCCGCGAATTTCCGTGAATAAAATTTTTTATTTGATTTTTTTTATTAAATTGATTTGCATATCAAGGGTTGGTGGGGGGTGGGGTTCAATGAACCACTCGCATCCGTGAATATAATTTTTTATTTTTTAATAAAGCTGATTTGCATATCAGGAGTGGGTGGTGTGTGGGGTGGGGTTCAATGGACCACACGCATCTGTGAATATAATTTTTTTTATTTTTAATAAAGCTGATTTGCATATCAGGGGTGGGTGGTGGGTCAATTCTCTCTTTGAATGTAAATAACTATCTCTCTCCCTCCCTCTCTCTCTCTACACCAATCTCGTTCTTCCAATGTGCGGTAAAGTGTTACACAATTATAATGTTACAAATATGAAAAAATATATATATTTAAACTAGTATTTACAAAATATGTATAAATGGTACGCCTATCTATCAAGTGAAAATGGATATTTGTCCGTCAGAATCTGAGACTCGAGAGAGTATGTTTGTCGTGCATGCATTATTTTTAATTTTTAATGAAGCTGACTTGCATATCAGGGGTGGGTGGTGGGTCAATTCTCTCTTTGAATGTAAATAACTATCTCTCTCCCTCCCTCTCTCTGCATGTTTATGTAACGGGTCTCACTCTCTCTCTACACCAATCTCGTTCTTCCAATGTGCGGTAAAGTGTTACACACAATTATAATGTTACAAATATGAAAAAAAATATATATATTTAAACTAGTATTTACAAAATATGTATAAATGGTACACCTATCTATCAAGTGAAAATGGATGTTTGTCCGCTAGAATCTGAGACTCGAGAGAGTATGTTTGTCTTGCATGCTTTTTTTTTATTTTTAATAAAGCTGATTTGTATATCGGGGGCGGGTGGTGGGCCAATTCTCTCTTTGAATGTAAATAACTATCTCTCTCCCTCCCTCTCTCTCTCTCTCTCTCTCTCAGGATGTTTATGTAACGGGTCTCACTTTCTCTCTTCACCAATCTCGTTCTTCCAATGTGCGGTAAAGTGTTACGCAATTATAATGTTACAAATATGAAAAATATATATATTTAAACTAGTATTTACAAAATATGTATAAATGGTACACCTATCTATCAAGTGAAAATGGATATTTGTCCGTCAGAATCTGAGACTCGAGAGAGTATGTTTGTCGTGCATGCTTTATTTTTTATTTTTAATAAAGCTGATTTGCATATCAGGGGTGGGTGGTGGGTCAATTCTCTCTTTGAATGTAAATAACTATCTCTCTCTCTTTCTCTGCATGTTTATGTAAGGGGTCTCACTCTCTCTCTCTCTCTCTACGCCATCGGTTTTACTATGCAATTCTCTCTCTTTGAATGTAAGTAACTCTCCCTCCCTCTCTCTTTGTCTCTAGACACAGTTATCCATCACGATATAAACTCTCACTCTCTCTCTCTCTCTCTCTGTGTTTATGTGACATCTCTCTCTCTCTCGCTGTCTCTCTCGTTAGCTCTCTCTCTCTCTCTCTCTCTCTCTCTCTCTCTCTCTCTCTCTCTCTTTATGTCATCGGTTTTACATAAGCGTCAGTAAATCGTGCTACTTATGGATTATTGTAATTAGCGATACTAAAATGTAATCACCAGGAAATATATTTATCGCCTACCTTGTTGTGTCCTACTTCTAATTTTGGCACATGACGGTCATTGATTTAGAAATTAATATACACAACATATGTGCTAGCACTCTCTCTCTCTCTCTCGCTCGCAGACGTCGGAAGAAATTCCTAGTTTATAATGTAATTACCTGTGTTTGTGTGCTGTTACAGATGACTCCTCAAAAATCTGTTGTACAACATCTCTCGCTCGCAGACGTCGGAAGAAATTCCTAGTTTATAATGTAATTACCTGTGTGTGTGCTGTTACAGATGACAAATCCATACGTTAACGGCTTAACAATAAATGTTAGCCTATTGTGTGTGTGTGCTATGTAAATTGTTTGTACATCAATGAATAATATAATCGTGATAGTTTTAATGTAATGTGTATTGTGTATTGCTGCTGCTGCTGCAAACGTCGGTAGAAATTCCTACATTCAAATAGTTGAATGCAGCAATATAAGGTATGATTTGAATCTTTCGGTGTAGCATTTCACATAATTTAATGTACTTTACAAATAGAGGTTTACAACGAAATAAATTAAAATAAACTATAATTTGTTTTAAATGATTAAATATATATATATATTTACACCACTGTATACAAACTTAAATATAGTTTACAAACCGTTGTAATGCTTTGCATGTATGAACATGTTCCCACCCAAACGAAATTAGAGACACCAAAAATATAACAATGTCATTAGGAAAGTCCACATTCCACTTTCATAAGGAAATAGTCACCGCTTACAGCTATGCATGTATGTACATGTCCACAACATAATTAGTGAGATATAAATGTTCATTCGCTGTGACCTACTTTCTAATTTGACACCTGACAATCATTAGCAGCGCTGACAGTAATTAGGATTAATTATGGATTAGAAAGTATTTACTCTAAAAACGGACACGCAAGCTTTCTCCCACTACCAGTGTACTATATATACGCGCAGAAAATTAGTGGCAATTTCTCATTTGACCGCCTGCGTGTGCTGATACAACGTGAAATCTATTACTGCATTTTTTTTTTTTTTTTTAATAGTTGAAAGACTGTTTGTATTATTGTACGTCTTACGAGTCTTCAGTATACACAACTTCTTTGGTAAGTGTACAGATTTTATTTAAACGTAAAAATTATCAAGCGCATTATTTATTGAATTTAATACATGTGTGTGTGTATGCGTGTGTGTGTATGATCAAATTATTATGTCTGTTACAATTTTATTGTATGTACAGATTTTATTTAAACGTAAAAAATTATTCACATTAAAACATTATCAAGCGCATTATTTATTGAATTTAATACATGTGTGTGTGCGTGTGTGTATGGTGTGTGTGTGATCAAATTACAATTTCTGAAAATATATTCTTACTGTACTTTTTATATTACACTTCTAATTGAAGATATATTTTAGGTATAGCTGAATTTTAAGCGTGCAAGCCTTCAGTGTGCATACAACGTCCATCATTTAAGGGTACGTGTGTGTGGACAACGCTCGCTAGTTTGGTAAGTGTACAGATTTTATTTAAACGTAAAAATTATCAAGCGCATTATTTATTGAATTTAATACATGTGTGTGTGTGTATGCGTGTGTGTGTATGATCAAATTATTATGTCTGTTACAATTTTATTAATTTTATTGTATGTACAGATTTTATTTAAACGTAAAAAAAATTATTCACATTAAAACATTATCAAGTGCATTATTTATTGAATTTAATATACGACTCAATCAAATAAGTAAGTGTACATGAAACATTTTGAATACGTTAATAACTGAGCATAATTTTTATTGTATGTACAGATTTTATTTAAACGTAAAAATTACTTGCATTAAAACATTATCAAGCGCATTATTTATTGAATTTAATACATGTGTGTGTGCGTATGGTGTGTGTGTGATCAAATTACAATTTCTGAAAATATATTCTTACTGTACTTTTTATATTACACTTCTAATTGAAGATATATTTTAGGTATAGCTGAATTTTAAGCGTGCAAGCCTTCAGTGTGCATACAACGTCCGTCATTTAAGGGTACGTGTGTGTGGACAACGCTCACTAGTTTGTTGCAAGTAAGTATAGATTATGGAGTGGGTTATACAAATAATAATAAAGTGTGTACTATATACATTTATTAAAATACATACACAGCTCCAAGATTATATTAAACAGTTTTTACAATTAAAATACATACACAGCTCCAAGATTATATTGTTACAAGTATGAAAATATATCTAAACTATTATATTGTTACAAGTATGAAAATATATCTAAACTAGTATTTACAATTTTTTAAAAAACATACACAGTTCCAAGATTATATTGTTACAAGTATTAAAATATATCTAAACTAGTTTTACAATTAAAAACATACACACACAGCTCCAATATTATAATGTTACAAATATGAAAATATATATATTTAAAACTAGTATTAACAAAATATGTATAAAATAAGACTTAAACAAGTCTATGTACTGTGTTGGACAATGGCGTATATTCTACAAGCGAATCATGTAGTATCATACAGTAGGCAGTCGTCTGTGTAGGAAAATTCATTGACGATTCAAATTCTAAACGTACATCAACTGCTGAAGACTGTAGCGCATCGTCTTGTCTGCTACAATCGAATACAAACAGCGGGCTTTTGATTTGAATAATTCTGGTGTCAGTACTGGGCTGACGTCTAAACGGTGGTAATACGAACTTTGAAAACTGGCGTACATATTGTACAATAATGCAAAACGGTCTTTCCCAATATCCAAGTTTAAATTATCGTAAGGATAATAGTTGTCGTTTAGAAACAGTCTCGCATTGATCACGTTACAATGATCAAATTCATCGGCGTGTGCTGTCAGTACATTCTTTCTTGCTGTCTGAAACGCTAACACAACAAAGCGTGGTTTTTCTAGCTGACTCGAGGTCTTGACAATCCAATTCTGCCTTTTAGTCTGTGGTAAGGCAGGATACTCGTGCAACTCCCAGGTCCTAAAAGGCATAGTTATCGGGTGGTCTTTCTCTATGAGTCGTAACAGTGGTAATCTGTACGCATTAGCTACATGTATGTAAGGCATTTTCCAGTAAACTTTATCTAGTTCAAGAACACAATTAGCAGTCGTTTGTCCGCTTGCTAAAACCATAGCGTTTATGTCGGTAGATGTGCGTAGGAGTATAAGTTCTTGTTTCACGTTCAGCACGATGCGTGTATAGTCTTCTGCGAATCCCATTAGCATTTTCAGTGGTATACAAAAGTTGAATTCACCGTCATCATTCACTTTTAATATGTTCGTGGTCGGTGCCACCCAACCTGCGTTTTCCATTGCGTCACGTGTGTTGTTGTTGAGTGATAGAAAAGTTTTAATAGTTGACGTAACACCGACGTTTCTGGTATGGTCCACTACCATTCCGGCCAACTCGTAACGAATCTCTTCAAAGAGAAATGCTATAGCATTGTTCACCAGTTCCACATTCAGTGCAGTATCTGCAGCCACACTAGGGTTTTTAACCAACTTGTATTTGCATTAAAACATTATCAAGCGCATTATTTATTGAATTTAATACATGTGTGTGTGCGTGTGTGTATGGTGTGTGTGTGATCAAATTACAATTTCTGAAAATATATTCTTACTGTACTTTTTATATTACACTTCTAATTGAAGATATATTTTAGGTATAGCTGAATTTTAAGCGTGCAAGCCTTCAGTGTGCATACAACGTCCGTCATTTAAGGGTACGTGTGTGTGGACAACGCTCACTAGTTTGTTGCAAGTAAGTATAGATTATGAGTGGGTTATACAAATAATAATAAAGTGTGTACTATATACATTTATTAAAATACATACACAGCTCCAAGATTATATTAAACAGTTTTTTACAATTAAAATACATACACAGCTCCAAGATTATATTGTTGCAAGTATTAAAATATATCTAAACTAGTTTTACAATTAAAATACATACACACACACACACACACACACACACACACACAGCTCCAATATTATAATGTTACAAATATGAAAATATATATATTTAAAACTAGTATTTTACTAAATATGTATAAAATAAGACTTAAACACGTCTATGTACTGTGTTGGACAATGGCGTATATTCTACAAACGAAATCATGTAGTATCATACAGTAGGCAGTCGTCTGTGTAGGAAAATTCATTGACGATTCAAATTCTAAACGTACATCAACTGCTGAAGACTTAAGCGTATCGTCTTGTCTGCTACAATCGAATACAAACAGCGAGGCTTTTGATTTGAATAATTCTGGTGTCAGTACTGGGCTGACGTCTAAACGGTGGTAATACGAACTTTGAAAACTGGTGTACATATTGTACAATAATGCAAAACAGTCTTTCCCAATATCCAAGTTTAAATTATCGTAAGGATAATACTTGTCGTTTAGAAACAGTCTCGCATTGATCACGTTACAATGATCAAATTCATCGACGTGTGCTGTCAGTACATTCTTTCTTGCTGTCTGAAACGCTAACACAACAAAGCGTGGTTTTTTTTCTAGCTGACTCGAGGTCTTGACAATCAAATTCTGCCTTTTAGTCTGTGGTAAGGTAGGATACTCGTACAACTCCCAGGGCCTAAAAGGCATAGTTATCGGGTGGTCTTTCTCTATAAGTCGTAACAGTGGTAATCTGTACGCATTAGCTACATGTACATAAGACATTTTCCAGTAAACTTTATCTAGTTCAAGAACACAATTAGCAGTCGTTTGTCCACTTGCTAAAACCATAGCGTTTATGTCGGTAGATGTGCGTAGGAGTATAAGTTCTTGTTTCCGGTTTTTATATTAGATCTTTCTTATGAGGTATTGAAAACTATTGTCCAACCTTGTTCTGTTAGTTAGAGAAAATTAAGTTTATTTTCGCATACACACATACGCGCACGCACACACACACACACACACACACACACACACACACATCGTTTTGCTAACGTTTGTATTTTGTCTAAGCTATGTTAACTTCACACACACACACACACACACACACACACACACACACACACACACACACACACACACACACACACACACACACACACACACACACACACACACAACCAGCCTACACATGTTAGGTTAAAATGCAGTCCACTTACGATTTCACGTTAGGTTAAAATGTAGTCCACTTACGTTTCACGTTAGGTTAAAATGCAGTCCACTTACGTTTCACGTTAGGTTGCACACACACACACACACACACACACACACACACACACACACACACACACGACCAGCCTACACATGTTAGGTTAAAATGCAGTCCACTTACGTTTCACGTTAGGTTAAAATGCAGTCCACTTACGTTTCACGTTAGGTTAAAATGCAGTCCCCACGCTTCCGTGCAGACGTCTTTGAAAGCATCATATTTCATATCCATGTTAATATGATTGTTGAATGCATGTCGTAAATTTAGATCGTCTTGTTTGAACAATATCAACAAGTTAGCGTTGTCACGTACCAATTGTTTCGGTATCTGGCTATATGTCTGGCATAGATAGAATGTGTCCACACCGCTATGTCTCCCCATAGCAAAATACTTTCGAATATTGTTTTGTCTTTCACACGATACACATCATCGAATACGATAACAGAGTCGAGACCGGCGATTTCACACGGTAGTGTGACTTCTTCGTTCTCGCTGTATGCATGATAACCTAAACCTTCATCAGCGAGTGATTTCATCACTGTTTCTAGCATTCTGTATTTGGTTGAAATAATGATTTTGAAAACATGTATACGTTGCGGAAACGTAGACCGTCGGCATCAATCATAATCAAGAAACACAGATATGTTAAAGATCATTTCGTTGGTCTAAGCGCACATTTATTATGTAAGTCATCTCTTTTTCAGTCATCTACGTATGTGCATTGAATTATTTGCGCATGCGCATAACAGCTTTTTTAGTACAGTTGCACACACATCGACGCTTGCACTATATATATAACCGGTGAACTTCGCAACAACGTCTTACTTACCACTCGTTCGTGTTGGTGAACACTACTGCGCTACAAATTGTATGTTACAAATTGATATTCTAATTTACTTTGTGTGTGATATAAAGCGTTTAAGATACACTAACATAATACCAGCGTTATAACAGTTTCTTTGTTTTTCAGTATTCACTCTCTCGTCTGAATATCCATCATCATGTCCGACCTTCAACAGAATCCAGAACAACAACAACATCAGCAGGAACAGGAACATCCTCAACAACGTAAACATTTTTTTAAATACCAATTGCCTCTCTCTCTATAATTATATAGCAAACAAAACTTGTTTGATATGAATTAACATATGATTCAACTCTGTCTAACATGTATAAGATAGTCTCTTGACGTTGTTTAGAAATTGATATGGCGGAGAAAATGTTTTATGTTCTGACATAGGTTTGTCACCTTCTCCCCAATGTATTGTCTCTTGACATCGTTTAGAAATTGACATGACGGAGAAAATTTGTCATGTTCCACCATAGGTATGTCACCTTCTCTCCAATGAACTAATTCAATTCCGCAACAAAAGCATTTAACTCTATCGTCTATGAATGACATACTATGTCCACAAACATCATAATTTAGCGGATAGTGGTAAAACTCGGCAAACGCTAACTCGTCGGGGCTGACAAACGTCACTTCCCAATACTTGAACGATTTTCTTCTTTCACTTTCAATGCTAAAATCAGGAGTCGCTGTCATCTTTACAGTTTGCAATAAACTAACGTATTACTAACGTGTACTATCTATTTATTTACAACAAACATGAATTTGTGTGTGTGTGTGTGTGTGTTATTCATCATCATTCCTATTAGCTAATACACATGTTTCTATTGTTTCAGTTATGACACGATTTTATATCGTGCGAAACACTAGTATTAGAGGATCCCTCACAACATTTAATTACCTGCCCGTGTACACGGACACAGAAGAAGATCAAGATATATTACCGATAATGACTGAGGTGCGACCTTTATTGTGCAAGGATATTCTGGCAGAACAAACACGTTTACGCAGTATCAAATGGCATATTCCGTGCAGGATACGTTTCACTAAAACTGTGTTAGATGGTGACAGCGGCAAAGAAAAAGAGGTAACCAAAGACGCCGTCTTCCACGGACGTTGTCGTACGTTGCTCACGGACGACAACGACGAGTTGAACTGTCTACTCGATGAATCCTACGATAAAATCATGAATAGCATATCCAATTTTACCCGTGACGGAAGCGGATGGTCGGTGGATGCTGTACTGAAGCTGGAACTGGTTGTTGGACGGTACCGGCCTCTAGCAGCGTCCTCCTACCTTCCAACCCCGCGAAAACTTGCATTCACCAGGGCAGTAGTCAACATCAATAACTCCCAAGATGAAATGTGTTTTCTATGGTCCGTACTAGCCCACATACACCCTCAAGTAAGAGATAAAGAACGTGGTTCAAAATACGCCCCCTTCAAAAACACCTTAAATATGTCCGGTATCGAGTACCCTGTTTCTATAAACTCACTTTCTAAATTTGAAGCACAGAATCCCGACATTTCTATAAACGTTTTCGGCTATGAGATAGAAGACAATATCAGAAACGAATCAAAATATGAGGTTTATCCGTTAAGAATTACCCCCAATAAGGACAGATTACATCATGTTAATCTTTTACTTCTGTCCGATACAAATAGCCGAAAACATTACTGTCTTATCAGTAACATGAGTAGATTGTTATCATCCCTTACAAAACACGAGCATAAATCATTTTACTGCGACTACTGCCTGCATCGTTTCTCCACAGAACATGGTCTGTCCGATCATCTCCCCTACTGCACACCTTACGGCGAGCAGAAAACCAAAATGCCCACAGAGGAGGGGAAGTTTATGTCATTTAAAAATTACGCGCACTGTCTTAAAGTACCCTTTACCGTCTACGCCGACTTCGAGTCCCTCATCACTCCGCTTCAATCGTGTTCACCTGGTGACAACGTCCCGACGACAGTGCACGAGTTAGGTGAATTCTACTCAGTTGATAGCAACGGTGCCCGTCAGAAACTAACTTCTCCTCCTGTATCGTCCACATCATACGAAGCGATGCATATTCCGTCAGGTTTCTCCTATGCTATCGTCGATCACACGCACAGCCTCTGGAGAGAGGCTAAAGTTTATCGGGGTGGAAACGTCGTAGACACTTTCTTCTCGTGGTTGATGAAAGACGCCGAGGATATGATGAAGGTAGTACGACATAACGTACAATTAATTATGTCCGATGATGACAATGTTGTGTTCACTAACGCCACCGTTTGTCATTTGTGTGAGCGCCCTTTGACAGACGATGACAAGGTACGCAATCATTGTCATCTTACGGGGAAATTCTTGGAAGCAGCCCACAATAGCTCTAATCTAAGCTACAAGATGCCTCGTCATATCCCCGTCTTCTTTCACAACCTTCGTGGCTACGACTGCCACCATTTAATGCAGGGTTTAGGAAAATATAAGGACCAACACGTATCCTGCATTGCAACATCTAGTGAGCGTTACGTGTCGTTCTCCCTGGGTCCCTTGCGTTTCGTAGACTCCTTTCAATTTCTTAATCGCTCTCTGGACACACTCGTTACCAATCTGTCCACGTCCGGGAGCCAATTTCCTTTGCTCAGAGAGGAAATGCTTAGACGGGGTTTCGACGAACAGACCAATCTGCTCGTACGCAAGGGGGTATACCCTTACGAGCACGTTGACAGCATTGATCGGTTCAACGAAACAAGTCTACTCGCTCGTGAACACTTTGATAACCGGTTGATGGAATCGTCTATTTCGGACGCAGATTACGAGCACGCACAAAACGTGTGGAGTGCATTCAATCTGCGTACGTTTGGAGATTACCACGATTTGTATTTGTTGACAGACGTAATGCTGCTGGCCGATGTCTTTGAAAGTTTTCGAGACATGGCCTTACGCGATTACTGCTTGGACCCGTGTCATTTTTACTCGCTTCCCGGACTCGCTTGGAACGCGATGCTAAAAATGACAGGGGTCGAATTAGAGCTGTTGACAGAGATAAATCAACATCTGTTTGTAGAGTCTGGGGTCCGCGGAGGCTGCGCGATGATATCCAACCGTCATGCAGTCGCTAACAATCCTCTGATTCCAGATCAGTACGATGTTTCGAAACCGACCTCCTTCATTCTGTATACGGACTGTAACAATTTATACGGTGCAGCCATGTCGCAACCACTCCCTTACGCAGACTTCCGATGGCTCGATCGTAACGAAATCGAGTCCTTGGACGTACGTAATGTGAGTGATGATTCCGACATCGGGTACATCCTCGAAGTCGACCTACACTATCCTAATACCTTACACGACCTGCATTCCGACTACCCGCTTGCACCTGTGCGCCAGCGCGTAACATATGATATCCTTTCTCCCTTTTCCAAACGGTTACACGAGAGTATATACAGATCATCGTATAACGAATCAGGGTCATCCGTAGAGAAGTTGTTAACAACTTTGGAGGACAAACAAAATTACGTTCTCCATTATCGAAATTTGAAATTGTATTTAAGTCTTGGCTTAGAGCTGAAAGCGACTCATAGGGTGTTGTGTTTTAAGCAAAGCGCTTGGTTGAAACCGTTTATCGATTTCAACACCCGCAAGAGGCAAGCAGCCGTCAACAGCTTTGAAAAAGACCTTTTCAAACTGATGAACAACGCCGTATACGGTAAGTCGCTGGAGAACGTACGGAAACATATAGACTTTGAACTAGTCTTGGATGAACGACGGCTTCAAAAACTAGTTTCCACACCTAGGCTAAAACGTATGATTCGTTATACGAACGATTTGGTGGGGCTCTCACTCCGTAAAAAATCCATTGTTCTTTCCCGTCCCGTGTATGTCGGCTTCACGGTGCTTGACGTTAGCAAAACGATAATGTACGACTTTCATTATCGTTATGCTGTCGCCAAGTACGGTCGCAACGTTAAATTGTTAATGACTGATACAGACAGTCTGATGTATAGTATTCAAACATCAGACTTGTATGCAGACATGAAGAAGGACCTACACGTTTTTGACACATCGGATTACCCTACGTCTCATCCTTGTTATAGCCTTAAGAACAAAAAGGTTGTTGGACTGTTCAAGGATGAAACGTGTGGTCGTCCTATTAGAGAATTCGTGGGTCTCAGAGCGAAATGTTATTCGTTCCTTGTAGCCCACGAAGATCCTACCAAAGAGTGTCAAAAACGTGTATGTAAAGGTGTGCCTCGAGTTGCGATTAAGAGGAGTCTACGACACGATATGTATCGCAAGTGTCTCACTGATCATTGTCAGTTTTCTGCTAGTGCGCTTTGTTTACGTAGCGATCATCATACGCTGTACACGATGCGTGTAAATAAGCAAGCGTTGTCACCGTATGATGATAAGCGCTATATACTAGACAACGGTCATGATACGCTTGCATACGGTCATTATCGAATACGACACATCAACATGGAGAACGATGATGATGACGACACCTCCCCACCAGCTAAAAAAATTCGTCTCCATGACTAAAAAAACTCCACCTGCTAAAAAAATTCGTAACCCCCCTCAACACTTGTTTCTTTCGTCAGTTGATGTCTCTCGGTGCTTCAGTCCAGACGTCTGTAAACGTAAGTTCACATATTAATATCGCAACGATATTTGTATGTTTAAACATAATATATATATATATATATAGAGTTTGTAATGTGTGGTTTCTTTGTCTTACAGTATTATGGATAACACTGCAGTTATAATTGACTTCCAGTGCTTTTTCGACGACAACGGAAAATATATTGTGAAGGAACTGTCAATCATGGACGTTCTGAGATTTGTTGGTAGACATTGGATTTTGACTCCGCCTGCTACATCCGTTACGAATCCAAAATACGTTAGGACAAACCACTGGTTAACGTCAAATTATCATAGACTTAGATGGAGCGAAGGAGAGACACCGTACGACAATCTTGTTTCATTGTTAACATCACATACACGTATATATAAATATGTGTTTGTGAAGGGTTTTGAGAAAAAACGTTTTCAGGCATATCAAACCCAAAGAACTACATTTAGTGTGTATCGAGGGACGCGGAATCAAACAATACAGGTGGACATTGTGTCCTAACGTCGTAAGTAGCAATCGTGTTAACAAACAATTTATTGATGTGTGTGTGTGTGTGTGTGTGTGTGTGTGTGTGTGTGTGTGTGTGTGTGTGTGTGTGTGTGTGTAGTTTCAACTCTCTGTACTTAACACTTTAATAATTGAATTTGTATGTACATGATAAATGTATCATTGATTCTTTTTAGTATTTTTTTTTTATAAAGTTTCGTTGAATAATATTTGGTTCGATTAGAAATTATTTGAAAGTACATTAACTTTATGTGATAAATGTATCATTGATTCTAAGCAGTATTTACAAAGTTCCAGTGAATAATATTTGGTTTGATTAGAAATTATTTGAAAGTACATTAACTTATGAAAAATGACACATACTTGAAAAAGTTTACTTACTTAACTCATTTGATTCTTTCTTTCCACTGACTGTGTGTGTGCATGTGATAATTTAATATTTACCGTATCCGTGATTCTAATATCGACTGTATTGTTATGTTACAGATAAACTTCCTTGTGAACTATATCTACAGCCGTGAAATTATTATTTAAAAATCTTACAATGTCAAAATTATTATTATTAATATTGTATTTATTTTATATAACATTGTTTGTTTGTGATATATATATTTAATCAATGTACTGTAAAATGTATTTTGAATAATTGTATTATAACGGTTTGTAAACTATATTTTAAGTTTGTGTATAGTGCTGTATATATATATATTTAATCATTTAAAACAATATTATTATTATTAATATTGTATTTATTATATATATAACAATGTTTGTTTGTGATATATATATTTAATCAATGTAAAATGTATTTATGAATAATTGTATTACAGCGGTTTGTAAACTATATTTAAGTTTGTGTACAGTGTTGTAAATATATATTTAATCATTTAAAACAATATTATTAATATTGTATTTATTTTATATAACAATGTTTGTTTGTGATATATATATATTTAATCAATGTAAAATGTATTTTTGAATAATTGTATTACAACAGTTTGTAAACTATATTTTAAGTTTGTATACAGTGGTGTAAATATATATTTAATCATTTAAAACAAATTATGGTTTATTTTAATTTATTTCGTTATAAACCTCTGAACATGTAAGCAATTATTTGTAAAGTACATTAAATTATGTGAAATGCTACACCGAAAGATTCAAATCATACCTTATATTGGTGCATTCAACTATTTGAATGTAGGAATTTCTACCGACGTTTGCAGCAGCAGCAGCAATACACAATACACATTACATTAAAACTATCACGATTATATTATTCATTGATGTACAAACAATTTACATAGCACACACACACAATAGGCTAACATTTATTGTTAAGCCGTTAACGTATGGATTTGTCATCTGTAACAGCACACACACAGGTAATTACATTATAAACTAGGAATTTCTTCCGACGTCTGCGAGCGAGAGATGTTGTACAACAGATTTTTGAGGAGTCATCTGTAACAGCACACACACACAGGTAATTACATTATAAACTAGGAATTTCTTCCGACGTCTGCGAGCGAGTGAGAGAGAGAGATGATATATCACTGTAAAACCGATGACATAAAGAGAGAGAGAGTGCTAGCACATATGTTGTGTATATTAATTTCTAAATCGCAGTCAATGACCGTCATGTGCCAAAATTAGAAGTAGGACACAACAAGGTAGGCGATAAATATATTTCCTGGTGATTACATTTTAGTATCGCTAATTACAATAATCCATAAGTAGCACGATTTACTGACGCTTATGTAAAACCGATGACATAAAGAGAGAGAGAGAGAGCTAACGAGAGAGAGAGCGAGAGAGAGAGAGATGTCACATAAACACAGAGAGAGAGAGAGAGAGTGTGAGAGTTTATATCGTGATGGATAACTGTGTCTAGAGACAAAGAGAGAGGGAGGGAGAGTTACTTACATTCAAAGAGAGGGAATTGTATAGTAAAACCGATGGCGTAGAGAGAGAGAGCGAGAGAGAGAGAGAGAGAGAGTGAGACCCCTTACATAAACATGCAGAGAAAGAGAGAGAGATAGTTATTTACATTCAAAGAGCGAATTGACCCACCACCCACCCCTGATATGCAAATCAGCTTTATTAAAAATAAAAAATAAAGCATGCACGACAAACATACTCTCTCGAGTCTCAGATTCTGACGGACAAATATCCATTTTCACTTGATAGATAGGTGTACCATTTATACATATTTTGTAAATACTAGTTTAAATATATATATTTTTCATATTTGTAACATTATAATTGCGTAACACTTTACCGCACATTGGAAGAACGAGATTGGTGAAGAGAGAGAGTGAGACCCGTTACATAAACATGCTGAGAGAGAGAGAGGGAGGGAGGGAGAGAGATAGTTATTTACATTCAAAGAGAGAATTGACCCACCACCCACCCCTGATATGCAAATCAGCTTTATTAAAAATTAAAAATAAAGCATGCACGACAAACATACTCTCTCGAGTCTCAGATTCTAGCGGACAAATATCCATTTTCACTTGATAGATAGGTGTACCATTTATACATATTTTTTAAATACTAGTTTAAATATATATATATTTTTTTTCATATTTGTAACATTATAATTGTGTGTAACACTTTACCGCACATTGGAAGAACGAGATTGGTGTAGAGAGAGAGTGAGACCCGTTACATAAACATGCAGAGAGAGGGAGGGAGAGAGATAGTTATTTACATTCAAAGAGAGAATTGACCCACCACCCACCCCTGATATGCAAATCAGCTTCATTAAAAATAAAAAATAATGCATGCACGACAAACATACTCTCTCGAGTCTCAGATTCTGACGGACAAATATCCATTTTCACTTGATAGATAGGCGTACCATTTATACATATTTTGTAAATACTAGTTTAAATATATATATTTTTTCATATTTGTAACATTATAATTGTGTAACACTTTACCGCACATTGGAAGAACGAGATTGGTGTAGAGAGAGAGAGGGAGGGAGAGAGATAGTTATTTACATTCAAAGAGAGAATTGACCCACCACCCACCCCTGATATGCAAATCAGCTTTATTAATAATAAAAAAAATTATATTCATAGATGCGTGTGGTCCATTGAACCCCACCCCACACACCACCCACTCCTGATATGAAAATCAGCTTTATTAAAAAATAAAAAATTATATTCACGGATGCGAGTGGTTCATTGAACCCCACCCCCCACCAACCCTTGATATGCAAATCAATTTAATATAAAAATAAAAAAAATCAAATAAAAAATTTTATTCACGGAAATTCGCGGATGCTGCGGGTCCAGCTGATAGAAAGTGAAAGTGATCTAGGCTAGCGAAACGCGGCATATATTCGCGGATATGCAAATCAATTTAATTAAAAAAATAAAAATATCAAATTAAAAAAAATAAAAAAATTTATTCGCGGAAATTCGCGGATGCTATGGTCCACTTCGGATGCTGCGGGTCCAGCGGTGGTGCGGGACTCTATTAGTTGACATTGTGTTGCGTTTGAACCGGCATTTTCCCCCTACTACTGAGGTCATCATCGATTACCATGTCAGGTATGGTCACATGGGAGCGTTAAAAGTGATACAGGCTCTAGAGGAAAACTGCAAGTTCAAGAATATCAACCGCAAGGTGAGAACTTACATCAAGTCCTGTAAGATCTGCCAATGCGCCAAAATAAACAATGAAAAGACAGAGGGTATCATGATACCGATAACTTCAAACACAAAACTGGAAACAGTGTTTTTGGATATCTGCGGGCCATTTCCCCGTAGCGGTGGTCGACACAGGTATAAATACTTGGTAATCATAATGGATCACTACACCAAATATGTAAAGCTATATCCGGTTAATCGGGCAACAACAGCAAAGGTTCTGGCGGTGATTATCGATATGTATGTCCCAGAGATCGGTAGACCATCTTCCATTATTACCGACCACGGTACACAATTTAAGGGGAGGAGGTGGCGAGACACTTTATTAGCACTTGGGATCAAAACTTATAAGACGTCAGTCTATCACCCAAGTAGCAATCCGGCTGAGAGAGTACTGAGAGAAGTGGGTAGGATCTTGCGCACGTACTGTCACAACCAACAGAAAAAGTGGCAAGAGTACCTAGCAGCGACAGAGACATTCTTAAATTTCGACCACCATCCAGCTATAGGAATTACACCATACTCGGCCATGTATGAGAAGCCGACTCCCCGAGAAATTGAACAAATCATTGAATTTCCAACAAACAATAATCGGAAATTCAACCAGTTGAGGTTTTACAACAAGATAGCAGAAGATCAGGAAAAACGGCAAGCCAAATACCAGAAGGCAATAGGGCGTATTGTAACATATAAAGAGGGTGAAAAAGTCCTCCTTAAAAATCGAGAGCTGCCCAGCACCTCAGAAGGCATAACCAAAAAATTATTATTACTTTACACTGGACCATATGTTGTGGTAAATGATAAGCATAACAATACCTATGAGTTGAGGGAAATCGTTTCAGGAAAAATCAAAGGGGTGTACAATCAAGCTTCTATGAAAAAATATTATGAAGAATGAGTTGGGAATTTTGAATTTTGAATATAAACATGAAAATTTAAAATTAAGTAAGCACATCTTACTACCACTGAATTATGAAAAAAAAACTTTTGGCAGAATTAAAAAGAGAAAGAAATTTGAATTTAATATACCATAAAAATTTAAAATTAAGTAAGTACATCTTACAACTATATATTATGAGGAAAAAACTTTTTGGCAGAATTATAAAAAGAAAGAATTTTGTAATATAAATAAAATAAATTTAAAATTATGTAAGAACGACTTACAACAAATATTTTGAGAAAAACATTTTAGCAGAATTAAGAAGAAAGGAATTTTGAAGTTAATATACAAAAAATTTAAAAATGAAGTAAGACCAACTTACTATAACTAAGTTTGTGAGAAAACTTTATGGTAAATAATTAAGAAGAATTTGAATTTGGAGATATACCAAAACATTCAGAAATAATTGTAAGATCACCTTACTATAAACAATTTTGAATGAAACAATTCTGTGAATAAATGAATTAAACAGAATTTGAATGTTGATAGAACGTCAGAACTTTGAAACAAGATAAGATCAACTTATTACAAGGATTTATGAGAAATATTTTGCTATTAAATAAAAAGAAGAGTTTGAATTTTACATTAAAACTAACCAAGTTCCAAAAAATAATTATGTGCCATTTATATTTGAATTTAGAAGAAAATAAAGTGATTAATTCAGAAAAGAGAATTAACTTTAATCCAGATTAAATGCTGGATATTCACAATAGCATTTGAAGGAGTAGAGAAGAATAACAAAAAAGAGTTAATATGCAAGAGAAGGAAAAAATTTGGAAGCAAAGAGACTAGTTACTTATGAAACGATAATGAAAACAGTTAATTAAGAGCAAAGAAGAACAACTCATACCAAACATATGGAGAAGATGATTTTGAACAAATGATAATAATAAGACCTATATGAAATGCAAAGAGAAGAAATACCACATGAAATATAATATAAATGAATTAATGTTAATGTGCGAAGGCGAATTAATAACTTTCTAAGAGAAAGGAAAGAACCAAAATGTTTAAATAAAATGATCAATATAACAACCTGTATATCTAATATAAAGATACAAGTTTAAAAAATTAATTATAATATATTAAGACCATTCAAATAATGAATAAGAAAAATGCTATATGTAAAGACCATGCTAACACTGTAAGTAACCAGGAGGAAGTATAAAGAGAATTCAGATTGAGAAGAAAAAGAGTTACACTATGACCAGTAACAAGAATTATAAATAAGAAAGGTTTTCAACCATAATTAAAATAAATATATCAGATAAGTTAAGAATTCAGAAAAATATATATATAATGAGTATAATAATAATTATGAAGATTTATTAAGATAGAAAATGTGAGATAATCTGAGAAACTACGAAGTGAAGAATCCAAAGATATTTTTATTAGTCGAAAATGAGACTACTTTTTATTTATTTATTCGATGACTGACTGAAGATAATTCCAGCAGCATTATGTTTTTTGAGCAGAGATGAATATGCCTCTGGACTCAATTTGTAGAAGTGGTGTATGGCCAGCAGAGATTGTGTAGCGTACAGTGCCCCTCTGATCTGCCCCAGCCCACGTGATAGGGAATGTTAGGGAATTCATATCCCAAGGATGCAACACGAAGTTTATAAAGAAAGAAAATGTATTACAATAATAATATATCTCAGAAGACACTAACTATCCGAAAAGGATCAGTAGTAAAACAAGTAACTATATATATAAAATTAATTAAACTCTAATATAAAAAGTCGATATAAAAATGGAGAGGAAAATGAATTATAAGAAATGATGAAATTATCATAAGAAATTATTTCATCCATAAACATGTCTGAAATAATTACTTCTGGAGGAGAGCAATCTGTAACGTGACAGATATATGCATAATATTGAATGGCAATTGATCATTAGAATAATAAAATTATAACATTTAAATCTGGAAGAAAGCATTAAGTTTAATATAAAAAATTAATTCATAACAACTGTGGAAAGCAATCATTATTATTTTTAAAAAATACAAGTTCAAATAAAATGAGTTACTAGTGATGAGTCATCCAAAACCAGCCTCATAACCAAAGGTTTTCAAATTATAACCCAGGAAGGTAAAAAGTCAATAACAAAGCAATACAGAATATGACCAAACCCACAACGAGGAAGTATAAGTGGAAAAGAAACCCTGAATAAGCCAAGATCAACCAATACAGGTGGTGTATTTCTAAAATGACGAAGAAGATGAAGAAATCCCAAGAAACCTGATGGCATCAAGAAGAAGATGGAGAAGATACCAGTCCCAGAAGACAGAAGAAAAGAAGACAGAAGAAAGAAGAAGAAGGCAGCATCCTGAGGAAGATGTCATGCTCTTATAAAAGACACCCAAATCCCCATACCCCCAAAATAAATAGTAACCAATAAAAGTATAACGAAATGGTAACAACATGTACATAAAATTAAGAGAGAGAAGTGTGTAAAGTAAGAGTTGCCAGTGAACTAAGATGAAACAATAATATAGTACCCAAGGAACAAATCTCCATTGTAAAACACTAACCAATTTATTATGTTAATAAGACTATACGACCACTTAGAAATAACATAAAATAAAAGTGTAAAGTGAACCAGTGATAGTTTTGGGTATTATAGAAAATAAACCTTGTGTTTCATTCTTGGCAATCACAAACATTGAATACAATGAAATATGCAACTTTCAGTGACTTAAAATGTGTACTATGAGAATATGTTACTTACAAGATATAAATCTGTTTAAAGTAACATTTTGTTTTATATAATGAAAAAAAAAACAGATTTAATTATACTAATGACAGGGTACAATTCCCCAAAGACAATATTTAAAAGACGGTGTGAAAACTGTATAATCCTACTTACCATAATAATTATCAAATAAGAATATAGATATAAGATTTTTGTGAATATAGTATAAGGATGTTAAAAATGTATTAGATATAAGGCCATTTATTTAAATCTACCACAACTAACATCAGAACTGTAAATATAATTATTACTTGTGAATAGTAAGAAGTAATTAAGATGTTAGTTGGTAAAAAACCTTTTTTGTGAACCATATTTCAATGTTAGAAATAAGGATTTAATTGTAAAATGTCTGAAGGTTGAAGACAACCATTTATTTAAAAATATTCTTTATTTGTTTAACTGTTCTTTGTATTGTAACCAATATTAATTATTGTTGTGTAATTGGAAAAAATGTTTAGTTTATAATACCATATTTAAAAGTCAGAGAGGGTATCACACATCATATATTGTTTGTAAAAATATTTTGTAAGGAAAAATTGTTAAAAAACCTAGGCCAAAGAAAGAAAACCAAACTTCATCAAAACAGAGAAATTACTCATTTAAATGCAATTAAACAAAAGGGGTTTAGACAAAATAAACTTGAGATCAAGCCATATAATTGCACATACCATTTAGAAAGATTTTATAAAATTATATTCAGAATTATAAATAAAAATGAAAATGACTAAACTCAGAAATTTGGACAGGGGAGTCATATATTCCAGAATAATGTTTTAGAATTCAACTAATTCAATTAATTACAAGAAAATAAGGGAATATAAACCTTTTAATACAATATAAGATTATTAATATTAAATATAACTGATAAAATGGCTGAATTTACATAATGGCAGGAAGTTAGTTATGGAAATATTTTAATTTTTCATTGAATACAAAATGAAAGTAAAATTACTAATTTTGGACAGAAAACATTATAAAACGGCATTATTCAATCTTAAAATACGCCGAATGAACTGAAGGATTAATTTAAATAACATCTAGTAAATAAAATTGATAAATAACCAAAGTTTAGGCTATTATATAGTGTATTTTTAAATATGTACAGGATGCGAAATTATATTTGAACAATGTTAAGAATAATATTATATTGGCTAAGAGTTTAGTTGAAACTGGAGGAAATAAGATAGTTGATTATTGGTATTTGAACGGTGAACTTGACAAGCGTTTTATAACCGATCTAACCTAACAAAAAACGGTAGTGAACGGTACGTTTTTTGTGAAACCGCGAGTGGCGTATAAAATCCTTCTAGAACATCCACATAGTGACAAAATCAATCAAGAAAGACTAAATAACACTGGACATTACATAACTACCCCGAAAAACACTACAAAACACAAGAAAACAGTATAACACATAACTATATATTAGTGTCGGAATCGTAAAAAGTGACTGAACTTATAAATACACAGATACACAAAATACAACCCGGAAACTTTACACAAGGCACTATACAACGTCAAAAAAGAGATTTGCAGACACCAGAACGGGAATACTGCCAGAAAATATCTTATTTGGAACATCGCAGAAACGAGTGACATTTTGACCAACTTGATGGCAGCCATTTTCCTTTGTCGATCTCAACGCCTCCTTGTCCACGTCAGCTGTTGGTGACAACAAATTATATTATTTCAAATTTATTATTCAATGTGTGTATCTACATGCTGTCCAGGCAGTGAAGGCGGCTGGAGGGTTAGGAGACCCTTGGCTCACGCACGCACACTGGCAGGCCGCCTAACAATAGACGGGGGACGGCACTTGACCTGTGCTTCTGTCTTTTTAAATACAGTTTACTATAATAAATTAAATTTTGTTATTCTGCTTAATCTTATATTTTTGGTCGTTCCATTTAATTCAGACTGTGATTTCATTTAAAATAAGTCCAAACACGAAGTTTGTACGACGATTTTCAAATGTTTTACTCTTATTTGTTTATTTTGAAATATTGTGATTGCTAAACTTCTGAGAATTATTTACGCGACTGTTATTAAAAAAATGTTATTATTAAAAACTAAGATTCTGATCATTTAATTTACTTTTCAACTATTTTTCTGATACACTCCCTTTGGATGCCAGAAGCCGGTTAAATGGCCCTATGGTTCATTGTTGGAACTGCTAGCGGCCGATTAAATCGGCCCGTCAAATGACACTGAGAACTGCCAGCGGCCGATCTCGCTGGCTTTTTGTATATTCATCGTAGCGGATGCATTACTTTTAGTATATTTTTATACTACACGTCAAATTAATTCTAAATAGTTAGGCTACTTTACTTTTTTTATACAAGGCTTTAAACTCGAGCTCAAAATTCAACTAAGTATATACTCGGAATTTTAAAATTACCTTCCTCTCTGCGTTCAAAACTCTGATGCTTATTTTGCAGGCTTGAGACTGCCGATGGCCGCATTAAAAGTTATATACAAGTTTATCAATATTTACAAATTTACAACAATTAAAAATCAAAATTCTAATAAAATATTTACAAAATGTAGCAATTTTGTTGTTTTGCTAAATGTAGCTTGGGTTGAGTGCAACTTTATACTATAGGTGCACAACCAAAATCGTCTTCATCTGTGGTGTCGTCATATTCATCCTCATCGGAGTCATCAGGTGCTAAGTTTACAATCAGTTCCTGAACACTTGCTTCATTTAACCCCTCGTTCCTCCAGTCTTCATCAATCAACTTCTGTACATGGTCGACGTATTTAGTCCACATGTCGGAAGTAAAGTTGACAACAGATTCTCTAAATAGGTTTTCAATATCTGCCAGTTTAAAGGTTGTATTCCTAACCTTTACGTAATTTTTTAGATTCGCCCAAACCATTTCAATAGGGTTGTAATGACAGTGATAGGGCGGTAGACGAATTACTTTGAAACCCAACTCAGATGCTTTTTTATCGATCACATAGGTAGGCGTTGGTGGCTTATGTAATCGAACTAACGCATATAGTTCCACCTTAAGAAGGTTATCTGGGAAAGGGACACCTCGAGCTTTCAACCAGCTGATCATTTCCGCTTTTGTTGATGACGATGTCGGTGGTTTGTTTAGAATCCTGGAATGATACGGAGCATTGTCCATAACAATAGTTGCTCCTTGAGGAATGGATGGCAGTAATGTATCGAAGAACCATGATTCAAAAACAGTCGGTGCTAGTAAAAAGACAAACAATTATTTCGATAACGTATAACAACTATTATTTCATATATTGTTTATTTGAAATAAAAATATGAGGTTTGAAAATAATCTTTATATCTATATATTAAAATCTGTTACATATGTTGATTAATTTTTTCAGTATTATAACAATAAAGAGGTGGGTCGTCAATCTGCTGTTTATCGAGTATCACAATTGGTGAATCGGAAAAAAAATTAAAGGGAGTGTCACAGAAAAATAGTTGAAAAATAAATAAGATGATCAGTAACTTAGTTTTTAATAATCATCATTTTTAATAATAGTCGCTTAGATGGTGTTCTAAAGTTTAACAATAATTAACAATAGTTTAAAATAAACAAATAAATGTAAAACATTTGAATATCGCCATAAAAACTTCGTGTTTGGACTTATTTTAAATGAAATTACAGTCTGAATTCAATGGAACAATCAAAATTAAAAGTTTAAGCACGACAATAAAATTTAATTTATTGTAGTGGACTGTAACTAAAAAGACAGCAGCGCAGGTCAAAGGCCTGTCCCTGTCTATTGTTAGGCGGCCTGTCAGTGTGTGTGTGTGTGTGTGTGTGTGTGAGGGTCTCCTAACCCTCCAGCCGCCTTCACTGCCTGGACAGCATATAGTATTAGTAATTAACTTGTAGTAACGTTATACTTTTTAAATATTGGCCCGATTTCTCTGACTTTGATAATAATTAGCTGTTTAAAGAACCTTGTTGAATTTTATATACTATACCTTGTAACTTTTTCGATACCCTGAGAGTCGATATTATAATCGAAAAGAGTCAATATTGCAATTATATAATAAAACATTAATACTTTTCACCACAAAATAGTTCTTTATTTCACTAATATTACAAATTAACATTAATATAATTTTAAATAATAAACTACCAGGACTTTACCACATATAAGGGAAGATAACCTACAAAACGAAAAGGTAAACAAGTATCGATTGTCCTGGAGACAATCTTATGAGTGGTTGTAGTTTATTTGAAAAATACAAGAACTTCAATAAAATTTTTTAGACGAGTGATACACATTTTAAAACTTCACATCACCCTATTAATTAATTGATTTTAATTAATTAATTAATAAAAAGAATTTTTTTTAATTATAAAATTTTTTTAAACATAATTTTTTTTAATTTTCTTCAACAAACAACAATTTTTGTTTTTAAAACTTTTGGTGAAGCTACACATATAATTCTTCAACAGCATAACGCTATTTGACAGGTCTTGCTACATTTGGGACTCGATCAACTGGGAAACTTAAGGAAGTGTTTCAGGCCAGTAAGACGTCGAGAGCCACACACCAATTAAACATCATTCATCATCTGAGAGTGCTAATAGAGTTTCGTTACAATATATATCTCTGTCTTTACTTTATATAAACTTGCAAGCTAAATCAACAATTTTTTTTTATTCCGTATCATTGGCACTGATGTTTACATTCCGCTAAATTGTCTGTAACTGACAGAAATCCAGACACGTAGTCAACTTATTCCGAGTAGTCAACACTTGTCTTGAGGTAAACCCAAATTTCCTCCATCATGTATTTATATAGTAATACCCCGCTTATATAAAATTGTGCGTTCATTTATCTCTACCTTCACTACCAACAAAATAATTAAAACAGAACTATTCATAATATGTCTCTCTCTCTCTCTCTCTCTCTCTATATATATATATATATATATATATATTGCAACAGTACACAGGATCTACTTTCATATAAGTGGAATACTAAGGCTATAACAAATTTGACGGTTATAAAAAAATCTGACGGCCATAGACATGTTTTAATTTTATTTTATTTTCTTTGTAAAGTAGTCATAAGTTTTATACCAAGCTATGTTTAAAAAAGTATTTATGTCAGAATGTTCATAATTTTATTCTCTTTTATGTCATATGAAATATTTGTGTGTAAGTGCGCGGGTGCGCGTGTGATTTACATTTTATTTAATAACTTCGTTGAAAATTAACATTTTGTTCTGAAACTTGGACAGGGTATTCTCATGGTTATAAGCTACATTTTCCATTTACTCAATTCTCCACAACTACAATTTGTATATGTTTTTTTTTTATGAAAGCAGTCTTCTTTTATTCTCGTTATCTCCTAGAAAGTAATAAAATTTGTAGATTAAATCTAAACAGGCCTTTGCAGAATCGGACAGAGTTTTAACGTGAAGACTGGATATCACAATGACCATCTGTGACGTTGATAGAATTTTCACTAATCAGAAGGTCTAAAAATTGTTTGAGTCGGTGCTTTGGCGAGTGCACATCGCCCAGTTTCTTCCAAAGTCTCGTCATAGAACAACGTAATCGTTGTCACATTCTCGTTGTCGTTGTACTCTTTGTCTCGTTGTCACGACGTACGAGATTTTCGTGACAAGTCGGTTTCCTTAAGACTTAGAAGTTGTTTCACGTTTCGAGTTCTTCGTAACCATTGCCATTATAGAACTGAGAAAATTTTAAATTGATCATCATACTCTAGTGCTTTTTTGCTTAAAGTGGAAGATTTTCCGTGTTAGGGCTAAAATATCTAACGAGATATTTTGAGTTAACGCGAGAACACTTCAAGAAGCCGGATTTGTGTAAGCTCAATACGCGATCTATTTTACCCAGTTTTAATTCTTGAGATTAAGATTATTCCCATTGTAAACAATAACAGTATAATATCGCTGTTTGTGGATGTGCCGAGACGTAGTTTATTCAACGGATTGAACTTCAGTCGACGTGCAGAGTTGCAGCGGTGCAGAGTACGATCAGCGTGCGGAGCGTCGGGAATCTATGCAAACAGTGGAATTCTACGCACAAGTAACTTATTTGTAAAACAAACCAATAGACTCATTTATTGAAAGACAATTCGTTAATAAACCATTTTATATTATAAAGTAATTAGACAATAGTAAATTTTAATGTGTTAATGAATAAATTTTCCTACCTCCAGATATAGACTATGTTGTAATAATTTCAATGTAACCTATCTATGCAGTTATATAATTTGCATCGTTGCAATATATATATATATATATATATATAATTTAATGTCAAACATTAAAACATTAAACTAGGCCTTCCTTAGGCCTTTTAAAAAAAAATTTTATTTTTAATCATTAAACTAGGTTTTTAATTGGCTTCGGAACTTCTTATCTGAATTCCTCCGTTTCAAAATCTGTAGTAATTTTATTTTATGAAATATTAAGTAGTATAATGTTCAAAATTTTATTTCCCATATACGGCTTTACGTTAAAATTTTGACTAAATTTTTATAGGGTGTTACTTGAAAATAAAGTTTATCCAGATTATGTTTATATGAACTTGTCTTTATCTTTCACCTGCAGAACAAGTCTTTTCGTTACTTCGTGAAACACCATGCAGTAATTTTTTCCCATTTTTTGGCTGTACATAGGAAATAAGTAGCAGGCCTATTTAAACATTGAAATGACTATCCATTGTGTCTATTATTCCAACGGACACGTGTGCCATTTGCATATGAAATACTGTATCATTGTTATTATTGTCGTGAAGGTCTTGTCTCTTCATTGCCGCGGTGACAAATGGCTATGCCAAACGCCGCGCTGTGCGTTACCCCACACAGATCACTCGACACTCGTCCTTGTTTCCTCTCTCTACACGTCACTCCATTAATTTCTTTTGTGTGCCAACGATAGTCGTCGCACGCGCGCCGCTATGTGCGTTCATTTATCTCTAGATCTCCTACCATTTATCTCTACCTTCACTAGCAACAAAATAATCACCACAGGCGTACTATTTTATTTCATATCTTACTTAGTGATGTACAAGGATTTATTATAATGTACCACTAAATATACTTGCCTTCTTTTGTCTGATCGTCTTCTTCTCTGCCTTTTTCAAGATTCAGCTTTCCACATTCCTCCATCCTTCCGCTTCATCAATAGCTTCAATGGCTTTATTAATTTAAATTCTCCCTTGCACCTTTCGACAGCTGAAAGTGAACACACATTATAGAACTTCAAGTAGGCCTACAGCCAAAGTCTATAAAAATATCGAGTCGACTCGTTCTTCGATATCGTCGTTGAGATTCCTTTAATTCTTGTTTAGTAACGGTCTCGTATTGGCTGAACGCTTTTTGCTAATTACCACGATCGCCAGTGTTATTTAATGTCTATTTCATCCGTCATCATCACTCTATCATGGATTAGGCAAATGCCGCCTGATCGGACGTCCATTACTCGTTCCGCTTAACGTTAGACCTCATACCTTTTAGATATCTGGCTATTGTAGTTGCTCCATAATTCTGTAGTCTTCCTTTTGTTCGTCATTGGATAACAGCAGAGGATTATTGCGGTTTCATCTTCAATTCGTTACAACTAAGTTCATTTCTAATGGAGATCTCTTCTAATGTAGCCTCTAAAAAAACTCTAAAGACTGTAGGCCTATTTCACAACCCTGAATCTGACTTTGTCCTTTTGCCTTCAGATATCCTAGTCGGATGTCGTATTAGAACTATTTTGTAAATTTCTAGATCATGGCATGTTTTATTTTTAAAATTTATTTCCACACGTGAACCACGTGTTGACCGAAATTCATAAATTTACATTTCAAAAATTTACAAAATTGTATTTGTTCATTAACATTTACCTTTTTATCGTTTTCCAGTTGGGTGCCACTTTCCATATCAATGGATCCCACTTAGTAGTGTCTGGACTCAGATTTTTACCCTGAAGATCCGTGTTTATAAACTATTCATCACAGTTTGGGTCGACCACGTGTCTTTCCCGGAAGCCTATAATCCCTAGAGGATGCGTCCTTAGGTGGTGGGTAAGGGGTGCCTGTAAGATATGGGTGACTGGAGGGAAATACCTTCCACGGACCAACAGGCGATATATGTGTGAGCTGGTTGCAGCGCTTATATTAATGGATTAGGGCTATTGGAAAACCGCTTCTTTAAAGGCCCAACATTACACACTCTAAAGTGACACCGTATATTCGTGACAACGACTAATATATAATATAAGGCGCTGCGGAAAACCAACGGCAGGCCCGGCAACAGCCCAGTTGGACAACCTGTCGCAACTCGTTGATCAATGTAGTTCACTATCAGTCAAAAATTGCAGTTTTTTTCTTTACTTAAAACTTTAAATTATAACTTCTATACAATCGCATAGTACTAAAAGCATGACATCATATATTTGGGAAAAATTATTCCGCTCCTAAAATAATGTACAACAACAAAAATTAGGCCTACAGCATCCTACAAGTTTGGAGAGCTCACTTGTTGTGAGAAGGATGGGACTCAGTTTCATCAACAATTTCTATTTTATATAAGATCAATAGTTAGCAACCGGCGTTTGAATACAATTGTCCAAATGTTCATCTGTGAGTCTGTTTGTCTACTTCCTTTTTATCATTTTCAAACTCGAAGAAAAGTCTTACATAGGTAAGCAGAGCTGAAAAATTACCTACATTGATAACCACCTTGATAAGCTTCAAACTGTGCCAGTCATCTTCTTCACTTGGTAGTTAATAAATTTTTTTTCACTTATCTCTCCACGAAAGTTTCAGTCAACCCTTTCGCCTTTTCCTTTAGGCTTCTAGTTCAAGGTACCACGTTTCATGCCGCCACAACATAAACTGTTAACACGACATGTAAATATGAAATCCTCTTTCAGTGAAACTGTTTACTGACAGGTATCGAAGAACAGGACACGCCATACCTACCTAACGTTTACGTTGTTCTTCACATTGTCCTCGACCTGCTTCAGATCGTCCAACATTCTCACCGTCTTCCTTCGTCTGTCTCATTCCCCTTCATATTTTCCTCAATTATCTCAGTACGTGTTTTATGCCTTATGCCGTCATACTCCACACTGTAAGAATTATCTCTCATCAACGGTCTCCAATGTCGTCCTATTGGTCACTCTGTCTCTTTAACTGAACTTCAGCATTTATCTCCAGCATTTATTTCAAAACAGTTCAACTAATTTGTATTTTTAAATAGGAAATATAAAGCAGTAGTAAATAGTTTACCTATATAATAAAATGATTAACTGTAAACATATCTGAGGCCATTAAAATAATAAAAATAGAAGTCTATTGTTCTTAAAATTAAATGTAAAAATTAAATATAAAACGGGCTTAAGGATGAATAAAAATAAATTAGAAGCCCTTACGTGAATGAAAGGATGCAACGTAGCCTATACTACATTTGTCGCGAATGAATTTGCCTTGTAAATTGTTAACATGGCGACGTTGCTAACGAACCGGAATAAAAAGCTGTGTCCACTACTGGAGGCTACATTCTGAACGTTCTTAGCGTTCTAACCTGTGTAGGCCTAAGACTTTCCAGGATGGAATGACTATTTTGGGTCTACACTTCATTCAGATGACGCAATGGGGAAGACAGTGAAATATACTGCGTATACAGGTTTTTAGCTCGTATGCAATGTGCGACTTGAAGATTTAGCCATAAAAATATTTAAGTTGTAGGATCATAATTTTTAAACTCTTATAATGTAAAAATTTTTATTCTCCAGCATTCTACAAATTTTTAAATTGTTTTGGCTATAAACGAAGTTGTAAAATATATAATAGCATTAAATTGTTGGTTTCACCAACTTATTAAAATTTTAAATATGATTCGTCATATTTCCGTTGTCACATTGACGAAACTGGACCTCTTTTACTTCAATTTGTACCTTAACATGCCAGTAAAGTGTCGGAAATATTACTTTTTTTCTATACTCTTTATATTTATGAAAAAAATTATATGTAACTTTTGGTTCCAATTTTTTCGTATCATGACATGGTAAAGTTGGTCTATGAACGTTATTAGGCAGCCTATCTGGTGTAAGCACATGAAATTATCAAAATTGATTGTCATAAAAATTTGTATTCAATTTGTAAGCCTCTGCCTTAACGTAGTGAGAATGTTTGTCTCATTGCATTATATATTTAAACACCTTTTGCTACAGTCTATTTCCTGATGCATACATAATTTATTTAAAATTTATAAATTCCTTACCTCAAGATGTTTTATTCCCTTACTTGGTACATGTTTCGGGAAGCGTATTGTGTACAAGGAGGATGGGAACAATATATATATAACATTAAACGAGGATATATATATATATATATATATCCTCCAGCAGAACACAGGATGATAAGCGATGTTAACCGTATCTAAGCATGGATGACGAACATTTTCAGGTTTAAAATGGTTTTATGCAATTTTTTGTCTTTTAGCCGTAAGTTTTGTATTTAGCAATGGATAAGAATGTAGGTTATATCAAATTCTTCATAAAAATATGTTTTTTATTGTCATGTACTTTTGTGTGAATTTGTGCGCGTGTGATAACTTGTGTTCGCTATATCTTCCGCGGTAATCAACCCATCGACGTGAAACTTTGACAGTGGATTGTTTTTGTAAATAGCTACAATTCTTATTTACTCTGAGGTTCACAACTATTTTATAAATATGTTTTTTTTAGTTGGGAAAAACTCAATTTGTAACGCTTATCCTTAATAGGGTAATAAAATTCGTAGATAAAATCAATGCAAACTCTTGCGGATTTATACAAACTTTTGCAGGACAACCTTATATCGTTTGCAATCATCAACCATGTGACCTGGGTTTAACCAATCGGAAGACACTAATTTCAGTAATATTCGTACTCTGTAAAGCAAGGACCGCTACAGTTCTTCGATTGCAGTTGCAGAGTGAAGTTGTGTCTGTCGTCGAGAGTTTTGCTCTTACGAACATATAAAAATCTTAACGTACAATAAAACTTGGAACTCTTTGCAAAGCTTTGCGTAAAGAACCAAGCGGAGTAACAACCTAAGTAAAAATTATATTAGATTAAAGTGCTTTTCGCGTTAGTGTAAGATAGTCCGCATAGGGAATTATTAAAAACACTTCAAGCTTTCTCGGAAGGTGTACGCCAAATACACCGCTTTTCTAATAAATACCCGTAATCACCCTGAGATTAATTAAAAAAGGAACGTGCAAATAAATAATAACTCTTTCGAGTAAGAACGATGATTATTGTGAGCGTAACAACTTTCTGAGACTTTAATTGGTGTTAGCAGTTAGACGGAATCGTCAACGAGCCGTATCGAAGTATCGCCGCTGGAGCAACCCGCCGACGAAGAGGACGCCAGGACGGAAGCGACGATCAGAAGAGGAACGCACATACGGAGGACGTATCAGCAAAGGAACAGAGATCATCAAACAAGTAAAATAGATATAAAATCGAACTATATAAACTATTATTTCAAAATATAAAAAGCATGACAATTTATAATATAATATACATCGTAAAACCAATTATGTCTTGTGTATAGTAAATACTTTTTCACCTCCATTATAGACTCGTTTGTAATTTCTGCACACATTATATCCTTTGGGATAATTAAATCTGTATTGTTGCAATATATATTATAACGATTTGTCTATATCGTTAACGAGCCACACGTTTCGTAGCACAATTTATTTGCAAAGATACTTACGTTATAAATTTACAATGGGTGTAATCGTAATAATAATAACAACGTGAATTATTTAGAATCTTTCAAACATTTATTAATTAAAAATTTCAAAATTATTGCGAGTTAAAAACTTCATTAATATTTGCATGTGTGTATTTGTAGTACACATACTTGTTAATAAAATACAAATAATATCTCATATTAAGCGTAGAAACATAAAATACCAACTTATAACTATAAATAACATTGATTATGATATAATATTGTTGCTCAAATTCTATAATTCTTATTAAATTCTCTAATTTTTCTTTTTAAATTATTATTATTGCATATGCATCTCTTATTTATGTCATATTAATTACTTTAAAAAAATTACTATTTACTTTCAAAATTAATTTAAATATATTCGTTAAATTATCATTTCAAAAATATACTTTCAGAAATTCAAATATTAATATTAATTACTATACAATAAACTGTTACATTTAAAAATTATTAATTTCACTTTTTAAAATTATATTGTCTGTCTTTTACATTGTTTTATTGTCTTTAATTGAGTCTTTTGTTTTCGATGAATACATGGATTTATTTCACCTTAATCGTGGTAGTAATTCCTCAGCGTATCCTCTTCTGGTCCTGAGTTGTACCGAGAGGATCCTGGTTGATCCTCCGTAGTCGGTGTAGTCCTGGAGTCCGCTCCCCATCCTCCGGATCCTCTCGGTAGTCCGATGACTCATACCGTACGGCTGGAATCTATATCATGTAGTTGGATGCTCCCTCGTCTCCAGTAATAGCCTCTGGCTGCAGCGGTGATCTCACGAAAGTGACGAGTTGTCGGGCATAGCCTCCGGCTGTCGCTGTGGTTGAACGAGAAAGAGAAAGAGGCTGGTGTGTCTCGCGTATTTATACTCTTGTGCGCAAAAATCATGTCTCGACAATTCTCTGCATGAATCTGTCTGTCGTAGCGTCCCTTTATAAACACGATTATTTACACAATTATTTCACTGGTCTTCGCAACATACGAAGTCTTTTGCAAATTACCCGATATTCATCTGGTCGATAATTTTTATATGTACAACTGTGTGTTAACCGCTTTTCTCTATCTTAATTATTATAGGTTTTATTTACATTTATTTGCACTGTATTTACACTTTTTATTGTTTTCGCACAATCTTTTGTATACGCGTGCGTCTTTATATTATTCACACTGTGGCGTATTTTGTTTAATGATATTTTACACACACTTATCACAATTTAAATAACTTATTTATTGATTAACGTTTATTTAGGGGTGACGCTTTGCAGGAATTAACCGGCCCACTCACACATGCAAGATACACGCGTACACAGACGCAGCTGTGTGTGGCGTGACTTTCTTGTTCAAGCAGGCAAATTCGTTGTTCCCCTGTACAGCTTTCTATCTGAATTATTATACTACTCAAAATATTGATTATTTATTTTAATTTACATAAATTATAACTAACTAATGGTGCAATGCACAGTACCATACACGTACGTACTTTTGCAATATATAGGCCTATATATATATATATATATATATATATATATATTTCAATCACTTTCTGCTACAGTCCGTTTCTTGATGTGTATAATACATTTAATATTTATACATAAATTTACCTCAAGATGTTATTTTTCTATTTGGAACATGTTTCGGGTACTATCTTGTACCCATCCTCAGCCTTCCGGTTTTTTTGTCTGGTGAAGTACATATGTGATGTTGGTTGACTATATTATTGTGGCTTCCTGTTGGCTTCTGGTATTTCAAGTTGGTTTTATTGTGTGTGATTGTGGTGTATGTGTTAGTTTTTTGTGTATTTTCAATGTTGAGTGCTTTGAATATTATGTCATGTTTTGTACTGATTTGTATTTGTTCAGGTATTAGTTTGTTTTCTGTTTTATGTTTGTATATTTGTAAATTTTCCCATATGTTCATTATGGTGCCTTTGTGTGGTATATGTTTTATTAGTGTTACATTGGTTCTGTCTGGGAATTCATGTCCTGTGTTTATTGCATGTGTGGCTAAATTGGATTTATATATTTCTGGTTTTTTGTATGCATTTAGGTGTTCAAAATAACGTTTTTTCAGCTGTTTTTTTTTGTTTGTCCTATATAACATTTATTGCAATCTTGGCATTCAATTTTGTATATACCGTTAGTTGTTGTATTATCTTTGTTGTGTGAGCTATTTAGATTTTGTAATTTATTTTTATTAGTTTTGTATGCTATTTTTATAAAATGACAAAACTAACAAAACTATTTAAAAACACAGATATAAAAATAGCATACAAAACTAATAAAAATAAATTACAAAATCTAAATAGCTCACACAACAAAGATAATACAACAACTAACGGTATATACAAAATTGAATGCCAAGATTGCAATAAATGTTATATAGGACAAACAAACAAAAACAGCTGAAAAAACGTTATTTTGAACACCTAAATGCATACAAAAAACCAGAAATATATAAATCCAATTTAGCCACACATGCAATAAACACAGGACATGAATTCCCAGACATAACCAATGTAACACTAATAAAACATATACCACACAAAGGCACCATAATGAACATATGGGAAAATTTACAAATATACAAACATAAAACAGAAAACAAACTAATACCTGAACAAATACAAATCAATACAAAACATGACACAATATTCAAAGCACTCGACATTGAAAATACACAAAAAACTAACACATACACCACAATCACACACAATAAAACCAACTTGAAATATCAGAAGCCAACAGGAAGCCACAATAATAATAGTCAACCAACATCACATATGTACTTCACCAGACAAAAAAACCGGAAGGCTGAGGATGGGTACAAGATAGTACCCGAAACATGTTCCAAATAGAAAAATAACATCTTGAGGTAAATTTATGTATAAATATTAAATGTAAAAAAAATATGTATATATATATATATAACATTAAACGTCTAATTTCGTACTGTCGTTGCTTACAATGCGGAATGCCTATGTTCTGCACAACCTGTAGAGCGGAAGCTTTGGAGGATATGACGCGGAAGAAAATTGTTGTCAACATTTAGTTCTTTGTAATCATGAAACGAACTGTTTCACAAAATGGAAGCATAAAAAAAATGCTTAGACGTCAGGGTATTGACTTTAAAAACGTGCAATGTGTGTTCAGTGTCTAGTAGACAAAATCGCAGAAAAGATCATGCAATGTTGCATTGTAAGGGAGACGCAGTCACTGGGAACACGTGTCTAGCCCATCTGTCAATAACAAACATGTGTGTCCGACAAAGCGTAACAACTTTGCAAGATACCGTTCCTCGTCTGTGCCAACTGTACATATTACGTACGTAACGGCGAAACAGGATGGAAACAACAACTGATCTGAAAGTATTATTGAAGCGCAACGACATTGGGCGACCGGAAGCCGGGCGGGGAAGCCAGTATCCTCGAAACGGATATGACATGAACGACCATGACACTGTTGCTGCCTATCAGGTGCAAGTTGCCTCCTATTACCATAACGTCGGAGTACGTTTGAACTACGTTCACTCTACGAGTATCATAGTGCAATACAAAAACACCTGTACTTTCCCAATAAGTATGCCTGCACTACGTTTTCCATGTTTTGAGTAAGCGACAGTATCGACATATCACGCAGTGAAGAAGAAAAAGAAGATGATTGTAAATTATATTTTTGCTGAATATAATTCTAAAATACGTAACGTGTTAATGCGTGAGGTTAGCTAAAATGTTTCAATCTAATTTATTGTTTAAACAAAACTAACTTCATGGTTGGAAAAACATAACGTTTACTAAGTAAAGTCAATAATTGCAACTGACATTTGGTCTCAGCACGCATAAATGACGAACTAAGCATTGCGTTTTCCTCTTCTTCATAAATAAACTTGCTGAACCTGGACTTAAAATGTTGTTTATAATGGACGCATTTATTAATATATAGTTATATTAAAGCCTAACCTAACTAACCTAACCTTGCGAACAAAATCATTAAGGTTTTTTTCAAACGTGTCGCGATTAAATCAGAACACGTATATTTACGGATTATGTTATAACCGTATAACCTACACGGTATATAAGAATAGTATAAAAACAGTGTAGAACGGGACCAGGGAAAAGCGACAACCACAAATTGATTTCGGCGACCAAATTAAAGTGCAAAATTTACTGTTTAAAGCAAAAAGCGAGTTTTGTCACAGAAAGGGAGACATATATAGTAATCGGGCTTACTTCGAGTTTTTTTAAATTTTTTGGTGATTTGCATTTAAAAACGAGTACTGTAATATGTCGCTTAGCCCTGCCCCTTTTACCGCCGATTCGCCTTTTTGGGTGTAAAGTCAGGCGCTTTAGGTGAAAAGTCAAGGCCAGCTGAGTTTTAGTAAGCCATCAATACGTACAATTTATTTATTTATTACTTAGTTAAGTACTACGTATATTATTTGTATCGGTAGTTTGTATTATTTGTACGTATTATTATTGCAAATTTTTCAATTTCTCAATCGCCAGTCATGTCGGGTGTAAAGCTTGACCCTGTAAATAAGATGCAAAGAAATGCATCAGCTTGGGTGTAAAATTACAGGTGTTAAGATGATTAGAAGCTGGTGAGCGTCAAGTGGATGTAGCATGTTTATTAAATTTGGTACCATCAACAAGGTGTTACAAATTAGGACAATTTTTTAAAAATCTGGAAAGATAAAAACATCTACGTTGGCGTCAACAAAATTATCTGCTACACAAGGTCGAGAAGAAGTGATCTTGAAGAAACGGAAAAAAGACTAAGCATTTGGGATGTTGATTAAACGTAGCCATAACATGCCGTTAAGTCAGTTTTACCATCATAGAGAAAGCGAGATACATTATCACATTCATTGAGGACGATAAAGGAGACAAATCAGAAACATTTTGAGCTAGTAGAAGATGGTTTCATAAGTTTAAGAACCTTTCAAATCTTCACAACATTAAAATAACAGATGAAGCGCAGCTAGCGCGGATTATCATGCTGCGTTAGAATTTCCTGCGTAATTGAAAACGACCGTTGAATGCGGAAATTGTCCTCCGGAACTAATTTTCACTGTGGATGAAACGGGATTATTTTGGAAGCGAATGCATTCTCAAATTATCATCTCCCGTGACCAAAAAAGCGCTTCTGGTTTCAAACCAGCAAAGGACTGTTTAACTCTGTATTATGTGGCAATGCTGCTGTTGATTTTAAACTGAAGCCGATGCTTGTGTATCACTCTCAAAAACAACGTGCGATGAAGGGAATAACAAAATCTAGTTTACCAGTGGATAATGGCAGACATTTGTCAGAATTGGTTTGTTTCTCATTTTTGTCCGTCAGTTAAGTGCTACTGCGAAAAAAACAAGTTCGAGCGTAAGGCTTTGTTGCTTACTGACAATGGTCTGGGCTATCCAAACAACCCGCTACTTCAAACCGCCATACCGATGGAAGTGGTTTTCTGTCTCATCAAACACGACTTCTTCAGAACAACCGATGGACCGGACCAGGGAGTGATAGCAAATTTTAAAGCTTACTACAGCTAAACTGAATCGAAATTGCCCGTGAGCTGCGCAGATGGGAGTGAGTGAGACGGTAGTAGTATGTGAGTGAGGCGGACGAAGTTTACGAACTACGTCATCTACGTACACTCGTTTCATGTTGACAATGTACAAAATTTACTGTGTTCAGAGTTTATTTATCCCGTGCTGAACGTAATGTCTTTATAGTGTAAGAACTTGTAAAGTTTTAGGAAATTATACAGCGAAATACAATTTCTAATTTAGGAAGTGAAACACAAGTAAATTTTACTCAACATGAGGAAAATAAAAATGTTCTTACCTCCAGCTGAAGTGTATTGTTTTTCTTTCGCCATATCAAACAATTAAAATTTTTAAACACTATAAACTGTTTCATATGTCCACATTACTAAATAAAAAAAAGAAGTTATAGTTCAATTCACTCTTTCATTAATAATAATATTAATAATTAATAATCAATTAATACACCAATTTGAAGTATTAAAATGAACTCCCGAAATATCACTGTCAGTATCTGAATTCTCTTCTTCCGATTCTTCTTCACTGCCTTCACCTAGATTTATTATAATATCGTCCACTACAGTATCGAAGAGTTGTTCTTTTTCCCAGTATTCTCTTTCTATTTTAATTACGTGCCTGCACCTAGATAGCCAATCGCCTTTTGAAAAACTTTCGAAAAAATCATTACAGTAATTATTAACATCATTAAAATTGAAAGTAACATTTCTCTTTGCAAAATGTTCTTTTAAAGAAGCCCATACGAGTTCAATGGGGTTTAGATCTGGATGGTAAGGAGGCAAACGTAGAACAGAATGTCCGTGATTGTGTAATAACTCGTCGATTTCATACGTTTTATATTTTGGTTTATATAATTTGATTAATGTTTACAAATCGGGTTTCAACATTGAATTTTCAAATTGTATGTTTTTCTTTGTAAGCCAGTCTTTCATGTCGTCTTTCCTGGAATTAGAAGTCGTACATTTTTCAGTTTGTTTGTTGTGGTAGGGAGCGTTATCCACGACAAGAACACTGTTTGGTGTATTGTGCGTAAATAGTTCAGTCTCATCTGTCTTATGTCATGTCGTTCCATGAGAAGTTTCCGGTCTGATTTTGTTTTCACCCACTTAAATCCCATTGTGTGTAATTCTTTTCGTAATGTGTCTACACAACCTCTATATTCCGTATCACTGCAAAATTTTTTGTGGATTGCCTTCATCGTTGGCACCCTCTTTTAATTTATATGAAAATTTAAAACTAGTCTACGTAAAACACATCGATCGAAGTCATCCAGCACAATTTTTTTATTTCTGTTTTTCAATTTCTTTTTAGGTGTTGAAAAAGATGTCGACCCACCGCACCCAATTTTTCGCGACTCACCGGCAATCGTTTTCACAGTCCGTAAACTTACACCAGTAGCTGCTGCAACGCGTTCCTGCACTTTAGCCAAAGGTATAACTGGGACACCTTTTTTTGCCTCGTTTTGCATAAACTGCAATACACAACTAACAATTTCCCGGCTTTGTCCACTCAACGTTTTGTGTTTCACTTTACTTCTGAATTCCACGTTAGCGTCCATTTTATACGTTATCTATGAAGTAAATAACGTTATACTTCAGATATACAGTATCTCAAGCATATACAGTATCTAAACACTTACAAGTAAGTGTAAGTAAGTAAGTAAATATATATAACACAATAAGGAAGAAAACTATGCGAATTATATTTCTAACGCCCACTTAAATTTTGATACGACTATACATCCACTGAAACACACACCACGGTAACACAACTCAAGTGCGGTTCATGTTTCCCCCACTCTAGCTCTATATTATATATCCCCCACTCTAAAAATTTGTTACCGCGCACACAAGGCCGAGTGCAGTTTCGTTCTCTGTTAGCTGTACCTTCTACAGACATTCACACAATTGATCGAGAAAACAGGCAATGAAGATCAACTATCTGTCAGTTTTAGAAGGAATAAAATATAATGAATGCCGTAGAAAACATAATGGCAGCCTAGCGTGAAAATAGTACAGAGTGTAGGAGCAGAGTTTGAATAAAATTTTTCCACTATCCTATACAAGCATAGAAGAACGTGAAGAAAGATCAGAATTAATCATTCAAAATTTTATTTACATGGCCAACGAAATGGGAATGGAATACGTTAATGAAGAAGACGTAGAAGAATTGTTGCAGTCATATGATGAGGACTCAAGCTATGAGGACCTTCAAGAAATTGCGAATCAGACCATTTTAGAAGAAGGAGTTGACAACCGACTTTTCTCTTAAAGTGAAGAGAGGAGTCCTTCCATGGTATCTTGTCATCAGGGATTAGTAACTGAAAGGCAACAAAGGAAAGACAAGATACGTTAACGATTATATTTTTAACAGAAGTTTAATTAAGAAAGTTGTGTTAGTGGTTATAATCACAAACAGAATTATCTTATGAGCTGAGAAGCTTGAAAGCGCTAATCGGAATAATTTGTCTATAGAGGTGTGCAACAGTGATAATTCTGTTTGTGATAATATTTTTTTTTTTTTTGAAACCATAAAAAATTAAAGAACCATAGCCAGGACCGTCATTTATAAATTAATTTTTGCCTTCTAAATGATTACAATGTCCTGTAAATTTGTTAACTATAAATTTATTTGTTTTTAGTTTCGCCGTTTTTTTTTATTTTACGTAGTGTACTAGTAATTTTGTAGTTTAGTATGGTGTATAGAAACTGTAATGTAGTAAAATTCGTTTTTTCATTAAGTTTAAGGTTTTCATAATGTACATTTGTGTACTATTTAAGTTACTATATATAATTTATTTGTTTTAACGTACAACGTTTTTAAAAAATCAAATATTTAGTATCTAGAAAAACCAAATAAATTAAAATATAAATAAACGACAAACAACAATGAAAAAAAGATTTAAAAAATTAGCAAACAATAATCTCAGAAAAATCACCTTGTACATCGTTTTTTCGTATCTTTATGATCGCGGAACGTATCTCGACCGCTAAGCAGCATATTAATGCATTATTTCAAACGTGTATTGTTTTTTCTGAATCCTTTGAGTTAACCTAATAATACCAACTTTTACTGCCAAAGACGATTCTACTTACAATGTTCATAGAAATGCTTCAATATATGACAATGAAAAACGTTTATAACCTAAAGAACAAATTTTATAACATAAACCAATATATTAACACTCTTTCCATTATTTAACTAAAACCTGTGTGCGATATTCACTATACATCGGTTCGGACTATCGCATAATCAAAGTATCGAAAATTAGTGCAGGTACGGTCATTGGGAAAGTACCTAAACACCATTGTATATTAAATTCGTCTGTTAAGAGATATATTGGTCTAACTGTACGAATGTGTGCGTTGGTGTATTTAATTTCTACATCAAAGTTTCTTGCTACATCAGAATTTTCTACAATAATAATTGTTTGCAAGTATATTTTACAGAGATGAATTAAAAAATGTTTTCAACACAAGAAACACATTGACAATGAAGCTAGACCGTGAGTGAGAGATAGAAAAATACACTTGCAGAAGAAACTAATTGTTGTTGTGATAATTTTTAATTATTGTATAAACATTTATATTTGCTATCACTTTTTTTTATGCACCGCGAAAAGGTTACTCTGAGAGTTTCTTCAATCACATTACATTTATGATAAAATTTCAAATACTTTCCCGTATAAACGATTTATACTGGCATATCTAATGAATTATTTTGTGTGTGTGTGTGTGTGTGTGTGTGTGTGTGTGTGTGTGTGTGTGTGTGTGTGTGTGTGTGTGTGTGTGTGTGTGTGTGTGTGTGGTTGTGGGTGCGTGAACACGTATTGTCTGTACTGTTGTATTCGTAATTTTCTTCCGCATTGGGAAGTTTGGACTTTTGTTTCGGGGTATATTCATAGCCATAAACTCACGATTACTCTCACGTTACGAGCTTTTTAGGGAGTCAGTCGGTGTCGAGCAAATCTTGAGCAACTTCAGCATGGACATGTTTTCGCTCTTGCGACAACAGCCTTGGCACGAATTTTGCGTCACACGTTTCATTAGAAGTTCTTACGTCCAAATCTGCGAAACACAATTTCGCGGAATCCCCAGCTATTCCCTCAGTCGTCGATTTTTGTTTATTGCAGCCCGTACGTGTTCAACATTTTCTGGTGTTCTGTTTGTTAGAGTTTCCAGAACGTGGATCACTGTCAACAGATTCCTGGCCACCACTCGTCGAGTCCTCTCTGAAGGCCTTCTTAATGTTTGTGATAGTTTCAGCGGACGAATATTCCAAATTGTATGCAAAATTTAAAATAAATTCTGTGATCTAGTCGTTCACGGACTATGAATACGAAAGTAACAGATAACACATGTTCACACTACAGTCTCACGGCTAACTATATCGTTCAATACGTTAACATGGATTAATATGTTCACACAAAACGTCCCACCTGATTGGCTACCAAGTTACAATGCAATTGCACAACCTGTCCCCGTATTCTTCAAAACGGTCGGATACTTTTCGGTCAGACCTCATATACACACGCGCGCGCGCGCGTTTTATATTACACACTTCAAGTTGAAAGTTAAGTTAAAATAATATTCACACCTCCAGAACAAAAATATGTTAACTCTTTGTGTATATTTGCAAGACATCGTGTTTGCTGTTGAACGCCATGGCTGAGAACTGAGATCAAAAGTGGCAAAGATTCGATATGAAGGCAAATCATTAAAGAATGGTTAAGGAAGCATGTCCGTCAGCACTGACAGTGAATTGCTAATAACGATCATCATGATATAAAACAAGAACAACAACTAAAGGAGAAGAAGAAGAAGAAGAATCGTACGTTTTGTAAAAGTGTAATACAGCATGTAGTTACGGAAAGAGTGCACGACAGCAACACTGCAATGAAATGGTAAAAAGGAAGTGACTGACTAGGCTGACCACCTAAATATCTACGACCAGGAGTAGTGGCTTGGTGCAAACAATACTATGACCCTAAGGATTATCCAGTGTTACCTACTTTCACAAGATGAGTCCACTCAGACTTCACATTCCTGGAGGTGATAGAAACCGGAATCTCCGGATAAGTATTTCCAAGTCACACGAGCCGAACTAATACGCACCTTTTTTATAAACATCATATACGTACATAAACAGCCAGATATAATTACTACTAACGGAATATTTATTATTAAGTTTTCCAAACTACATATGATTAGCACTTTGAGGTTTGGTTAGACGCATTTGATTGTAGAAAAACGAATAGCCTATCAATAAATTATATGTTAATAATTTAATTAATACTTTATTAGAGTTAATATTATTTACAAACTTATACATATATTGCGCTGCTGTAAATAATTTTCTGATACAAATAAAAATTGTCTAATTAAAAACAAAAACGTCTAAAATTCTCAGCAGAAGTTTTAGTTACTAAAGAACGAGTTGTTTATATTTTAAAATAACATAATATAATCCCTTATTCCTCTTCGGGTGGAGAGGAGTGCTGTTTTTAATGTTTACCTTTCAGGTAATTACGTGGCGCAAGGGAGCCAGTGTATGGACATAAATAATATTTGTCATTATCTGATTTCATGCTCCACAGTGGTGCGACACCAACCCCCTGGGACGTAGCCGTAGTTACAAGGGAGCGACAATGGTAGCTTTTTTAATATCACCCTTTGTTAATACGAGTTTGAAAATATTAATATGCGTACTGCGCAGACCCCACAAATAAAAAACATGCTAAATATGTTGATGAATACGTAGTAAGAGGTTTTTTACGATCTAAAATTATCCATTCATTTAGAGTTTCATATAACCAGCTATTTAGTAGGAATTTAATTAATTTTTTACCGCTTTTATTTACTTTTTTGTGTGTGTATGTGTTTTGTATACCGTGTAGACAACTACGTTATTATTAAACGCCATTCGTGAGTTCATTACTGATTTTATTAACAAAAGAACGTAATATGCCACTGCAAAGGAAGACAGAGGTCGACTTTATTATATAATAATTAACCGGAGTATTGACAATAACCATACCATTGTTGAAAACTATGACAGAGCGTCCCAACTGAGTTGTTCGGCCTTCCAGAACGAAAGCTGTTGTAATTCGTCTTCACTGGAATTAAAGTATGCAAGCTGCTGTTATATGAAGACGCAAGGCTCAAACATGTATAAGAGTAGCTTGGCCAATTCGATTCAATCAAGCAAAAACATTTCAAAACGCAGGCAACGATGTGTTATTTATTTTGGCGTTTACACATTCAAATAAACGGATGGTAAGCAGAATACGCTTGGACAGTGGCCAGTGCTAAATGTCAAGATCACGAATACTTAGGTATTTCGCTAAGGCTTGTTATATTCCCAGTAATAACGAAATACCACATCACAAAAACATTAACATTAGAATTTTCGTAACAAAAGTATTCGTCCAGCGAGAGTTGTGTAAAATCTAGCCAGAGTTTTACGTACATCATTAGTACGATTCTCTATCAGTCGTCAATCTTCAGAACTTCAGACTACAGAGTTTCACGCTTCAGTCTACACATTAGGGAAGTTTATGTTTATCGTATTAATAATTGATCCTTGCAGACTAAGACAAAAAACGAATTTTGAAAACACAGTAAAATAAATAATAATAAAATTCATTTATTTACGTGTTTAAGTATTATTTGACAGGAGAGGATTACAGAGGAGATTTACGTTAATCTGGGAATGCGCCAAGGCTGTACCAGATCTCCAACATTGTTTAATATCTGTACTGACGACAGAGAGTAAAAATAGCGAGTGGATCCAGGAATAAATGTAAATAATATAACATACATGAATGCAATGCTGTCTACGGGTCACAAAGTAATCATCCAAAACAACAAATGCAAGCTCCAGAGAGCGATCTGTTAATCGCTGCACACGAAGAGGTAGACTACAATGAAGACATCCGCAAAGAGTTGGAAATGTTTTGTCTCCAGTCCAAGATCGCATTGCGGAAAACAAAGACAGATGGATTGCTCATCTGAACAGAATGCCAGATGCAGGGTTGCCTAAGGAGGTTTGCAAGATACGTCTGTTGGACGTTTCCTACGTCTGTTCCTAAAGAGGTATAGGAAGATCTTGGAAGCGTTGGTGAGGTGAATGCATTTCTTTTGGGCCCGGAACAGGCGATTAGCCTATTCCCTGATGGAAGAATAGGGAATTTATACTGGAAACAATAATATAGGGAAAAATTTGTAATTTACACAGAAATAAGCAATGTGTAATTAGTTTTAGCTAAATTTAATCAATGTACAAATTTAGCTTAAAATTAAAGGACAGTATACTTTTGTAAATATTAGTATAAAGCTATAGAGTAATAAGAACTTGATTATAATAGTAGATACAAGATAGAAATATAGGAAAAGAAATATAGAAATTTAGGAATAAAAGAAATATAGGAATATGGAAATATGGAAGTAGTGGAAATATAGTAGATTATGTGAGTAGACTATTACCAAATTACAATTATAACATTTATTAAATTTATATAATTTTGTAATGAGAAATGTATTTTTTGAAAACTACTGTGTAAAACGACTTATGACTTCTCCCATAGTAGTTTATTCCTGCTTATTTATTTAATTATGTAAATTGTTAGATATTAATATATGAAGTAGGAAAACATATAGCAATAAATAACTAGTAAGCTCCCTGAGCTGCAGAATTCATTCATGATTTTGAATGCAGTACATTTATTACATAAATTTGGATATTAGGTAATTTTTTAATTATGAGAAAACTCAAGAAAATTCCGATTCCTCTACTATTTATTTAGTAGTAATATAACAATTGTAGAGCACACAATCTTTCAATAAATACTAAAAATTTAGTACCCTACATTTTTGCTTCCTACCCCCTACGTTTTTTGGGAATCAATCTCAGAAACAACAGCTTTCTGTAGGATAAATGGTGGACAGGCTTGCCAAATTTTACGAAAATCGGTTGATGCGTTCACAAGTTATCGTGAGACATACTCCAATAGGTAGGTAGACAGACAGCCAAATGGCAAAAGGTCGCGTTGAAACTGAGAACTTGCTTCCATCGTTCCGTTTATTGAGTTTATTGCTACAATGCGCTAAATTGATAGAATATGCAGAATAAGGATCAGGCCTGTTAACAACTTTAATAATGTACCTAATAATGAAAATCAGGCGTATTAAATTATACTTTGTTTGTTTATTACCCTGTATCTCATGTCATTTATTAATTACTAAATTTATCTACAAATGATAAACGGTCAACGTAATATTTATTAATTTGATTACTCTTTTGTTACAAAATAATGAACTTCATAGCGCTCTGATTTTAAAACAGAGTTTCGTCAGTTATATTCGAGTTGTAATTTCACGTAACATAATTATCAAGTGCTGCTTCAATGGGCCTGCTACTTTATTTAAAGAATATACACAGTTTTACATAATACAGAGTCTATTTTATTAAGACTTTACAGTGATTATGATACAAACTTCATAACACCAACACGAACGTTACCAATAAAAATTACAAAGAAACACATTACGAACACTATTGAGCTGTGCACTAAGCAAAATTTTCATAGGTCCTCGGTAGTATAGTGGTCAGTATCCCCGCCTGTCACGCGGGAGACCGGGGTTCGATTCCCCGCCGGGGAGGTTAATTTTTTTTAATGATGCTTTGAACAGAAATAATAATACTTATTTTATGCATTCCTATATATTTTTAAATATAAAAATAATTTTTAAATATATAATTTAAATACTAATAATATAAATAAAATTTATTTCTATATATTTTTTAAATATAAAAGTTACATATATTGAATACTTTCTTTACTTTTTGGCATGTTTACTTAAGATTTTACATATATTGTAGCGTGACAGAAAATCCACTACATTGTAAATCATATGAAATGATAAAATTTAATTACATCAAAAAATGTTGTAATAATATTAAATGACATTTAAATAAATCAGAGGAATGAAACACAATAAGATAAAAATCCTCACTACATAATATATAAAAACCACTGTTAAAAGAAACCAAAGAAAGTATTGAAGCAACTCATCAACTCATAAATAATACCAGTAAGTTACCCAGGAAGCTCAGAGCAGTAAACCAGTTACATAAGACAATATCCCGAAAAAAGAGACTCAATCAAAGAGTGGTGAATACCAAAATACTCTAAAAACAAATAGAAGAATAAAGTCAGTTCAGTGAAGAAATTCAATACTCCAAACTAAACCTCAGTCGTGATAACACCAAGTACCTTGGTTCCCAAGAATGAGGAAAGAAGAACAGAAGAGTGAAGACTAGACGAGGGACAAGAATGAAAACTAGAAGAGGGACAAGAATGAATACCAGAAGGAAGATATGAAGAAGGACAAGAAGGAAGACAGGAGGAGAGGAAGACATAGTATGAAAGAAACACCGTAGTAAAGCCTATTATTATATAAACTACTATCAATCCCAAACCCACAAAAACTATGCCAAAGAAAGTATAACATCCCCAAAATCTTATAAAAATGTAATTATTGAGAAAACTAAAGTGTTGTATAGTGTTATAAGAAGTGCACCGGCTAAAGCTATTGTGTAATAAAGAAAATAAACTAGTCTTAACGGTCCATGATGACTAAAGGTCTGGTCTGAGATAATAAGACTCAGAATATCAGAACCAACAGTGAAAGTGAATTTGTATAAGTGTTTTTTAAAAAATGCAATAAACTTAAAGTTGGTGATACTATAACTTAGTAGTATGCTATATCACAACTTTAAAGTCTAATAATAACCAGCATGATAAAATAATAAAATGGAAGGTTTCCAGTATTTTATTATTTTTATGTAAATCCTTATTTAAAAGACCTTTGTAAAAAAGGATGATAATAAATAGAGTATGGGAATTAATGTTTGCTGATGTGGGGAATCACAATAATAATGATTTAAACCAAAAAGGACTGGTACTAATATAGTATGAATAAGTGTAACATGTTTAAATAGACTATTATTTCACAGTCCTAAAATCAATGTATTAAATAAATGTATTTGTAAGGTTTATTAGAAAATAAGATTTATGTTATGTATTTTAAAAAAGAATTATGTTTGATAAATAATAACCTACATACCAGTAATAATGTACTAAAAGGTATGCTATGTTAGATTGAAAATAGTCAAAAGAGATATGTTTAAGCTGTATCTGCAATATGTTAAATTGTGCAGATTAATAAACAATGTTCATAATTAATTATTTTAATAACTGTAGTGTTAATTAACTACTACACAAAACAATAAGTTATAGATCATGTTATTTTCATATAATTGTAGTTATGTAAAGTCAGAGGAGGAATCAAGTTTAATTTATTGAGAAAGAAAGAAATATAAAATTCTAAAATCTAGGCCATTTGGTGAAATCAGAGAACCAATATAAAATAGTATAATTCACTAATAAATCCTGTAAACTACCCAGATTTATATAAGATAACACAATTAACTACTACTAGGAATGATCCTATGAATTAAAATGACAATAAGGAAATATACCTTAACATTTTGTAAATTGTCAAAATATATAAATTAATTAATTTTAAAAAGCAATGTCAAATTTACAAATTAACACAAAAAACCAGTTCAAAGGTGTAATTTATATGTATTTAAGGAAAGGGAGAGTAATGTGACTAATTAAAATTTATTATAATAGTATTAATAATATTTAAAATGGAAGGAATTTTATATAAAAACGGAAATCCAATTTTGAGCCTATATTTCCAAAGTGTGAACAAAATTTGTTAATTTCCACAAAATGTCTACAGATATGGACTATAATACATCAATTTAAAGGGAATAAGATGATTAAACTAATAATAAGATTAATAATTCATAAAAGTAAGGAATAAAATAGAAAAATTCCATATATAATGTAATATTTTCTAATGTGTATGAAATCGAAAAATGTTAACAATACTTTTTCAAGGATTAACTGGGCAAGATTTATGACCAAGTCTTTAGTCTTTTGTTGAATATCAAGCTGAATAGGTGTGTGACAAAAACGTTCTTTAAACCGAGTCGAACATGAAGCTAACGTTTTAGCCTTTGAAATCAGTGAACGAGAGTTAGTCAAATTAAACACTTTTTGAAGCCAATACTATAAAAACATTCACGACAATAGTGAAAACAAACCTCTAACTTCACTATACGAGTGACAGTAAACGGTAAAACATTATATTACAACTGATTTACTCTACAAACCTAACCGCAACTTGAAAACTTAACCGTAATAGTTGCACAAATAGAAAATAAACTAACTAACGCAAGTTTACACAGAACACTTCACCAGAATACACTAAATAGATTAACAGACTTATTACACCAGTGCGGGGACATTTTAGACCTTGATGAAGGTAATTTTATAGTAATTTTCTGACTCGACGCATATACAATAGCCGAGACCAACCCAAGGAGCGGCCATCTTGAAAACGAAACCTGCCTACTACATCGTAGAGACTGACGTCACATCAGTCTTCATTGGTTCGACAAAACATTTATTCTAATATCATAACTTGAATTATTTAAATACTATTGAATAGTAATTATTGTATTTATATGTGTTAACTGTTAATGTTATACTTTCTCGTCACCCTTCTCTGACTATTAATTCTTAATCGCTCAAAGAACCTGTCTTTAATATAATATAACATAAAATTTTGTTCTGTATGACAATCGATAATTCCTGAGACAGAGTCGATAATTGCTCTCCATCGATAAAATATCGATTATTTATCTAAAATTGTCAATAAATCTTTATATTTCTATTATTTTGTATCTGTATTTATTTCACAGGGTAATTTAAGGGTATTTATAAGGCTGAAGGTATTAAGTGAAAAGAATATACTCTATTTTGAACAAGATATTGGACCAGTAAGGAAAGTCACCAATCGATTATTACCTGGAGTTAATCTATTTAACTCCAGACTTGGTGCAAATCTTCAAGAAGTGCTCGACGGTCAATAAATACCTACCTGTTATTAAAATTTTACAAGAATCTTTTAAAAAACAGATTGATCTTGTATACATACCTCTACAAACATAAACAAAATTATTTTATTGTTTGGAAATTTTGTTATTATTGAAATTTCCATTTTATTTTTATTCTTTTGTAACGACCGGCATACAGCGGTCTGGTGACCTAGTGGCTAGCCCAAACAGTGGGATTTGATCAGATTACAGTCATATATAAGGTCTTCTTACAAAGTGAATACCCAACGCTGGGATAGAAAGAAGAAAAAGGCCACCCTAAAGGTCGTCCAGTTACAAAGTGGCGTCCAACTTAGAGGGCTTGAATAGATAAGCCTGGCAGCGGTTATCCAGTCAGAAAGAAGGGCAACAACGATAGACAAAAATGGCAGATCTTACAACAATGGAGATGATGGAAAAGCTGTTGGAAATGATGACACAATTTGGAAAGAAGATGGAAAAAAAAATGGATGATTGGGCCGAAGAAAGAAAGGAGGACAGACAAATCTTGAAGGAAGGTTTGAGTGAAATAAATACAAACATCATATCCATGAATGAAGGATTAAGGAAAAATAATGAGAAGACCGAAGAAATAAAAAATGATAGCAAACCAGAACCAGAAGAAGTACTAAATGATAAAACGCAGGAAGATATAATGGTAGTACCTGAAATTGAAACTAACCGAAACCAGGAAGATATTAAACCCAGGAAGAGGAAAACGTTTCCAAGGAAATTAAGGAAAACCAAGGAAGAAATAGAAATGATGAACCATGGTTTAATGGATGTCAATAATATTCCAATTACCGACCATGAAGAAATCAGTAATTACAGAAATTTCGGAAGGAGATTCAAGGTAATCTCAGAAATAATTTACCACAAGACAGTAGTTTATCACTGGGGAAGGACCAGAGGTAAACGGAATACTACATGTGAACTAGATCAGTTCCAGTGCGGAACTAAACAGTGTATTTCAGAAAGATGGAAATATAATATCTTATCAGACTGTGACGATGGCACTGGCGAATCACCAGAGTGTGTTCCATTAGTGCGCCATCCAGGACTATTCCAGTATACAATTACACAAAAATGTATACCTTCCGGATGGATATGTGATGATGAACCAGATTATGGGGATTCAGAGAAGCAAATAATTAATAAACCAGATGAAGACCATCATAGATATTTTTCAGGTCATAAAGCCTATGGACCAGAGACATATTGGAATATAAGACAAGATAATAATGGGAACAATATTAATTACCATGATAATAATAATACGGGTCCAAATTATCAAAACCCGAATCGACCCTCTAATGGTTATCAGGGTAACCACAATCCCTACCCTGGTAACGTAAATAGTCAGAGAAGCCCCAATTATGGTAATAGTCCTTACCATAATAATGTTAATCGTGTGGGTCCCAATAATAGTAATTTTAGTAATAATAGGTTTCATCGCCCAAGAGTGAACTTCATACGGGCCACAGACGGAAGACAGCGAGGTTTCAACCACCATAGAGGGAGCAGTTACCGAAGATACGAAGAAAGGCGAAGGAGCCTAGAACGGGACCAACCGAGGTACTATCCGGCGCGTAGGAGCAAAAGTTTGGATCTGATAAGGATCTGTACGGATACATAATGAGGTGGTAAAAGGGATGGATGTCATGATAACCAACAAAGGCAAAACCACCACAAAAGAGATGAAAATAATTACCACTGAGGACAAATGAGAAGCAGAAGGAACAAGGAACCAAAATGGGAATTTAAGAAATAAATTAATTAAGAAACTACACCTTATAAAGGAACTATGAGCAACGATGCACTATAATAAAAAGCATCCACCTGGGTATAAAGAAAAAATAATAATAAGAAATACGTTTGAATAAAGACAAGAAAAGAGTCATACAATATTTATGAAACTAAAATGATATGTTTACCATATAATTATGAAAACTATTACAATCATTTATGAAAAAGAAACTTTATGGCTAGAATAGAAGAGAAGAAGTTTAAAAACATAAAATCAACTAAATTCTAAAAAATAAGTAAGTTCACCTTACATACCAAGAAAATGTGAAAAAACTTTATGGATAGAATAGAAGAGAAGAAGTTTAAAAACATAAAATCAACTAAATTCAAAAAATAAGTAAGTTCACCTTACATACCAAGAAAATATGAAAAAACTTTATGGCTAGAATAGAAGAGAAGAAGTTTAAAAACATAAATACCTCTAAATTCAAAAAATAGTAAGTTCACCTTACATACCAAGAAAATAAGAAAAACTTTATGGCTAGAATAGAAGAGAAGAAGTTTAAAAACATAAAAACAACTAAATTCAAAAAAATAAGTAAGTTCACCTTACATACCAAGAAAATATGAAAAAACTTTATGGCTAGAATAGAAGAGAAGAAGTTTAAAAACATAAAAACAACTAAATTCAAAAAAATAAGTAAGTTCACCTTACATACCAAGAAAATGTAAAAAAACTTTATGGCTAGAATAGAAGAGAAGAAGTTTAAAAACAAAAAAACAACTAAATTCAAAAAAATAAGTAAGTTCACCTTACATACCAAGAAAATATGAAAAAACTTTATGGCTAGAATAGAAGAGAAGAAGTTTAAAAACATAAAAACAACTAAATTCAAAAAATAAGTAAGTTCACCTTACATACCAAGAAAATATGAAAAAACTTTATGGCTAGAATAGAAGAAAAGAAGTTTTAAAAAACATAAAATCCTCTAAATTCTAAAAAATAAATAAGTTCACCTTACATACCAAGAAAATGTGAAAAAACTTTATGGCTAGAATAGAAGAGAAGAAGTTTAAAAACATAAAAACCCCAAAATTCTAAAATACATGTGAGCCAATCTTACATAAAGATTATTTGAAAGAAATTATTTGAAAAGAAGAATAATATAAGAAGAGTTTGAAATAAGTCAACAAAATTTTAAACATAAATGAGATCACCTTACATACCGATTATCTAAGAAAAACTTTATGGCTATAATATAATAAAAAAGAAGGAGAGAATTTAGAAATAAAACCATCTAAGGTCAAAAAACAAATAATTCTAGACAGTTTAATCATGTCTAAGTTCAATATGAAGAGTAAAAACCTTTCCGTAAAATGTTGTTGAAGGAAATAAAAAAGAAAACATTCTTTAATACGATTTAAGTGAGTGAATAAAATAAAGTACAAAAACTTCTTTGGAATTATGAGAGAATGAAACTTTAAGTGGTATGAGGAGAAAATATGACCTCATAATGAAATAAATAAAAAAACCAGCACTTGCAAGTATAATCGCAATGACCGGAATAATGTGAAAATAATGTCAAAAATGTATGTAATTAAATGAATTAATATAAAATGATTTATAGATTAAATGACAATTATGATAATGACAGTTATAAAAAATTCTAGAAAATAGAACAAGTGGAAATTTTAAGAACCAAGAAACAGTCTAAAAATGTCACAAAGATATGCTACTACAAATAATGCAGATTATAATGAAAAAACCAGAAGGTAATAAAGAATTTATAACCAAAAGATTTATATGATAATAAAAGTATAAAAAGGTAATAATAGAAGAGCTTCCTACCATAATATCAAATGAAAGAAACATCCAGATAATAAGTCAGATGAACAACTGAGATAGAAATATTAAAATCTCTGAGAAATATAATAAGTAATAAGTGAAGTATCCCAAAGATATTTTTTAAATAGTAACAAATGTGTACTATTCTGAATAATTTTTTTAATCTGTCTGATGATAATTCCAGCAGGATTAATATATTTTTTGAGCAGAGATGATTTGCCTCTGTACTCAAATATGTGTGAAGTATTGGACAGCAGAGGAAAGTAGCGTACAGTGCCTCTCTGAACTGAACCAGCTCACAAAGTAGGGAACGATAGGGAGAAAATATCCCAAGGAGAAAATACTAAGAAGAAATATAAAAATGAAATAATAAATATGAAACTCAGAAGACTATTACTATCAAGGAAGATCAAGTGAGAGTGATATAAACTCAGATATAAATAAGAGAATTTTAAAATGGAAGGAAGTCCAAAATAATAACAAACTTTGAATAATTATCATAAGCAATTGTTTCAGACAAAGCAAGTATAGTCTGAAAAAATTACTTCTGGAGAAGGGCATTCTGTAGCGTGACAGAAAATCCACTACATTGTAAATCATATGAAATGATAAAATTTAATTACATCAAAAAATGTTGTGATAATATTAAATGACATTTAAATAAATCAGAGGAATGAAACACAATAAGATAAAAATCCTCACTACATAATATATAAAAACCACTGTTAAAAGAAACCAAAGAAAGTATTGAAGCAACTCATCAACTCATAAATAATACCAGTAAGTTACCCAGGAAGCTCAGAGCAGTAAACCAGTTACATAAGACAATATCCCGAAAAAAGAGACTCAATCAAAGAGTGGTGAATACCAAAATACTCTAAAAACAAATAGAAGAATAAAGTCAGTTCAGTGAAGAAATTCAATACTCCAAACTAAACCTCAGTCGTGATAACACCAAGTACCTTGGTTCCCAAGAATGAGGAAAGAAGAACAGAAGAGTGAAGACTAGACGAGGGACAAGAATGAAAACTAGAAGAGGGACAAGAATGAATACCAGAAGGAAGATATGAAGAAGGACAAGAAGGAAGACAGGAGGAGAGGAAGACATAGTATGAAAGAAACACCGTAGTAAAGCCTATTATTATATAAACTACTATCAATCCCAAACCCACAAAAACTATGCCAAAGAAAGTATAACATCCCCAAAATCTTATAAAAATGTAATTATTGAGAAAACTAAAGTGTTGTATAGTGTTATAAGAAGTGCACCGGCTAAAGCTATTGTGTAATAAAGAAAATAAACTAGTCTTAACGGTCCATGATGACTAAAGGTCTGGTCTGAGATAATAAGACTCAGAATATCAGAACCAACAGTGAAAGTGAATTTGTATAAGTGTTTTTTAAAAAATGCAATAAACTTAAAGTTGGTGATACTATAACTTAGTAGTATGCTATATCACAACTTTAAAGTCTAATAATAACCAGCATGATAAAATAATAAAATGGAAGGTTTCCTGTATTTTATTATTTTTATGTAAATCCTTATTTAAAAGACCTTTGTAAAAAAGGATGATAATAAATAGAGTATGGGAATTAATGTTTGCTGATGTGGGGAATCACAATAATAATGATTTAAACCAAAAAGGACTGGTACTAATATAGTATGAATAAGTGTAACATGTTTAAATAGACTATTATTTCACAGTCCTAAAATCAATGTATTAAATAAATGTATTTGTAAGGTTTATTAGAAAATAAGATTTATGTTATGTATTTTAAAAAAGAATTATGTTTGATAAATAATAACCTACATACCAGTAATAATGTACTAAAAGGTATGCTATGTTAGATTGAAAATAGTCAAAAGAGATATGTTTAAGCTGTATCTGCAATATGTTAAATTGTGCAGATTAATAAACAATGTTCATAATTAATTATTTTAATAACTGTAGTGTTAATTAACTACTACACAAAACAATAAGTTATAGATCATGTTATTTTCATATAATTGTAGTTATGTAAAGTCAGAGGAGGAATCAAGTTTAATTTATTGAGAAAGAAAGAAATATAAAATTCTAAAATCTAGGCCATTTGGTGAAATCAGAGAACCAATATAAAATAGTATAATTCACTAATAAATCCTGTAAACTACCCAGATTTATATAAGATAACACAATTAACTACTACTAGGAATGATCCTATGAATTAAAATGACAATAAGGAAATATACCTTAACATTTTGTAAATTGTCAAAATATATAAATTAATTAATTTTAAAGAGCAATGTCAAATTTACAAATTAACACAAAAAACCAGTTCAAAGGTGTAATTTATATGTATTTAAGGAAAGGGAGAGTAATGTGACTAATTAAAATTTATTATAATAGTATTAATAATATTTAAAATGGAAGGAATTTTATATAAAAACGGAAATCCAATTTTGAGCCTATATTTCCAAAGTGTGAACAAAATTTGTTAATTTCCACAAAATGTCTACAGATATGGACTATAATACATCAATTTAAAGGGAATAAGATGATTAAACTAATAATAAGATTAATAATTCATAAAAGTAAGGAATAAAATAGAAAAATTCCATATATAATGTAATATTTTCTAATGTGTATGAAATCGAAAAATGTTAACAATACTTTTTCAAGGATTAACTGGGCAAGATTTATGACCAAGTCTTTAGTCTTTTGTTGAATATCAAGCTGAATAGGTGTGTGACAAAAACGTTCTTTAAACCGAGTCGAACATGAAGCTAACGTTTTAGCCTTTGAAATCAGTGAACGAGAGTTAGACAAATTAAACACTTTTTGAAGCCAATACTATAAAAACATTCACGACAATAGTGAAAACAAACCTCTAACTTCACTATACGAGTGACAGTAAACGGTAAAACATTATATTACAACTGATTTACTCTACAAACCTAACCGCAACTTGAAAACTTAACCGTAATAGTTGCACAAATAGAAAATAAACTAACTAACGCAAGTTTACACAGAACACTTCACCAGAATACACTAAATAGATTAACAGACTTATTACACCAGTGCGGGGACATTTTAGACCTTGATGAAGGTAATTTTATAGTAATTTTCTGACTCGACGCATATACAATAGCCGAGACCAACCCACGGAGCGGCCATCTTGAAAACGAAACCTGCCTACTACATCGTAGAGACTGACGTCACATCAGTCTTCATTGGTTCGACAAAACATTTATTCTAATATCATAACTTGAATTATTTAAATACTATTGAATAGTAATTATTGTATTTATATGTGTTAACTGTTAATGTTATACTTTCTCGTCACCCTTCTCTGACTATTAATTCTTAATCGCTCAAAGAACCTGTCTTTAATATAATATAACATAAAATTTTGTTCTGTATGACAATCGATAATTCCTGAGACAGAGTCGATAATTGCTCTCCATCGATAAAATATCGATTATTTATCTAAAATTGTCAATAAATCTTTATATTTCTATTATTTTGTATCTGTATTTATTTCACAGGGTAATTTAAGGGTATTTATAAGGCTGAAGGTATTAAGTGAAAAGAATATACTCTATTTTAAACAAGATATTGGACCAGTAAGGAAAGTCACCAATCGATTATTACCTGGAGTTAATCTATTTAACTCCAGACTTGGTGCAAATCTTCAAGAAGTGCTCGACGGTCAATAAATACCTACCTGTTATTAAAATTTTACAAGAATCTTTTAAAAAACAGATTGATCTTGTATACATACCTCTACAAACATAAACAAAATTATTTTATTGTTTGGAAATTTTGTTATTATTGAAATTTCCATTTTATTTTTATTCTTTTGTAACGACCGGCATACAGCGGTCTGGTGACCTAGTGGCTAGCCCAAACAGTGGGATTTGATCAGATTACAGTCATATATAAGGTCTTCTTACAAAGTGAATACCCAACGCTGGGATAGAAAGAAGAAAAAGGCCACCCTAAAGGTCGTCCAGTTACAATATATATATATATATATATATATTGCGACAACACAAATTACTAAACTATTGGCGCATAGGATATGGTAGTATGTGTATCTTGAAGCAAAAGTCTATATTGAAGGGTTTAAGATTATTTATTGCACAAGACATATGTAATTGTTTATATGGTATATTTGATAAGTATAATAATGGTAGTGTTTGATATAGAGTCTTTTAAAATGTTAATTACTGTTCATACACGTGATGTGATACGTTACATATGTGAAGATTCCCACGACGATGTTGCTGAAAAGAAGGGGGGGGGGGTTTTGCTGTGTCGTTGAGTTGTCCGGCGTTGCCTATTGATGACAGACGGTTCACCCTGGAAACGCTTTCAGCTGGGCTGGTGTCCTGTAGTTCCAACGATGACTCTGACGCTTCGCACACCACAACGGTTCTATGGATATTATTGGTTAAATTTCATATAGAGTTTATAACTTACAAGTATCTCAGGTAACAGTGAGTTTTATATAACAACGGTATATTAAGCTTATACCACTCCGGACTCTTCAAGTGTTCACGCGAATCACAGGGTCTACCGCGATCAGCAGACGATCCCTATGCGGAAATCTTCCACTAACGCGGAAACTTCTTGATGATAAAATTTACTATTACGTAATTATTAAACTTTACTGGCACTGCAGAAAATCTCACACAGTGACACAGTTCAAGCTCACTTATTACACACGTAATGCTTTAGTAATAATGCCGTGTGTAGAGAGGTAATATTCAACTGTTCTGAGTCTTCGCACACGTTACTACCGCCGAATAGTCTTTACAAATTCTTGCAAGCGGAAAAATCTTGAACAAGAATTGCACGTCCCGATCGTGATAGCTGGCTGAGAAGAACGCTCGTAATTATATACGCTATGTTTTAATAACAATACTGTGTGTAGATGTAATACACGAACAGTTCTGAGTCTTCACACGCGTTACTACCGCCGAATAGTCTTTACAGATTCTTGCAAGCGTAAAATCTTGAACAAGAACTGCGCGACCCGATCGTGATAGCTGGTTGAGAAGAACTGACTGTGTAACAACAGGCTTAAGAAAATTTCCGACTACCTTCCAGCATTTAATTGGTCGAAGGAAGTCACATGGTTACATACAACATGACATGCAACTTTTCATGCCGTAAAGTGCATCAACTTTGTATGAGCATGCATAGCTGGTAATCACCGAATACCCTTATCTCATGCATAACTGCATACTTTAATAAGATCATATTCTAATGTCAACTAATAGCCAGAAATATACAGGGACTGTAGCGAATACATTAGTCTATGTTCAGTTCAGTGTCATAACACAACGATAATTTATTCACGCACAGCCGAGGAAACGTTTATCACTCGCGCACGCGCGCACATTTCCACAGACATAGTACATGAATAAACAACAAATAAATAATACACAGTTTTACTAAACCTAATTCCTTATCCTTACTAAAATACAACTGATATCACAACCAAATCTAACAAACTACCAATTTAAACATGAATGTTCATAGTCTGTGTATTATACAAGCCTGCCCTGCTTATCAGGATCCTGTGTTTCATTGCAATATATATATATATATATATATATATATTGCAACAGATCAAATTTTATTATACTAATAAGGATATAGTGAGTGTGTAAAAATCACAAACAAGTCTATTATGGAGGAGATGAAAAATTATTTATTATACACACAAATATAGTTTTTAAAGAGGTATATCGTATTATAAATTGTCATGTATTGTAATTTGCAATAATAGTTTATAATGTTCGATAATATATCGGTTTTACTTGATTGAGGCTACGACCTCAGTACGTGCAATCCTCCGCTTCCTACCGCCGCTCCCGTCCTGGCGTCCTCTTCTTCAGTGTCACTTCTTCCTGGCGTCCTCTTCGTCTTGGCGTCCTCTTCGTCCTGGCGTCCTCTTTGTCCGGCGTCCTCTTCGTCTTGTCGTCCTCTTTTCAAATACGTTAAACACACAATGCTTATTATTTTCCCTAGAATAGTTTATTATTAATTGATATGTAACTTTTATCAATCTCAGGGTGAATATGGGTATCAATTTAATAAGGTGTATTAGTCGTACACCTTCCACGCAATCTTGAAGTGTCTTTATATTCCCTGAGCGGATATCTTAAACTTACACGAAAAACACTATAGTATATTATAACTCTATTTAAATAATTGACCCACTTGGCTCTGTACGCAGAACTTCGTATAGAATACCAAGGATTATGTTAAGTTATACTTTTCTATGTTCGCTCGAGAAAAACTCTCTCACGCACGAGCACAACTTCACCTTGCAACTGCAACAGACAGACTGTGTCGATCTTTACTCTACAGAGACTGAATGTTACTGAATTTAGTGTTTTCCGATTGGCTAAACCGAAGTCACATGATTGATGCTTTCAACAGATATAAACTTTTCAAAAAAGAGTTTGTATAAATATGCACTAACTTCCATTGAATTATCTACAAATTTTTATGGCCCTATTAAAGATAAGTGTTTCAAATTGAGTTTTTCCTACTCAAAAAAACCATATTTCTAAAATAGTTATGAACCATAGAGTACACATAAATTGAAGCTATTTACATAAACAATTCATTGTCAAAGTTTCACGTCGATTGGTTAATTACCGCGGAAGATATAGCGATCACACATTATCACACCCGCACACGCGCACAAATTCACTCAAAAAATACATGACAATAAAGAACATCTTTTTATGAAGAATTTGGTATACTCTACATGCTTATCCATTTCTAAATACAAAACGTACGGCTAAAAGACAAAGTATTACATAAAACCAATTTAAACATGAAAATGCTCGTCATCCATGTGCTCTGATACAAACAACATAGCTTATCATCCTGTGTTCCGTTGCAATATATATATATATATATATATATATATATATATATATATATAAGCTTTTACACTGATGCTTTGAGTTGTGTACACTGATCGGAAGCTCGTTTTACACATATGGAGGAAAATTATTTTTTCCGAATCCATGCGTATGTATATAGAGAAAAGAAGATACAGCAGTAACGTTAAAAACCAAGATCCGCAAAAAACCTGATAATAAAAGTATTCGCTCTAGCCTCTAATATAAAAGAATGTGTCATTGGCCATTTAATTACGTATTCGTACAAACTTGTGAGTGTATATTTTCCATTAACATGGGCTGTCACAACCGGGGAGAAAATTATTTTTTCTGGGTTTATTTACATCTAGATTTGTACAGAGCTAATTATTAGATACAAACACTTAGACGTACTTCTTTCTTGGCTCGAGCGGCGCACGAAGGAAGGTATTTTAGTTTCAATACACAAAATATTTTACGTGAATATTTTAGGTTTCACCACATTTCTTAAAATTAGTCTATGGTATCAATGTCTCTCTGCCAGTTCGCAGTGGCTTTGTTGTTTTATGTCTCGGTTCACAGTCATTCTTTAGGATTTAACACCTGTTAAATCACCTGTTAAGGATCTGGTAGGATTCGTTTCGTAAAGTTCCAATAAAGTTAACGAGCGTTAAAACTTACGGTTAAGTTGATGGCAGATGTTTTGGTCGTTAAGTAACTGGTGACATTTAAAACGGTCCCCCACATTAAGAATAACTGCGGCGTCTCTTTCATGAATACAATTTTTTGACAAATAATCGTTCGTGTATTTAAATAAAATTTGTATGCATATACTTTGCCTAAAATCTAGTTTGTATGTTCACCATTATGTTTCTTTTGTAAAAAAAGAAAATAAGTGAACACGAAACCAAATATATCGTAAAACTAAATAAAACCTTTTTTAAATATTTTTAAAAATAAGAACAAACTAACTGATCGGAACGAGCATAATAAACAAAAAGCTAACGGCAAATAATATCACATATTATTCCGAAACAAATATATGTTATAAACATAGAAATATAGATGCACATAATCATTAAGTTATTATAAATCATTTCTTACATCAATCACAAACAACATCAGACATTATCGCCGTGCAATCGCCATTTGTATTAGTGTTTAACAAACGTTAGCTAATGAAACTGTTACGAAGCTGGTAAATGATCTACTGAAAACTGTTATTCTTATTGACCAACGGTCCCTCTGGAAGAAATTAACAAGTGTTCGTTAAATGTGAAATTAGGGCGTACACATGCTTGTTAACGTACAATAGGAGACACGTCTTGACGTCGACTTTCCTATCCTGCTAGGAGCAATCCAGCCAGGGTTGAATTCTAATAAGGGAGGCTGTCACCGCCAGCCCGACCAAATTATTAATCACGTTAATTTTTTATTTTATTTTTCTTTGCTAATTTACAGTTTACTCACGTCAAATAAGTAAATACGATAAAAAAGATGTCACGATTAGAGAAGTAATCCAACGAAGAGATAAAAGTTGGAGAGGTGCTTTTAACTTTCTTGATCTGCAGGGCGTGGAAGATCATATGAACAGTACCACTTTGTTCTGAGACTGTTCCCGTTTCCCCAAATAGAGGGCGGGAGACAAAAATATTAGACGGCAAAATTTTGAAGAAATCACAAAAATTCATATGGGTATCAAAGTAAAAAGAATTTTAACCAAAATCTGAATACATTGTTCAGTTATGAAAATTTCAAAATTTATTACCCATGCTCCAAAAGTGGGAAAAGTTTGAAAATAATTCACAAAAACCCATTGTTATATCAAATTGAAGGGTATTATAACAAAAATGAAAATTTAGTTAAAATTTCAATATTTTGGGATGCCAGGTTCTGAAAAGTAGGCCAACATATCGATAAACTCTGTGTGCGATGTAAAATTACAGAGAATTTACCAAAAATCTGAATATAGTGTTTCACATCACTATGTTTCCCATTTCGACATACGTGTGTTGGTTTGAGTATTTGGCTGGGTGTCTGGCAGGTGTGGAAGGTACGTAGAATTTACTTGACTTTCCTGGTCATGTTCATCCGTATGAAGTCCTCACGCAGCGTCAAGTAACACTTGTATACTCCTGCATGCGCAAGACATTCACGGCACGCCCAGGTCAGGTCATCTATGAGATGGTCTGGAATCATTACCTTCCATTGTCCGTCTATGAGTTTGTACAAAACGTTGTTAAAAATTTGAAATTTGGGATTTTCTATAATTTGAATTTCATTTATAATTTTTTTAATTTTATCGTCTCGTTGTTGCTCATTATCGTTGTTGGATGTTCTTAAGTAAAGATTTGAGCTCGTTAGGTAATGCATATTTAACAGCTAAGATTTGAATTTCATTTTTATCAGACGTTTAAGTTTCCTGCTGCACAGGTGGATAACGACGACTTAAAGTATCAGCCATTTTGTTGTCACTGGCTTTACAATATTTAATACTGAAATCTTACTCTTGCATAGCCATTATCCAGCGTGACATACGGGCATTAGCAAATTTACATTTTAATAAAAACGACAAAGCTTAGTTATAAGACACAATTTCGAAATGTTTACCTACTAAATAATATCTAAATTTACTAACACAATACACAATCGCTAAATTTCTTTCTCTGACGTAAAATAATTGTGTTCCGCACCTTTCAATGAACGATTGACATGCGCGATAACTTTATGCTCCCCGTTATCATTCCGCTGAATGTTACATTCCTCTCCCCGTTACAGAATTCCGCCAATGGCACAATCGGACGCATCGCAGTTCAGTACATATGTCCCCTCCTTTTCGGGATGAAACACGGGAAGGTTTTCCTTAAATAACTCCATTACTGCGTTAAATGCTTCTTCGTGTCTTACCTCCCATCGCCATTTGATATTTTTCCTAAGCAGTTCCAGCAGTGTTTCAATTGTTTTTGCAAATTCAGGTGCGAACCGACGGTAATATCCGGTAAGTCCTAGAAAAGCTCTGATATCCTTTGCCTTTTTAGGTGTTGGAAATCCCGTGATGGATTGTACTTTCTGGGGGTCCGTACTAACACCCTGCGCTGATATGATGTGACCTAAAACTTTATATCGGATTTCCCAAACTCGCACTTTTCCTAGTTTAGCACCAAGTTGGCCTGACGGAATTTGCTGAACACTATGTCGAGATGTTTTAAGTGTTCGTCAAACGATTTTGATATCACCAAGATGTCGTCAATAAATACACTAACGAAATTCTCAACCTCTGGACCAAGTGCTAACTCTAAACATTTCACCATTGCCGCGAGGCTGGTTACTAATCCAAATGGAACTACATTAAATTGATAGCATTTGTTCTTATATAAGAACGCAGTAAATTTTCTGCTATCTTCAGCTAACGGTATCTGCCAAAATCCACTCTTAAGATCTAAACGAGTCATATATTTAACACCTTGGCATTTTGTAAACAAGTTCTCGGCATTAGGCGCACAGTCAAAACATTTTTTTGTTATGCTATTTAAATTACGCATATCAAAACACATCCTTATTTGATTATGTTTATTCTTTACAATCACCATAGGATTCAGAAAATTACTGTTGGAACGTTCAACGATGTTATTATCCAACATTTTTTTAATTTCCTCATCCACAAGTTTTTGGTAGTGAAGTGGAATCGGATATGTGTTACGCACGAAATTATTTTCGTCAGTAACTCCTATTTCATGTGTGTATACGTGCGTTGTAGTGTGATTGTTTTCAAATGTTGCCGTAAGTTTATTTATCAGCTGGTTAAGTTTGTCACGCGTACTGAGGTTAATTTATCTGTATTATTATTATTATTATTACTATGCTTATTATTGGTTTTGTTTACCACTAGCTTAGCCGTTGGTTTGCTTATGTGGATGTAATTCGCCTCCAACTCATTTATCAATGTCAACATTACCTAACTCTACACTATGCTCCTTATTACTAACAGTACATATTAATTTATTATTTTTAAAATCTATAATTGCGTTTATGTTTTTAAGAGTGTCCGTTCCTATAATAACATCATAAATTAAATTTTTAACAACTAATACAGGTGTTTCCAGTTCCTTGAGATGAAATGTTTATATAAGCTTGTGTATTTACTTTTTGTAACTCATCAGTGGCGGTTTTAATGGTGGTATTGTTTATAGGTAAGATTGGTACCTTTTTAATTGCACTATGTTTTTGTTAAGAAAATTCTCATTAATTAATGATATTTGTGCACCACTGTCTATTAGCACATTACCTATACAATTATAATCTTATTCTCGCTCTTAATACACTACATCTACTTGCTAACTTATCACTGTCTCTAGGTACATTATTCACTTCGTCATTACTGTCACTTACTAGTTCACTACGTATATCGTCTGGGTATACACCGGATACGCAGTAGGTCATAACCATGTTGTTATTTTCTATGCTTTCACTGGATTTCTGATTCTGACTGGTGTACATTTTATCAGTTTGGTTTGTTTTGCACGGACACCCCCCGTGCAACCTTAGGCGTTTTTTGGACCGTGTTCATTATTATAGTTATCTTCAGCTACGGACGCGACTTAATGCTTGTTAAACTTCGGCGAATTTTGCTCACGATCAGGTTTTTTTCATTGTTTACTCTTATAGTCATTTCGTTTTTGTGTGTTACTAGTGTTTATTGGTTTATGTGTACTGTAACTATCGACATTGCCATCAACATTTTCCCATTTAGTAAGTAGCAACAGCAGCTCTTCTAAAGTTTTAATCCCTTGGGTAATTACTGCTACCTGTACACATCTACTGAAGTGGTGGGCCAGCTTGTTGACAATTTCAGCTTCCGACATCTCAGGCTCTACATGTTTTGCCTTCGCTACCAGTTGGATTAGGTATTTTTCCTTGGTACCTTTACTCGGTGTATACTTACCGAATTCAAGCTGCACACGTACCTTACGCTGGATTTCCTCATTCCAGTAACGTGCCTTAAAATGCTCAACAAGATCTTCATATACAAATACCTTGTCTTGGATGATGGAAAACCATTCTGCAGCTGTACCCTTAAGATGTCGAACTACCCAGTTTATCTTGTCAACATCGCCAAGATTATCGTTGATGTTTTCCATACTATGCTGGCACTGTTTAAGAAACTGGATGGGACTTTCGTTGTCAAGGCCATAAAATTTCATTTGTGTGTTTATTTCATCGATAGTTTTATATAAATAGGTGATCTGGTTTGCGGGTGTAGTAGTTTGCTGTATTTTCTTCATTTGTTGTTCCAAAAACTCTAACTTGTTTTCATAACTATTGATAAATTCAATTATCGCGGTCGTCTGGGATTGCACCCGCTCCTCTACTAATAACATTGGCGTTTCACATTCAGTTATTCGCGAGTTATTTATTTCAAGCGCGGCTTCAAAATCAGCACGGATGGACTCAACTTTTTCAGTGATTTTATTTTCGGCCACTTCAACGATACTTTTGTTTTGTTTAGCCTGTTCGTGCACGGCAGCGAATATTTTTTCATTTTCTTCGTGAACACTTCTATTTTGTTGGTTACTGTCGTCGTGTACAGATTTTAAATTTTCTTGTAATTGTTTATTATCGTCGCGTACAGACTGTATACTTGCTAATATCACAGTTAGCGTGGATTCCAGATTACCTGATAGTTGCATTGGTTCTGCCATATTTACAAGCGATAACTAACCACAACAAAGTTTATCTTATAGTATTGATTTACGTACGAACACACTAATTCTTACGTTGTTAACGTTTAATGTCTAACTGTTCCTATATATTATTGAAATGCACTGTAGTCAGTCAGATATCATACAAATTCAATGTCCACACAAATACTTAACCTAACATGTATACAAATTAAATATTTCACTCCAGATAATTACTCTAAAATATTATTCTACAGTTATAACCTAAAAACCGTCTTCCAGACCATATGCCAAGTATATACACTCTGCTAAAAACAAATTAAACACAGTTCAAAATAATAATTAATTTTTACAATATAATACTATTTACTCGTGCCAACCATGTTGCGGCGCCATTTATTACTATGCAATGAAACAAATAAACAAATATAAGGCATAGTAAATTACAACAAAATAATATCAGTCTTTTATCTGGAGTTAGGTATTTATTTTAAAATAAATTTAATATGGTCTGTGATATGAACATAAATTATTTATTCTTAAATTTTAATGGAGTCTGTAAACTGGTGTGAATGTTTTTCTCTCTTATAGTCTATTTTACTTGTTCGACGAAATCCCTTGACGAACCGTTGAACTGCTCCACTGCCACTCGCCGCCTGCTGAATCCGCTGCAATGATGACACGTAGAACTCTCGCGGCACACGCACGCACGCCGTTTCACCGATAGAGTTTATCTCATTTATCTCAGAGCTCGATAATGGGTTTAACTATTTAATTCGATTTCGGTGTGTTTTACGTACACTTTCCGGTATCTTCACGTGTCCTCGCGTTCACCCAGGTGTATTTCGGCAAATACACCTGATTCCTATGCGGAAAAATCTTAACTATCGCGAGATAGCATTGTTTAATTTATAATTAACTTATTTTGAGTTCTAATACCCAAATGATCTAGCAAACGGGCAACTCGTTGCTAAGACCTCGTACTCGTAACCCTTATGTAGAACGTATACTGATACGACAAACTCGCACAGAGACAACGTCTGTTAAGGCCGAGCTGCTAGGTTGAACTGTCGAAGCTTCTTCCGCGAGGGACCAAGCTGAATGAAAATTGGAGCCTCCGATTGGTTAAAACCCATAGCACGTGATTGATGGGTTAGATAGATAGACATATGTCCTGATTAATTTTGCTGAAGACTGCAAAAGCATGTATAGATTTTATCTAAAAGTTTTATGAGTTTAAGAAGATAAGGATTCTTTAGAAAAGTGAATTCTGTTAAAAAATACATATTAAAATAATTTGTTTTGAGTCTCTGACATATGAAAAATGTAGCGCTAATTCAGAAGTATGAGTTGTCCAAGTTTCAATTCGATAAGTAAATTTACACCAGAGTTATTCATGTAAATACGAATAACACGCGCACACGCGCACTAAGTTCGCACTTGACATGACAGAAAATAAAAGTATGGGCATTTTGACATACAACAGTTAATTACCCATTTCTTATATCAAAACTTATGGCTATTTTACAAAATTTTAACAAAATCACTTTTCAACATGTCTATAACGTCATAAATTGTATAAAAGCATGTAGTTCATAGCTACAAAGACCCTTTGTATATATACCCTATGTATATATATATATATATATATATTGTAACAGTAGAAACTGTCCCATAAAAATCAACTAAGTAACCAGATGTGATGATAACCAGTAGCAAATCTACTATCAGCATTAAATGACAATACAACATAACCAGACGATTTGACTGAGACATTGACAAAGACTAGTTCCCAAATAGATTAGTTATATGAGCATAAAACTAATAAACAAAGTCAAACACCATAAATAAAAAAAAAGGTGAAACAATTGATATTTACAAAATGTATTAGAGTAGTGAAAATAGCACATTAGCTGAATAATTGAAAAGTAATAATTTGAATAAGAAGTAAAATAAACATAGTGTTGATAATAATAAACTATAGATGAATTATGATAAATGAACAAATAAAATAAGATTGACAATATAATAACAAAGTTAGATCATCCTTGAAGTAAAGGAATGCTAAGGCACAATGAATAATGATGAAAGAAAATTTAATGAAAGAACAAATTGTATATGTTCTAATAACAAAAGATAGCAAATGTAATCAACAATGTAAAGAACTTTATGTATTTTAAAATGTTATAAGATTTAATTTTGTAAAAGGACGTATTATCAGGTAAGGTGAATTAAACCTTATTATGAATTATGTAGAATAAAAGAATGAAATAATATAAGTCAAAGTAACTTAATGACTAATAAATAATGTAATAAAAGCTCAAAATAATGATTAGGGCCAATATGCCAAGTAACAGTAATATTGTGCAGTACTAGCACATGAGTTATAAGAAAACCAAAACAAATAGTACAATGTCTGTAATAAACACATACATAAAGACAAAAGAATTAATGACTCACAACCTATGTAGCTTCCATACTGAAAGAAGTAGAGTAATTATGAAAAGAACCATGAAATAATAGACAAACAAATGATGACAAATCAGATTATGAAAAGAATAATAAAATATAATGAAGAGAAATAGAGATATAACAATTATGTAAAAGGTGTAATACCACCAAACGATGTCAAGTATAATAAGTGTAGGAAGTAAGAATAAGTTTGAATAATTAATGAAGAAAGAACGAAGCCATTAAATAATAATAATCAATTATGTTATAAGAATTGTTAATGTTCAGCTGGATACAGCAAATTTAGATAATAATATGTTAATTTCAATAATCTAATTGTGTTCAAGGTAGTAAAAAATGATTGTTTAATAAACATTAAAAAATACAAAAATAGAATCTGCAAATTGTAGCAGAAGACATTTGCAATAAAACAGTATTTAAGATAGGCTATCATTAGGATGTAGTTTATTAATGAAAAATGTATCCAAACTGGCCGCTATTCATCTCAAAATAACCAGCAAGGAACGAGCAATACGATGCTAGTAATAGATCCAAATTTGTAATTAGAATAAGGGAGAAACAAGCATAAATATGATAAATTTTGTGAATTTTGGAAGGGTACAAGTAATACCATCAACACAGTTGACCCGCGCTTAAAACAATTAGGTAAGAGTTATTTTTTTTTAGAATGACCACATCATGACGTCATTTTTAACTAATCAGGAAATTACTTTAGAAATTAATTGTCGCCGCCTAGCGGAGTTTTTAGAGGACTATGTATACAGAGTACGAAGGAACAACACGGACATTTTTTGAATTCCATTCCGGCAGATACTACAAGGACTCCATATCAAAATTTTAATCGAATATTATTAAACCACAGCAGCGAAGAAGTAACGTACTTAGTAAAGTGCATCACGACAAGCAGTGTTCCTTTAACTAGTAGTGCGAAACAAAAAGAACGAGGTTAGAAGAATTACCTAACCAAATGTTTAACCACAAGAAGTTTTAATCGTTCATTCGCGGAAAAGTGAAGTGTACGATCAGTGAATTTCGATCGTAAAGGGAAAATAATAATCCAAAGAGATTATCAATCAGGGAGTACAGTGCTAAATATAATTACAGTGTTCAAATATTAGGTCACTAGTATAAGATATAATATAGAAATAATACACTTATGTACTGAACGCAAAACAATAATACTATAAGAATTAAACATTGTCCATACTTTTTTCAAGAGGAATTATACAATTCCAGTATAAGAATTAATGATTTAGGCTAACCATAGTTAACCGCAAAACTTGTAGAGGTCAGACGAACATTTCGTTAATAAGATTAAATTTTTAAATGTGTCTAACCTACTAAACCAAACTTTTGTAAAGCATCGTAACTCGAGGCATAGTTATTTTATTCTGTAGTTCCAAAGGATTCACCCTTGAGGTATAAAAAATTTGTAAATAAACAAACCGATTATTAGAGTCATCATTGCCAACCTTCTGGGTTAGGAGAGAATTAAGCCAGGTATATTTTAATCGATGAACCATTGTTGAATCGAATGTATGGAGATAATATAAGCACTCAGTGAGCAATAAAACAGAAAAATGTAAATTAACAAACGTTGTATATTGAAGCAATTTTTAATTATTTTTCTTATTTAAAAGAGTTGCAATTTCAAGGCACTCAAACAGTTGAGTTGGCGGCTTGGACGTGTGAGCGCCAACCGTTCAAATATATAAACAAACAGAAGAAAATTAATTAATTAAATTCATTTAATCTTCCAATCAAAGAAATAATTTAACTACATTAATTACATTTTTTTATTTTATTCATTGAATAAATTATTTTATGGAATAAGAATCAGAGGTTCCATATGGCGCCCAAATAACATAAATTTAGCTCACAAACTTATAAACAGTGCTGATATACTGTTTTGACAACTTAACAGTTTTATAACCTACTGAGACCATCTGAACGACCAGTACAAACAGACATAAGCTACCAGTGCTACACCAAAGGTACGTGAGAGTTATAATTACTTTATAATCCAGTCGAAACAACACTATTACTGTACAAAGACAATTTAGGTCAGGTCTACGGAAGTGCGACGGAACGTCAAGAGGATTCCGAAGTGAATAAAATTCAATTGAACGAGATTACAATAATTAATTAATTAAACAATAAAAATTAATTGAACCAATAAGAACAAGATTAAATTAAATTAAATTAAATTAAATATAAAATTACTTAATAACCAAGTTGAAATAAAATATAATCAATTCGAGGTACGCTCTCGACAACTTATAAAGTGACGCAATCAACGTGTGGTTATTTAAATTTAAAACCCATACGATAACGGCTTGTAATAATATATATATATATATATACAATATTATCTTGAAAAGCATAATCAACATGGTTCCTAAATATGATTCTTGAAAGAAGCTACAGGGAGGAGACTAATATCAAGAGAAATGGATTTTTGACGGCGGGAAGCCAGAAGATCAAGGAGAGAACACGCAACAAAAAAATAAGAGAAATTATGGGCGTTACGCATACTATTAAAGGTGACAACAGGAATAAGCAATTATAGTCCGTACAATCTCAACCAAAGGCAGAAAACCGGGCGTGGCAAAAAGAAAAAGAAGGAGAGACGGCTTAGATGTGGGGTTGAGAGACATGATACTCTCAGATGTTTCCGCCGTCTCCACCATTGCCTTCCATAGTGGCGCAGGAATGAGGTAAGAGTACCCGCGAGAGACTGAAATTGTGAACTGAGGAAGGCCTTCGTGGGGGCGGCCGAAACGTCTCCTATTGTTTTATTTATGAATCGTTAACTTTTTACATAGATTATATGGATAGTCCCCATTGACCAACTTTGTGGTAACAACCGTAATTGTAATAGCGATGGACCTGGGCTTAAAAGCTTGGCAATTGTTTCAACTGAACTGAATATCGATGGATGAAGCACTTAATTCCCTGTAAAACGTATAAGATATTACAGGGAAAACATGGTGTTACGACCCTCTTAGACAGAAAAAATAACGGGATAAATGATAGGGGTAGACCATGAAAGAGGTTCTTAATCCCCATGTAATGGGCAGAAAAGGATGCAGAAACACTAATCAGTAGCAAAACTATCTGATAATTTAAAATGTGGTGAGCCACCAATACACGAATCTAGAATCAAGCGAACCCATTTAATTATCTACGGGAGTCTATAGTAAAGCGGCGTTAAGTCAACAAAAACATTGTAATTTGTCAATTAACACGGTGAATGTGGTTGTGTATCTTGTACAGAATGGCGTAACCCAGCAAACAGCAACAAAACCTTACGTGTAACCGCAATCGCGGAATTCTAATTGCCCGAAGAGAAAGTCTCGTTTTGTTGTTAGACCGAGTATACACCAAACCAAACGCAGCAAAACCTCAGTTAAGCAAAAACCGTTTTCGTTGGCAAAACAATATGTTTTGTTATACCACAGAAGGTTTCGTTTACAGTGAAGAAGGAGTACTTAAATATTTTGTTAAAATTAAGTTCCAATAAAGTATACCTTACCTTGACATTGAAAAAATAAATTTGTAATTCAGTTTGAATTGGGCCTTATTTTCGGTTATTATGAATTATGATTCTCTAAATGTATTCATATTTTATAAATATCGGTATGGAGAACCATCTATGACTTCCATGTTCCAAGATTTATATTTAAAATAATTTTCGAAATGAAATATTTCCATAAAAACTACTTCTTTCTTCTGGTCACTAACGTAGAGCATCTCACGTTAGCGCACTCGATTTTCACTGATGACGGCAGTCAATAGCACTGCCGAAACGTCTGGATTTGTAGAAAACATTGGACCACGACAAACAGCCCGGGAAGGAATTTTAACAACTAACTACTTCTTTGTTGCCGATAACGTAGCACACATGACATAAATAAAAATTATCCCCTCCCCCTTCAACTGTCATTTTCATTTATAGAAAATTACCCCCACCCCTTCAACTAGCTTCTACATTTATAGGTATTTCATCTACGTTTCTACAGTGGATTATTATAATCTTTTTTTCAGGATACTTTATTTATCAAAATTAAGTACTTTACTCTAGTTAAAACATAAAACGTTGCCGGTAAACACCCTTTCACCGTAACCGATCTTCACCAAAATCAATAGGCCTTGAGTCCTCTACAACTCAGGCACATATGCAAAAATATACAAAAAATTACTCTAGTTAAAACATAAAACGTTGCCGGTAAACTACCCTTTCACCGTAACTGATCTTCACCAAAATCAATAGGTCTTGAGTCCTCTACAACTCAGGCACATATGCAAAAAATTATTTGATTCTGTTTGAATGTGCGGCAGTTATCGTTTGCCATAGAAAAAGTTCTACACACAGACACACAGACAGAGAGACACAGAGGCAGAGAGACACAGAGACAGACACAGACACACATGAGATTTATCTTCATGTTTTGGGGATAGTGTAATCAGAATTAGCCCTTATCTTGAACTCGATTTTTTTCGTCATCACCATACTTCCATTTCCTTATGGAACATGGAAGTAAAAATACAATTAATTACTCAGCTCCGTGTTATTTCTGTGTGAGTAATGTTACAAGATTTCACTTTCAGCCTTCTTACTTTAACATTTTATGTTCCTACCAAGGAATGAATTACTAATTTTTGTACACTTTAATTATTATTGAATGAATCTATAATTTTATCCTACCTTATTATTTTCTAATACTTTGCTACCTTTTTAACTATTAAGCTACCGTGTCTTGTTATTCTGACCCAGTTGTGGTAATACTTATCCATTACATACTGAAAACCTATAGTTATCTATATCCAATGAAAATAGCAAAGGAGAAACAAAGTTAGATTGTCACTTTCTTTGTCATTCACTTTTATTAAAGACACCGTTTCTTTAATTATTTAAGAAAAACCAGACGTCTTTAATGTTTAACATATAGGCTATCGTTAATCTATATATATAAAAGAGAAATACCACTGACTCACTGATTCATCACGAAATCTCCGAAACTATAACACCTAGAAACTTGAAATTTGGCATGTAGGTTCCTTATGTGATGTAGGTATCCGCTAAGAAGGGATTTTTGGAAATTCGACCTTTAAAGGGGGAAAAAGGGGGGGAAAATTTGCCTGACTAACTGACATAGAATCAACGTAGAGCAGAAACTACTGAATGGATATCAATGAAACTTTGAACATAGCTTCATCATAGGTCTTAGGTGCTCACTAAGAAACGGTTTTAAAAACTTTCGCTCCTAAGGGGCAAACCCCCCCCCCCTATTGTATGTATGTATCTATGTATGTATGTTCCACATCTCCTCCTAAACCACTGGACCGATTTCAACCAAACTTGGCACAAATATTTTACGCAAAGGGAGAACCAACATAGGATAGGTGTTTTTCCGATGGGGTCCTTTGGGGGTTCTTTGGGGTCTTCCACATCTCTTACTAAACCACTGGACCGATTTCAACCAAACTTGGCACAAATATTTTATTCTTCGTATTGTTTAAATTAGCAGCCATCCTTACTATTTCTTTTATGAATTTGCTAACTGCTATAATTTTTTATTGTTCGACTAAGCTTTTCGTCCTTACTGACATCTTCAGGTCTTAAACAACGACCTGAAGATGTCAGTAATGACGAAAAGCTTAGTCGAACAATAAAAAATTATAGCAGTTAGCAAATTCATAAAAGAAATAACAAATATTTTACTCAACGGGAGAACCAACATAGGATAGGTGTTTTTTTCGATGGGGTCCTTTGGGGTTCTTTGGGGTCTTCCACATCTCTTCCTAAACCACTGGACCGATTTCAACCAAACTTGGCACAAATATTTTACGCAACGGGAGAACCAACATAGGATAGGTGTTTTCTTCGATGGGGTCTTCTACATCTCCTCCTAAACCACTGGACTGATTTCAACCAAACTTGGCACAAATATTTTACGCAACGGGAGAACCAACATAGGAAAAGTTTTTTTTTCGATACGATCCTTTGGGGGGTCCTTTGGGTCTAAAAACTATTAGATCTAGTTACTATGGCAACCCAATAGAATAGATTCTGGTTACCATAGCATCGGTGGAAGTCTCCCGCGTAGGAAATAGCGCGGGAGTCGTCCGACGGGCCTTCCCCGGAGTTCATCCACGGAACCCGGGGAGTCTTAGGTCGGATCCCGCGAAAGACGGCGGGGCCAGAGTCCACGGTTCTTATAAATAAAGATATAGGTTATGATATCAAAGGTGGTGTATGGATCTTAAGAAACTTCTTAATAGTTTGTGAATTCAGAGTTGTTTCAGTTTGAATTTAAAAGTGGATAAGTTAAGATCGAAGTAAGTTATAAGCGAGTATAAAAAACAAAGTTTTGATAGCAAATGTATTCAGATCATAGTGTTCCGATAATATAAATGCACTTGCTTCAGTGTGAATTTAAAAATTGATAAGCTGAAATCTATAGAGGTATTGTATTGTTAGAATAAGTTTAGGAGACACTAATTTAACAAATGCCTTATTTCAACATTAACACAATGAATTATAAAAGACAGTAAATACGCAGCGCGTGCAAGTACTGTAGACATTTTATTGAAAACTAATTTAGCTGTTCGCCCTCTCCCAGAGTTATAAATCGAGCAGGAGCATCACGCGCAACAGAATTCTTCTCCAGATATAAGAATACAGTTTATGACATGTTCTTAAACAGGTGCGCTACAGAGTATTCCTCCAGTGAGAATGCGAACGTACCAATATAAGGAAGATTATACAATATACAAGTAATATAACGTTAGAACAAGAATAGGTGCCTATAAGCCTATGAATAAATTATGAACCCGAGCAACGCTGGGTAAATCGGCTAGATATAGATATCTATATAACCCAAATACCACTGACTGACTCACTGATCACGATATCTCTGAAACCACTGAATGGATATCAATGAAACTTTGAACGTAGCTTCACCATAGGTCTTAGGTGCTCACTAAGAAACGGTTTTAAAAACTTTCACTCCTAAGGGGCAAAAAACCAAATAATGAAATTTATCGCGGGAATTGGATACTTTGTAAATGAAGTGGTTGACATCTCAGTTTATTGGAAACCCCGAATACATTTAGTTCTGAGTTTTTAATCATTGTTTTAAATTGAAAAACTTCGTTGTTTGCAGGTTCTTACAGTCGAGAAAATTTCGAAGTTCAATTAATTAATAAATGTATGTCCTTTTTTTCTCGAAAACGGCTCTAACGATTTTCTCGAAATAAATAATAAATAGCTGTTGCTATGAATGTAAATAAACAAACTAAGAGTTGAGAATTTGTACAATCTATCTAATGCTATACTATTAAGCGAGCAATAATTGTACAATTACGTACAACGTGAAACTCCGTAGCGAAGCACGGGTATTTTGCTAGTCAATAGTATATAACAAAGTCGAGGATCGATTTGAATTACACACTGAGTTTACCTTTAGCATTAAGTTATACTTAACCTCATTTAAACATAAATATAATTAAATGTGGCACAAAAACCATTACCGTAGTCTTGATTTCTTGTTTGTATGAATGCATGTAACACATAACTGTCTGTTAGTTATGTATGTTTGTAGGTCTGTATATATTCAGAAGTTCATTGAATGTTCTTCCTTTGTTACTGTTAACAAAATATTCACAGGTTTGAGGGTCAACAAATCATTATTAATTTAGTGAATCATATTTGTCTTTGCCTTTTCTGTCACACAGGCTACTTTCGGTAATCACCTTCTCCAATCATTGAGCAACATGTTCATAGAGTTTGATTATATGTTCCGTCTATTTTATTTTATCTGCTTTTCTATTCACATCGTCTCTTTTTACGATTAAATCGTTTAAACTCCCCCAAAGCTGTTCCGTTTGCTAATTATATTTCATTCAATAACTACGAAAATTTGAATTGAGCTGTTGAGGTTACGCACACCTCAGACCCAATCTGAATACACTCCTTTGGTAACCGCTAAGAAGGGACTGCTTTAATAAGTATTTCAGTACTCGTACAATGATCCAGACAGGATCTGCTCTGGGGTGAAATCGCTACTAATGACTGGAAATGTCTCGCTCAGCGATAGATAGACACATGCTAATGATATACACGTATATTTTTTGTGTTTTAGGAATATAATACACTAATTTGTGACAACCCTATAAGTCGACAATTTTGGCTTTGACAACTTTTTTTACATAAAAAGAAAGTATAAACTCTACAAGACAATGTAAAAAGACGATTTTAGAAATACAAATTAAGAGTTTGTACTGTGTATATAACGTGCTATATAACGTTATATAAGTGCTATATAAGTGCTATATAACGTTAGAGATGTGAGAAATGATGAACAAAAAGGCAAGATAAAACTTAGGACAACTGAAGACTGAGATTTAGAATAAAAAGATTAGAGAAAATTATAAATGGCGAAATTACAATAATGTGGCACTGACACGATAGAAACCATCAAAGCTAATATGTTCGGAAACGCGCGACAAATTGGATGCGGCAAAAGAAGCTGGCCTAAAGAATTACGAGTGGCAAGACCACGGTTACCTTGGAATGATACAGTCGCAAAAGCAACGGACGACTCGAAATCTTCAAGAGAAAAGCCTGGTGAGACAGACTAATTTGGAAACTAAAATGAAAGACGGAGTAGAAACACTAACATAGAAGGAGGAGGAGGAGGAGGAGGAGGAGGAGGTGGAGGAGGAGGAGGAGGAGGAGGAGGAGGAGGAGGAGGAGGAGGAGGAGGTGGTGGAGGAGGAGGAGGAGGAGGAGGAGGAGGAGGAGGAGGAGGAGGGGTAGAAATTTTGAGAAACTATACTTACATTCAATTGTTATTATGAACGGCACTCGAATCTGAATAAAGAGAAAAGAGTCATGAATTCTAATTGACGGTTTTGCGTAAGTTAAAGTCATTGCCGAAATCGATCTTGGATTGTAACGTGAGCCTATGGTACAGAAACCGTCAATCAATAATAAGATACCGTCAGTGAAGTACTTTTTTTGTAAAAAGACTCTGTACTGTATCAGACATAGTCGAGTTCTTGGATTTAACAAACTCTACAACAAAATGATTTAACCCACCAGTTATTGTTTTTGCGTTAGCGGTGCAAAGTTTAAGTAGGCCGTCGTTTATCGATTGTAGTAAATTAGATGTTGCCAGACAAAAAGCTCATTGAAATGCGTAAGTAAACCAAGAACGGCACAAAAAGGTTTTCATTAAATAAGTAGTCTTTGTTTTTATGTAAAACCGAAAGACCAAAAAAAATTTCTTCTAAATGTTCGTCCTTTGGAAGAGCAATTTTAAAGTAACGCTTAAACAAACTACTTGAAGCAATTTTTATAATTACATTCCTTAAAGTGTAGTTTCAGTTAATCTACAGATATAACGCTACGAAGAAACCCTTTTCCAGTTAGTTCGTACATATACTGTAGTGAAATCTTTCAGTGAGGTAGTCTTTAAATTAATATAATAAATATCCAGGCTTATCCGGTTTATTAAAGCTATACCTATCTGATAAAAAGTATTAATATATGAGACAAGCTTCTCGAGAGAATCTTGTAATTAATGAAAACATGTCATTTCAATGAAATCCTTACTTCGTTATTTTAAGAATTGAGTTTACAATATGAAACATTATGATTTTTCTTTACACAGAAATAATATTTATGCTTTTCTAGAAGATCGTATAAATTGTTCTGACACTGATCAAATACGACATCGTGTTAGGTTAACAATTACACGTGCACGTTAAACAAAAGAGGCTATTTCATTTGTTGACATTAATAATTAATTGGTTATACTTTACTTGTTTCAGTCTAGAAAACAATAATTGTATGTGGCTGAAAATAGGCCGACAAACAAATTACAAAAATAAGAAAACGGATTATGAAATCCGATATGCAATATAAACATAGGTAGCCTACATGTCTATATTTCTAAGTCGAGGGTACGTGACGGTTGAACTTAGTAGAATTAAGAAATGGTCTCGCACGTTTCCGATCTTTCAGATTGTGATCGATTTTATTCTACCGACGTCCAGCTTTTAATTTTACCACACTACGCCCAACAGACTGAGTATAAAAGCGCTGTTTCGGAAGTGGCTAGCCAGTCAGTTTGAAATTACGATTCAGTGTGTGTGTTTACATTGTTTTAGTGTAAAGTTATAATTCTGAATTATTTGACTGTGGACATCTAGGATTCGTGAGTCTTCTTCTTCAAGTGCCAGTCACAACTATTTGCGGCTTTCTTGCCCTTTCAACACTCCTCCTCCATTCTCCCCTTTCCTTGGCCATTCCTCCCCAGTCTCGTACTCCAATTTCTCTCAGATTTTCCTCTACGTCTTTCCTCTAGCTCTTCCTAGGTCCACTCTTCATTCATTTCTGCAAAGGTTTCCACTCAAAATTCCTTTTTACAATTCTACTCTCATCCATCCGCGCAACATGTCCAACCTATACGGTACGTAGTCATTTAATATAACTCACTACGTCAGTTCCTCCTATAATTTCGCCGAGTTCACGATTCCTCCTCGTCCTCTCCGTGCCACCAATATTTCTTATTGGTCCACATATATTTCTTGACACCTTTCGTTCAAATATTCGAAATAGGTTATCATAATCAATATCTGTCATGGCCATCCCTCACTACCGTAAGTTAACATTGGCCTTATAAAGGTTTTATATAAGGTCAACTTTATTTTTCGATCTAGCAGTTTAGATTTCACTGACTTTTTGCATCCATAGTAGCAGCGATTGATGTCTTGTATACGTGATTTAATTTCACCAGTCGTCTTGTTGGTCTTGGTAATTTCAGTTCCTAAGCAGGTGAAAATTTCAACAAGACTGAATGTAGGCCTATATTTAGCACTAGTAAAGTCATTGTTAATAATATTTCTTCGAGGAATTTCCATGCATTTATTTTTACTTACATTAATAGGTAATGCTCTCTTTCTAACATATCATTCAAGTTACGGAGGCTATCATAGCCGGAGTGATTACTTAAAAGATTATTTTCCGGGTTGTTGGGCCGTGATAGATAGCTCATTGGTGTTGACAATAACTAGACGTTTCGGCCACCTATCAAAAGTAATAATTAAAAATCGTTTGACACAGGGATGGTAGGCCTAAAGTACCCCTAATTGATGCATTTCTTTCGTCGCAACTAGGGGTACGTTCAGCTTACCATCCCTGTGTCGAACGATTTTTAATTTTTACTTCTAAAAAAGGCCTTCGGTGGATGGCCTAAACGTCTAGTTATGACAACACTAGTGAGCAATCGACCACGGCTCAATAGCCTAGAAATTAATCTTTTAAGTAGTATCGTTCAAAGCTGTTCTAATTCTGGAAATTATTAGCATGTCGTCAGCATAACCTAAGAGATGAGTGGATTTAATTCCAATGTAACAGCTCAATTCTAATTTTCTTCTCCCTACCTCTAATGTCAAATTGAATAAGGCTGCTGAAAATGCATCATCCTGCCTAACCTTGTTTTTATTATCAAAAGTACAGGCTAATTCAACATTCACACAGCGATTAGTATTATTTATTGCAACAGCGTTAAGGCGAGATCCACTCTTTTTTTGTCCAATGCGTTTTAAATGGGCGAACAGGGGTTTAGTTAGGTACCATTAATTAATGATCTATTGAAACTATGTATGTAAAATTTCTACCAAACCTTAACACGTATATTTGCAACATGATGTACGAGTTTGAAGCAATTAAAAAAAATACTAATACAACAAATAATTACTTTTTATAAATTTTTGGAAAACATTTTTTTTATTTAGAAATTTTTTACAAAATAAATTTTTTAAGAGAAGAGAGGTTAATTCTAGTACACTTTGATTGTTACATTGTTCTGTTCAACCACAAAAATTTGAACTCAATGGCACTTATAGTTTTGAGAAAACTGTACCTAATTATTGAAATCTATGATTACGGAAAACGCGTGAAGCGAAACAATGGAATTGGAAAACAACATGTAATACGTTTTATTATTTTTTTTATGGTCACATGAATGTAGATATCCTCGTAAAAGTATATATTTTCTTAATAAAGATGAAATGGAGATTTTTTGTGACAGTAAAAATATTTTATTTTTTGACCGAAAAACTGTTGATCTGATATCAGCTTAATTAAAACTTAATTAAGTGATATTTATTGTTAATGTTCTATTAGCGTGTGTTAGCTAATCGAAAACTTGATGAAATGCTGTATAAGAGTGTTTATTCTTTGTTGGAAATGTAATTAAAGTTGTGAGTAACGAATCATCTAGTATTTAATTATTTTATTTATTCCGTTTAACATACGACGATCCATGGGACTGTCGTAACAGTGGTGTCGGAAGTACAACGTAGGATCTTTAAAAATGGAAACAGTTGTATTGTACATGCGTTTAGTGTCCCTGATAAGTAAGCGATTTCGGGAATGGATACCAGGTCAGATGATGTAAGTTTTCCAAGCGTTATTACTACAAAGGAGGAACGGCAGGAAGTGTTACTGCTTGAGACGGGAGAACCCAGGACCGGAAACGTAAGCTGGAATGAGAGAAACGGAAGCGTGAAACAGAAGACATAAAGAACTAGTAAAAGAGCAGAAACAGATGTAAGGGCGTACTACTGCAGAGCTAGTTTCCTACGTGGTGATTTGGCTAAATTACGTTAGTGATCTGAGTGGGCATGAGGTAAGATTATCTGAAGTAGAAAAATCTGTCTCAAGCGTGGTAGAATCGGTGTCATTAAAACATCCTTTACAGTAGTGGGATCGGCAGGTGATATGCAAGAGGCGATGTCGAGCACGAAACAATCAATTTCAAACATAAAGGAACAAACAAAACTGAAATCGAACAGTTAATCAAAGTGTAGTTTTTACAGTTGTAGTATCACAACTGTGAGCAAGTCAAGCATCACAGCAACTGTAAACGTACTACTGTTGTGTCCGATACGAACAAGTAGTTTAAGGGTGTTAATAATAAAGGTAAAAAAAGATTCAGAAATTAAAATAATAGAAAAAGAGGATTTGCTTTGACACGAACATAATAAGCCCAGTTCGTGTCGAGGCTTCAATATTGGATAGAAGCACTCACTGGGCGACGTAGCTTCAACAATTTGAAGCCGCTACACGCATAAATCATTAGACAGAGAAAGAAAAAGCGATTTTTAAATCGTTCCCGGTTTAAAAGGTGATACACGAAGTGCCACGTAACAGCACGGTTTACACAATTCTTTTTAACAGGTAGAACACCTATGCCGAATTTAGGCTACAAGAGCTCAGAAATTACGGTAAGATGACCAGCATCTACACGACGTGTACAGCGCCCAAGTGAGAGCAAGTCGAGAGCGTTCTGTAGAGCTTCAAGAGTTTAAAGCTAGTATCGCCAACCTGATAGAATTGACCTAACTTGAAACACCGAAGGATTTACAGTGTGGTTTACAGTACAGATATCTATTGACGGGGTCAGAGATAGTGAACAACAGCAAGTATTACGAACGACGAGACATCGGAATAGCTCAGACACTCTCGTTCACGCCCTCGAGTTAGACGTCAAATCTTAAGAGTAGTAGCAGTAGTTATAACGAAGACTTTCTGAACACCTATAATTGTACTTGACAGCTTTAACGTCTCAAATATTTTTACAGTAGCGCCGCTCACAATGCTGCGTCTCGGCAACGTTATTAATGAACATCGCAACGTCAGCGAGAAGACAAAAACTGATGTCTGCCATTATCTGATTTCACGCTAGAACGAATTTCGTAAGAAATTGGCACAAGGAGAGACAGAGACAGAACATGATTTAATGGAATTTTATCTTTGTTCTATCCTCTGTAGCAGATTTAAAATATTAATTCCTATCTTTCAAAGCACTTAATAACAAAAATGACCAGTTATCATAAAGATTACAGATACATTAAGTCAGTAAATATACTGATCGCAGGTTCACATTGTGCTGTAGATTTAGGTTGATGTTAAAAGTGTAATAGTCTATATGTGATATATGATACTTGGTTATTAATATAGGCAATGGTTTTCACAATTATACTATTCATTATTCATATGCGTGTATATCTGTACACAATTTAGGAAGAAACAGCTTTAAATAATAACGTAAGGCATATAATCGATTCTTTATTAAAATTTGAGAGCACATTTTAAATCAGTATTTTCATATATCATTTCACATTTAAGAATTTTAATTGCTACGTCACTGAGAGCATACATGACTTCCATGTTCTAAGATTTAGGCCTATATTTAAAATCATTTACTTGAATTCGGTTCGATAATTTCTATAAAAAAAATCCCGCTCCCTCAAACTATTTTCACTATTTACACATATTTTTCTTATTACGGAGTAGTCTTTAATACAATGTTACTTTCGAGTCAATTTATCTATAAAAATTAGGTACTTTATTCTTATAAAGAAAGCGAATTACGCAGATAATCATCCCTCCTCCTCAACAGATTCCACCATTAATGATGTTTACACTTTCATAGAGTAATAGTTTTGTCATATGTAATTGCTAAGGTATCTTATCCTTCAAAATTAAATACTCGTACTTTTCTTGATGTCACCAAAACAACTTTCAAAAAATCACACCCACCCCCCTTCAACTACCCTCTCCATTTATAGATATCTCATTTACCATTTTACAGTGGATTAATATGATTTTACCTTCGGGGCACTTTTTCTTCAAAATTAAGTACTTTACTCTTGTAAAAACACAAAACAATGCAGGTAAACTACCCCTCCGCCTTAACCCAAAAACCATATTTTTGATATTTAAGTTACACTTTTTTTGTATCGGCCATCTCAGGACCAGATGCCAATTTCAATTCTTTATCCTTTGTTCTATTCTTTTTCTCAAAATTCTTTCATCTTTTCACTGTGTCTCTTCTTCCTGTCTTTAGTACACTTTGAACCTGCGTTTTTCTCTCTCCTACTCTGGAATCCTTCCATTTTTAACACTTTGCCCGGAAAACATCTCTTTCAATTGCTTCTTCTGCGTTTATAATATTTTTTCTAAATCCTTTTGGACTTCTTTAATCCAACTTGATGTTGATTTCTTCTGCCACAGATATAACTTATTTACACTTTTATTGAATAATAGTTTCATTATATGTAATTACTAAGTTATATTATCCTTCAAAATAAAGTAGTTTATTCGATATCAAAAAGGTAATTTTCAAAAAATTAATAGATTTCATCTCCCTTTCTACAGTGGATTAGTATAACCTTCTTTTCAGGACACTTTATTTATCAAAATTAAGCACTTTACTCTTGTTAAAACGTAAACGTTGCAAGTAAACTACCCCTCCCCCTTAACCGATCTTCACCAGAATCAATATACCTTGAGTCGTCTACAACTCGGGGACATATACAAAAAATTATTTGATTCTATTATTTGAATTTGAGGCAGTTATCGTTCGCCACAGAAAAATGTTACATACACACACACACACACACACACACACACACACACACACACACACACACACTCTCTCTCTCTCTCTCTCTCTCTCTCTCTCTCTCTTTTTTAGGAAAATGACTTTTCTTCATGTTTTGAGGGTAGTACAATCAGAATCAGCCCTTATCTTGAACACGATTTTTTTTGCGATCACCATACTTCCATTTCCTTACGGAATATGCAAGAAAAAAGTAATCTAATATAAGATGTTTTTTAACGAAGCAGAAAATTTTGTTCTTTACTAGTGACCGATGTGCTGGTTTTCAAAGCAGAAACACGAATACCAATTCGGGTTAAGTGTTCTGGCTATCAGGCGGTACGTTCTGTAGTAGCTCTTCTGTAGGTCTCTTTGAAGCGAAAATGAGTGAAACCGCTTTGCCTTTCCAATGATTTGCTCATGCAGCGGCTTCAAATTGCCTAAGATATGTCATCCAATGAATTCTTCTATCAAATGTGAGGGCATTTACGTGAACTGCCCCAGTTGTATGCAAAGCGTGTTACTCTAATATCATATGTTCTATGTATTCTTCTGTTTTATGATAGGCACCGTCTCTTCAGCCGAGTGTTACAAAACGCATGGCTGTATTTTCATTAACTGTAACTGTAACGCAGTTTTTGTTGACAGAGATTTTAAACTTCAAATATTTTATTTGGTATCGTTTCTTCTACATTGAGACAAGTTTCTCTACTGTACCTAATCGTACTTCTTGCCCATTGAGATCACCACGTAATTCACCCAACTCTTCAGTAGCATGCTCTTGTAATTGCTTTTACTTCTTGCAAGTGCTTTTATGTCTTTTGTTTCACGATTCCGTTCCTCCGCTCGCTTCCTGCTTACGTTCTTCTTATTTTCGTTCCTCCGACTCGAGCAACAGGGTAACCTGTTGTTCTTGCGTTTCCAGCAAGAGTGCAATTTATAATTCTTTTGGTTCTAGTTGTTTCTCATCCTGTCGTTTCTCTGCTATTTCTGCTTTCCGTCTGCGTTCTACTTTTTGTTGTTCCAGTGTCTGAAGTACCAGTGCTTAGAAAATTTCCAATATCTGACTGGTATCCATGTTTGCAGATTAATGACCACGTACACTTCTCTTGCACGAAGTAGCCTCAGTTTCCACTGTTAAAGGTTTTATCCAACTTCTGGCCCCAATATTGTGATGATTTCACAGGATCGTCGTGTGTACAGTGTAGCGTGACAGATAAGCACATAAAAATGAATGGCGAATTGATCATTAAAGTAATATAATAAAATGTTTAAATTCGAAGGAAGCAAAATAATAAAGAATTAATTCAGAGCAACCGTGCAGTACAATCATTGATTAAAAGTTTAAGTTCGTATAAAAGAAATGTTACTAGTGATGAATCATCAAAACCAGTTTAATAACTCAAGGTGAAAAAATATAACCCAGAAGGTAAAGAGTAGATAAGGAAGCAACCCAGAACATTACTAAACCCACAACGAAGGTAAGGAATAAATAAAAAAGAAACCCAGAACAAGGGAAGATCCACCATAAAAGGTGATGCATTTAAAGAAACAAGAAGAGTAGATGAAGAAGTAACCCCAAAAACCCGATGACATCCAGAAGAAGATGAAGAAAATACAATTCTAAGAAGCCAGAAGAAAAGAAGACATCGTTGAAGAAACAAGAAGAAGACAGCATCCACAAGAAGAAGGAATGCTCTTGTAAAAAACACCCATATCCCAAAATAAATAAAAACAATAATAATAAAGAGTATAACAAAGTATTCATGAAAAAAAAACCACATGTACAATAGAAATAAGCCTAAAAGTGTATAGAGTAAGAGTTGCAAGTGGACCAAGGTGAAACAACAATATAATACCAAAGAACAAATCTTCATTGTAACCCACAAATAGTTTTCTTGATTTTAGCGAGACTATATAACCATTTAGAAATATAATCAAGGAGTGTAAAGTGAACCAGTGCTAGTTTGTGTATTATAAAAAAATGAACCTTATGTTTCATTATTGGCATTCACAAACTATGTAAATGATGAAAAAATACAACTTTTGAGTGACTTAATATTTGTAAGGAGGGAATATAATACATGTGTTAACATAGAGCTGTCAATCTGTTTAAAATGACATTTATTTAAATGATGAATAAAAACAGAAGCAGACACAGGAATAAAAGTAAAGTGACAGGGTACAATTACCCAAAACCATATTAAAAACAGTTAAAAACTGAATAATTAACTTAGTATAAGGAACAGAGAATAAGAATATAGAAAATAAGGTTTTGTTTATATAGAATAAGATATTTTAAAAATGTATTGGGAATAAGAACATTTAAACAGTTTAGAACCACTAACATCCTTTAATTGTAAAAATATTTATTACATGTATTAATGTTAATAATTAAATAAGATGTTAGCAGGGAAAAAACATTCTTTTTTAAATAATATTTGTTATGTATTAGTATTAAGCTGTAAGTATAAAAAAAAAAGTCTAATTAGTTGAAGACAACTATTATTTAGAATTATTTCTTGTATGTTAATAGTATTGAAACAGATAATAATTGTTATTTTATTTAATAGAAAAAATGTTTAATTTATATTGCAATGTTGAAAAGTCAGAGAGGGTATAACTCAATATATATTGTTTATATAAAAATTTGTATGGAAAAAGTTGTTAGGAATCTAGGCAAAATGATGAAAACTAAACATCATCAAAACTGAGAAACTAAGTACTTAAATACATTTAAACTTAAGGGATTTAGATAAGGTAAACCAGAAACAAAGCCATATAATTAGAAATATAACTTAGAAAGATTTTGTAAAATTATAGCCAGGATTATTAATAAAAATGGAAATGACAGAACTCAAAAATTTGGAGAGGGGAGTCATATATTCCAACATAATATTTTAAAACTTAACCAATTCATATAATTGCAAGAAATTAAGGGAATATAAACCTTTTATTACAATATGAGATTTAATAATCATAAATATAACTTGATAATGGCAGAATTTGGATAATAGCAGGAAGCTGGACTTTAAAATTTACAATATACAAAATGAAGGTAAAATTACCAATTTTAGATCAAAAACTTAATAAAACGGCATTATTTGATATCAAAATACGTCGAATGAACACTGAAGGATAAAATTAAGTAACAACTAGCTAATAAATTTGAATAATAACCAAAGTATAAGCAGTTATATAATGTAACTTTATTACATGCACAGGATGCAAAATAAAATTCGAACAATGTAAGGAATAATATTGCTTTGGCTAAGGTTTTAGTCGGAGGTGAAGGAAGTGAAAGAGTTAATTATTGAACGTTGTACGGGACACTTGACACGAGCATTTAAAACGTATTAACCTAGTTTCGAATACCGTAATGGCGAGCAATAGTATGATCCGAAAGTGAAAATCGCGAGTGGCGGCAAAAAACATTTTACAACCTCAACACAATGACATAAACACCTACCAACACCGAACAAACATTGTATAGCACAAAACTACAGTGAAATAACATTTTAAACTCAATAAAACAGTAATATAACTTAACCATCAAAAGTGCCTGATCGACAAAAGTGAACCAGACTTATAAATACACTCATTTTCGAAATACAACACTGAAACTTAACCAAAGACACTAAACCAACATCAGAAGGAAGATTTGCAGACACCAGGACGTAAATTCGACAGGAAAACATCTTTATTGGGACACCAAAAAACGGCGAGGTGACGATCTACAACTTCGACAGCGGCCATTGCTGTTTCATCAACACTCAACTGAACACAGCCATCTACTGTTTGTCTGCGAGACGGTTCGCAACCTATTTATTTATTTTTACACTTTCAATTGAATATATGTACTTTTAGTTTTAAAAATTTATCTTGTAATGCTATACTTTTTAATCTTTGCCCCATTTCTCTGACTTTTCCCATAAATAGCTGTTCAAAGAACCTTTGTACTTTATATAAAAATCTGTAATAACATATTGATACCCTGAGAATCGATTTAAATATCGACAAGAGTCCGAATAATCAATAGTTAATAAAGTAATTAATACCTTTCAATTAAAATAGTTTTTTCTTCATTTCTAAATATAACTATTTAACAATAGATTAATTTAAACATAATTTGCTACAAGAATTTCACCACCAGAAGGAAGATAACCTCCAAACTGAAAGTAAACAAGAATCGATTGGAATTGGAGACAATCCTATAAGAGGCTGGAATTCTTTAACAAATACACAAAGGTTTATAAAATCTTCTAAATAAATGATAAATGTTTCGGAACGTCACGAAACTCAATTAATTAATTGTTTTTAATTAATTGATTAATAAAAGAATATTACAAATTTTTTTTTTAATTTTAAACAAATTTTTTTTTCAAACAATTTTATTTCTTATACGTACACGTATTTATATATTTTGTAAAACAACAATACTTTACCACGTTAAAGGTTTCGTTACAATTTGGCTAGTCCAAGAGTGGGGCTTAAAAGAAAAGGAAGCAGACTAGAATAAGGTTTGTAACCAAGGTTAAGTTACAAATTGGCGCACAACTGAGGGGCTTTAATTAGCGATTGAAAGGCCAATACAATCTGCCCAATCCCTAATTGGAGTTTGGCAGCAGCTATAAAGCCAGAGAAAGGGAAAAATGCAACGACGTGCAACCTCAATGAAACGGGCGGCGGAGGCCGAAAAGGAAACCGAAATGGACATGGAAAATAATGAGGCGACGCCAGTAGAAGATATGGAAAGGTTATTGCCACCAGTATTGTCTAAACAACGTGCACAACCAGAGGAACAACCTGAGATGCCCATGAAGACAGGGGAAGTCAATTTCCGGAAGGAACAGTTAGAAAAACCCTCACAAGCAGAAAACTTGACAATACAAGAAATGTTCAGAGCGATGATGGAAGACAATCAATCTTTAAGTAAAAAGATGGAAGACAGGATAGGAGGAAAATTAGAAGATTTGAAGAAGGATAACCAATCCACAAAAGAAGAATTGAGTGGCATGAACAAGAACATGGAGGAGAATAGTAAAATATTAGAAGAATTGAAGGAAGACAACCAATCTTTGAAGGAAGAATTCATAATAACCAAGGAAGAATTGAGTAATAAAATTGAAAGCACAAATAAGAGAATTGAAGAAAATAGTAAGAAGATGGAAGAGAAAATGGAGGAAAACAGTAAGAAGATGGAAGAGAACAACCGATCCTTGAGTCAGAAAATTGAAGAAACCAATCAAAAGATGGAGGAAACCAGCAAAAAGATGGAAGACAAATTGGAGGAGAATAACAAGAAAATGGAAGAGAAGATGGGGGAGAAATTGGAAGAATTGAGAGAAGACAACCAAATTTTAAGAGAAGAATTAAGGGAGGTCAATCAGGAGAATCTGGACAAACTTGACGAAAGAATGGAATTATTAAGAGAAGAACTCAACAAGGAAATCAACATGAACAAGAAACCTATGAATAAAAAATTAGAAGAAGAAAACATAATGGTGAATCGACAGATCCGAGAAATTGACGGAAAATGCAACCAGACCGAAAAGGAAGTACAAGAATTTAAGGAAGTAGTAAACATCAAGTTTACGAATATAGAAGAGCATAGTCGCAGGAAAGTGGAAGAACAGCGGAAGGAGACCCAAGAAGAATTCGGGAGAGTACGGAGCCAAGTCGCGGAACGGTGTGATGGGATGCAAGAGACTACGACCAATATCACAGGTCAGGTACGGCAAAGCCAAGAAGAGATGGAAGCTTTGAGGAATAGGCCCACTCATTTCACCGGATTACCCATCAACGAAAACCGTGAAGGGCTCAACTTCCGGCAATATAAGCGGAAACCAATGGAGTTCCTGGCGAGGATAGAGGAGTACTTCGCCAAACATAGAGGAACTCAATGGAGCAATAACCGGGAAATACTGGACGAGTCATTCAGGGAGATGACTGATAATTGGTGGATGGCTAACCGTAGCGAGATTGCAGACTACCAGCAATTCAGGAAAATGTTTAAATCTAAATACTGGTCCGAAACCACACAGAACATGATCAGAGACAACATTTGCAACGGACGATACAGGGCCCAAATAGGCAATAGTATGACAGCCTATTTCCTAGGGAAGATGTGCCTGGCGAAACACCTCGAGCCGGCTATACCCGAAGAGTGCCTGGTAAATAAACTATCCTATCATTATGACGAGGATATTGTCAGGGCAAAGAGAGGTAGCCAGATCAAGACGGTGCAAGCCATGACGGAGTTACTAGAAGGGTACGAGAATGAAGAGTACTACCGCCAGAGCAGGAGGAGGAATGAGTGACCGGAGGCGAGGACGAATCAGTACCCAAGTAACGGCAATAACCATCCCGGAAACCGAAACCAGCCAAATAATTACGACGGCAGTGATAACTCGCCGCGTAATAACCACAATTGTAAAGGCCACACGAACGGTAATAGGAACAACAACGCCTATCCTAATAACCGGAACAATTATTATCAGTCCCCTAACAGCACGTATAGTCAGAGAAATCCCTACCCCGGTAATGGTGAAAGACATTACCAGCCAAATAGAAATTACTATAACAATAATTATAATAATAATAATAATAATAGAGTTTCACGCCCGAGGGTTAATTTTATAAGAGCGGAAGATGGAGGTCCGAGAAGGTATTACCAACAACGGAGGAACAGTTTCCACGGTGGAGATCGAAGATGGAGAAGTGCAGAAAGGGACGGTCCACGCCAAGAACATGGAAGAAGGAGTACCAGCCTGGAGGATCTTGGCCGACAACAAAACAGGGAAATAACCCTCGAACAGGGTACCGACACAGAGTTTCCAGAACGATGCCTCGGTTAATCCGAGTCCTAACGATGACCACAATACTTTAAAAGGGAGGAGGCAGTAATTAACTATTACGACCCGTTGCTGCTTCTACTTCCTGGGTTTTATAAAGATGAGTTGCAACAAGCAACCAATGCAAAGAACATCACAATAATCAGTAACCATTATTTAAAAGATATAAGAACCGAACTTTTAGAGGAGAACGAAAAGAGTCTCAATAATAATAACAATGAAATATTATATATAACAGCGGAGGTAGAAGGAATTCCCGCGAAAATCATGATTGACACCGGTGCAAATATTTCTATTATAAATGCAAATGAACTGGAAAGAATCCAGAATAAGTGTGGAAAAACCCAACACTTGAAGGAGTAGAGGAGCAAACCATCAAAGAGTGAAATCCGAAGAGATGACAATTAAAAAGAATTTTGAATTTAACACTAAAAATTCAAAAACAAAAGTAAGCGCATCTTACTACAAACTGATTTTGAGAGAGAACATTTGAAAACAATTAAAAAGTATTTTGAATTTAACACTAAAAATTCAAAAACAACAGTAAGTGCATCTTACTACAAACTGATTTTGAGAGAGAACATTTGAAAACAATTAAAAAGAATTTTGAATTTAACACGAAAAATTCAAAAATAGAAGTAAGATCAACTTACTACCAAACAATTTCGAGAGAGAACATTTGAAGACAATTAAAAAGAATTTTGAATTTAACACTAAAAATTCAAAAACAAAAGTAAGCGCATCTTACTACAAACTGATTTTGAGAGAGAACATTTGAAAACAATTAAAAAGAGTTTTGAATTTAACACTAAAAATTCAAAAATAGAAGTAAGATCAACTTACTACCAAACAATTTCGAAAGAGAACATTTGAAGACAATTAAAAAGAATTTTGAATTTAATACTAAAAAATTTTAAAAAAATGATGTAAGACCAACTTACTATAACTAATTTTGTGAAAAAACTTTATGGTAATTAATTAAGAAGAATTTGAATTTAGTGAAATACCAACAAATTCAAAAGATAATAGTAAGATCACCTTACTACACACAATTTTGAAGAGAAACCATTTGGAATAATTAAAAAGGAAGAATTAGAATTTAGAATTATATATAACAAAAAATTAAAAATTAAGTAAGCACAACTTACTATAAACAATTTTGAAGGAAACAATTTTGGAAATAAATGAATTAAAGAGAATTTGAATTTTGATAAAACGTCAAAACTCTGAAACAAAATAAGATCAACTTATTACAATGATTTATGAGAAATGTTATGGAATTAAATAAAAAGAAGAGTTTGAATTTTGCATAAAACTAACAAAGTTCTAAAAATAAATATGTGCCATTTATAATTAAATTTAGAAGAAAATAATACGATTAATTCAGAAAAAGAATTAAATATAATCCAGAATAAATGTGAATATCTAGCATTTGAAGGAGTAGAGAAGAAAAACAAAAAAAGAGTGTGATATACAAGAGGAGGCAAATTTGGAAACAAAGAGAAGAATCTGTTATTATAATAAAATTATAAAAAAATCCAAAAAAGAAATATAATAAAACAATAATGAGAACAACCTATGACTAATTACTTATGAAACGATAATGGAAACAGTTAATCAAGAAAAAGGAATACGATATTACTCAGTTCTGAAGAAACAAAGAAGAACAACTCATACCAAACATATGGTGAAGATGATTTTGAACAAATAATAGTAATAAGACCTATATGAAATGCAAAGAGAAGAAGTACCACATGAAATATAATATAAATGAATTAATGTTAATGAATGCGAAGGCGGATTAATAACTTTCTAAGAGAAAGGAAAGAACAAAATGTTTAAATAATATGATCAAAATAACAACCTGAATATCTAATATAAAGATACAAATTTAAAAATTAAATATAATAAAATAAGACCATTCAAATAATGAATAAGAAAATACTATATATAAAGACCATGCTAACACTGTAATTAACCAGAAGGAAGTATAAAGAGAATTCAGATGGAAAAGGAAAAGAGTTACACTATAACTAGTAACAAGAATTAATAAGAGAAGTTTTCAACCATAATTAAAATAAATATATCAGACGAGTTAAGAGTTCAGAAAAATATATATATAATGAGTATAATAAGAATTAAGGAGATTTATTAAGATAGAAAATGTGAGATAATCTCAGACACTACCAAGTGAAGAATCCAAAGATATTTTTATTAGTCGAAAATGAGACTACTTTTTATTTAATTTATTCGATGACTGACTGAAGATAATTCCAGCAGCATTATGTTTTTTGAGCAGAGATGAATGTGCCTCTGGACTCAAATTGTAGAAGTGGTGTATGGCCAGCAGAGTTGTGAAGCCTACAGTGCCCCTCTGAACTGCCCCAGCCCACGTGATAGGGAATGTTAGGGAATTAATATCCCAAGGGTGCAACACGAAGTTTATAAAGAAAGAAAATGTATAATAATAATAATAATATATCTCAGACGACACTAACTATCCAAGAAGGATCAAAAGTCAGATAAGTGACTATATATATAAAATTTATTAAACTCAACTATAAAAAAGTCGATATAGAAATGGAGAGGAAAATGAAATATAAAAAATAATGAAATTATCATAAGAAATTATTTCATCCATAAACAAGTCTGAAATAATTACTTCTGGAGGAGAGCAATCTGTAGCGTGACAGATAAGCACATAAAAATGAATGGCGAATTGATCATTAAAGTAATATAATATAATGTTTAAGTTCGAAGGAAGCAAAATAATAAAGAATTAATTCAGAGCAACCGTGCAGTACAATCATTGATTAAAAGTTTAAGTTCGTATAAAAGAAATGTTACTAGTGATGAATCATCAAAACCAGTTTAATAACTCAAGGTGAAAAAATATAACCCAGGAAGGTAAGGAGTAGATAAGGAAGCAACCCAGAACATTACTAAACCCACAACGAAGGTAAGGAATAAATAAAAATGAAACCCAGAACAAGGCAAGATCCACCATAAAAGGTGATGCATTTAAAGAAACAAGAAGAGTAGATGAAGAAGTAACCCCAAAAAACCCGATGACATCCAGAAGAAGATGAAGAAAATACAATTCTAAGAAGCCAGAAGAAAAGAAGACATCGTTGAAGAAACAAGAAGAAGACAGCATCCACAAGAAGAAGGAATGCTCTTGTAAAAAACCCCCATATCCCAAAATAAATAAAAACAATAATAATAAAGAGTATAACAAAGTATTCATGAAAAAAAAACCACATGTACAATAGAAATAAAACTAAAAGTGTATAGAGTAAGAGTTGCAAGTGGACCAAGGTGAAACGACAATATAATACCAAAGAACAAATCTTCATTGTAACCCACAAATAGTTTTCTTGATTTTAGCGAGACTATATAACCATTTAGAAATAGAATCAAGGAGTGTAAAGTGAACCAGTGCTAGTTTGTGTATTATAAAAAATGAACCTTATGTTTCATTATTGGCGTTCACAAACTATGTAAATGATGAAAAAATACAACTTTTGAGTGACTTATTATTTGTAAGGAGGGAATATAATACACGTGTTAACATAGAGCTGTCAATCTGTTTAAAATGACATTTATTTAAATGATGAATAAAAACAGAAGCAGACACAGGAATAAAAGTAAAGTGACAGGGTACAATTACCCAAAACCATATTAAAAACAGTTAAAAACTGAATAATTAAACTTAGTATAAGGAATAGAGAATAAGAATATAGAAAATAAGGTTTTGTTTATATAGAATACGATATTTTGAAAATGTATTGGGAATAAGAATATTTAAACAGTTTTGAACCACTAACATCCTTTAATTGTAAAAATATTTATTACATGTATTAATGTTAATAATTAAATAAGATGTTAGCAGGGAAAAAACATTCTTTTTTAAATAATATTTGTTATGTATTAGTATTAAGCTGTAAGTATAAAAAAAAAGTCTAATTAGTTGAAGACAACTATTATTTAGAATTATTTCTTGTATGTTAATAGTATTGAAACAGATAATAATTGTTATTTTATTTAATAGAAAAAATATTTAATTTATATTGCAATGTTGAAAAGTCAGAGAGGGTATAACTCAATATATATTGTTTATATAAAAATTTGTATGGAAAAAGTTGTTAGGAATCTAGGCAAAATGATGAAAACTAAACATCATCAAAACTGAGAAACTAAGTACTTAAATACATTTAAACTTAAGGGATTTAGATAAGGTAAACCAGAAACAAAGCCATATAATTAGAAATATAACTTAGAAAGATTTTGTAAAATTATAGCCAGGATTATTAATAAAAATGGAAATGACAGAACTCAAAAATTTGGAGAGGGGACTGATATATTCCAACATAATATTTTAAAACTTAACCAATTCATATAATTGCAAGAAATTAAGGGAATATAAACCTTTTATTACAATATGAGATTTAATAATCATAAATATAACTTGATAATGGCAGAATTTGGATAATAGCAGGAAGCTGGACTTTAAAATTTACAATATACAAAATGAAGGTAAAATTACCAATTTTAGTTCAAAAACTTAATACAACGGCATTATTTGATATCAAAATACGTCGAATGAACACTGAAGGATAAAATTAAGTAACAACTAGCTAATAAATTTGAATAATAACCAAAGTATAAGCAGTTATATAATGTAACTTTATTACATGCACAGGATGCAAAATAAAATTCGAACAATGTAAGGAATAATATTGCTTTGGCTAAGGTTTTAGTCGGAGGTGAAGGAAGTGAAAGAGTTAATTATTGAACGTTGTACGGGACACTTGACACGAGCATTTAAAACGTATTAACCTAGTTTCGAATACCGTAATGGCGAGCAATAGTATGATCCGAAAGTGAAAATCGCGAGTGGCGGCAAAAAACATTTTACAACCTCAACACAATGACATAAACACCTACCAACACCGAACAAACATTGTATAGCACAAAACTACAGTGAAATAACATTTTAAACTCAATAAAACAGTAATATAACTTAACCATCAAAAGTGCCTGATCGACAAAAGTGAACCAGACTTATAAATACACTCATTTTCGAAATACAACACTGAAACTTAACCAAAGACACTAAACCAACATCAGAAGGAAGATTTGCAGACACCAGGAAGTAAATTCGACAGGAAAACATCTTTATTGGGACACCAAAAAACGGCGAGGTGACGATCTACAACTTCGACGGCGGCCATTGCTGTTTCATCAACACTCAACTGAACACAGCCATCTACTGTTTGTCTGCGAGACGGTTCGCAACCTATTTATTTATTTTTACACTTTCAATTGAATATATGTACTTTTAGTTTTAAAAATTTATCTTGTAATGCTATACTTTTTAATCTTTGCCCCATTTCTCTGACTTTTCCCATAAATAGCTGTTCAAAGAACCTTTGTACTTTATATAAAAATCTGTAATAACATATCGATACCCTGAGAATCGATTTAAAAATCGACAAGAGTCCGAATAATCAATTGTTAATAAAATAATTAATACCTTTCAATTAAAATAGTTTTTTCTTCATTTCTAAATATAACTATTTAACAATAGATTAATTTAAACATAATTTGCTACAAGAATTTCACCACCAGAAGGAAGATAACCTCCAAACTGAAAGTAAACAAGAATCGATTGCAATTGGAAGCAATACTATAAGAGGCTGGAATTCATTAACAAATACACAAAGGCTTATAAAATCTTCTAAATAAATGATAAATGTTTCGGAACGTCACGAAACTCAATTAATTAATTGTTTTTAATTAATTGATTAATAAAAGAAAATTACAAATTTTTTTTAATTTTAAACAAATTTTTTTTACAAACAATTTTATTTCTTACACGTACACATATTTATATATTTTGTAAAACAACAATACTTAACCACGTTAAAGGTTTCGTTACAATTTGGCTAGTCCAAGAGTGGGGCTTAAAAGAAAAGGAAGCAGACTAGATTAAGGTTTGTAACCAAGGTTAAGTTACAAATTGGCGCACAACTGAGGGGCTTTAATTAGCGATTGAAAGGCCACTACAATCTGCCCAATCCCTAATTGGAGTTTGGCAGCAGCTATAAAGCCAGAGAAAGGGAAAAATGCAACGTAGTGCAACCTCAATGAAACGGGCGACGGAGGCCGAAAAGGTAATCGAAATGGACATGGAAAATAAAGAGGCGACGCCAATAGAAGATATGGAAAGGTTATTACCACCACTATTATCTAGACAACGTGCACAACCAGAGGAACAACCTGAGATGCCCATGCAGACAGGGGAAGTCAATATCCGGAAGGAACAGTTAGAAAAACCCTCACAAGCAGAAAACTTGACAATACAAGAAATGTTCAGAGCGATGATGGAAGACAACCAATCTTTAAGTAAAAAGATGGAAAACAGGATAGGAGGAAAATTAGAAGATTTGAAGAAGGATAACCAATCCACAAAAGAAGAATTGAGTGGAATGAACAAGAACATGGAGGAGAATAGTAAAATATTAGAAGAATTGAAGGAAGACAACCAATCTTTGAAGGAAGAATTCATAATAACCAAGGAAGAATTTAGTAATAAAATTGAAAGCACAAATAAGAGAATTGAAGAAAATAGTAAGAAGATGGAAGAGAAAATGGAGGAAAACAGTAAGAAGATGGAAGAGAACAACCGATCCTTGAGTCAGAAAATTGACGAAACCAATCAAAAGATGGAGGAAACCAGCAAAAAGATGGAAGACAAATTGGAGGAGAATAACAAGAAAATGGAAGAGAAGATGGGGGAGAAATTGGAAGAATTGAGAGAAAACAACAAAATTTTAAGAGAAGAATTAAGGGAGGTCAATTAGGAGAACCTGGACAAACTTGACGAAAGAATGGAATTATTAAGAGAAGAACTGAACAAGGAAATCAACGTGAACAAGAAAGCTATGAATAAAAAATTAGAAGAAGAAAACATAATGGTGAATCGACAGATCCGAGAAATTGACGGAAAATGCAACCAGACCGAAAAGGAAGTACAAGAATTTAAGGAAGTAGTAAACATCAAGTTTACGAATATAGAAGAGCATAGTCGCAGGAAAGTGGAAGAACAGCGGAAGGAGACCCAAGAAGAATTCGGGAGAGTACGGAGCCAAGTCGCGGAACGGTGTGATGGGATGCAAGAGACTACGACCAATATCACAGGTCAGGTACGGCAAAGCCAAGAAGAGATGGATGCTTTGAGGAATAGGCCCACTCATTTCACCGGATTACCCATCAACGAAAACCGTGAAGGGCTCAACTTCCGGCAATATAAGCGGAAACCAATGGAGTTCCTGGCGAGGATAGAGGAGTACTTCGCCAAACATAGAGGAACTCAATGGAGCAATAACCGGGAAATACTGGACGAGTCATTCAGGGAGATGACTGATAATTGGTGGATGGCTAACCGTAGCGAGATTGCAGACTACCAGCAATTCAGGAAAATGTTTAAATCTAAATACTGGTCCGAAACCACACAGAACATGATCAGAGACAACATTTGCAACGGACGATACAGGGCCCAAATAGGCAATAGTATGACAGCCTATTTCCTAGGGAAGATGTGCCTGGCGAAACACCTCGAGCCGGCTATACCCGAAGAGTGCCTGGTAAATAAACTATCCTATCATTATGACGAGGATATTGTCAGGGCAAAGAGAGGTAGCCAGATCAAGACGGTGCAAGCCATGACGGAGTTACTAGAAGGGTACGAGAATGAAGAGTACTACCGCCAGAGCAGGAGGAGGAATGAGCGACCGGAGGCGAGGACGAATCAGTACCCAAGTAACGGCAATAACCATCCCGGAAACCGAAACCAGCCAAATAATTACGACGGCAGTGATAACTCGCCGCGTAATATCCACAATTGTAAAGGCCACACGAACGGTAATAGGAACAACAACGCCTATCCTAATAACCGGAACAATTATTATCAGTCCCCTAACAGCATGTATAGTCAGAGAAATCCCTACCCCGGTAATGGTGAAAGACATTACCAGCCAAATAGAAATTACTATAACAATAATTATAATAATAATAATAATAATAATAATAGAGTTTCACGCCCGAGGGTTAATTTTATAAGAGCGGAAGACCGAGGTCCGAGAAGGTATTACCAACAACGGAGGAACAGTTTCCACGGTGGAGATCGAAGATGGAGAAGTGCAGAACGGGACGGTCCACGCCAAGAACATGGAAGAAGGAGTACCAGCCTGGAGGATCTTGGCCGACAACAAAACAGGGAAATAACCCTCGAACAGGGTACCGACACAGAGTTTCCAGAACGATGCCTTGGTTAATCCGAGTCCTAACGATGACCACAATACTTTAAACGGGAGGAGGCAGTAATTAACTATTACGACCCGTTGCTGCTTCTACTTCCTGGTTTTTGTAAAGATGAGTTGCAACAAGCAACCAATGCAAAGACCATCACAATAATCAGTAACCATTATTTACAATATATAAGAACCGAACTTTTAGAGGAGAACGAAAAGAGTCTCAATAATAATAACAATGAAATATTATATATAACAGCGGAGGTAGAAGGAATTCCCGCGAAAATCATGATTGACACCGGTGCAAATATTTCTATTATAAATGCAAATGAACTGGAAAGAATTCAGAATAAGTGTGGAAAAACCCAACACTTGAAGGAGTAGAGGAGCAAACCATCAAAGAGTGAAATCCGAAGAGAAGACAATTAAAAAGAATTTTGAATTTAACACTAAAAATTCAAAAACAAAAGTAAGCGCATCTTACTACAAACTGATTTTGAGAGAGAACATTTGAAAACAATTAAAAAGAATTTTGAATTTAACACTAAAAATTCAAAAACAACAGTAAGCGCATCTTACTACAAACTGATTTTGAGAGAGAACATTTGAAAACTGATTAGTCCCGGTCCAAGTGGACCGAAACTGTTGAATGAAATAATGTTCCACAAGCGTGGACAGGAAGTGTTAATTAATTGGGCCCAAGTGGGCTAAATGTATTCTTCTTGAATTAAATATTCTGTTGGCTGGTCTTCCATAGTGATTGAGATGATGTGTAAAATGAATTAATTCTGCATTAAGAAATAACAAGAAGTGGACTGTATACGAATAATTTTAATATTTTGAATAATTACATTACAGCTGTAAATTTGAGTGAGGCTGGCTAATACTGCATGCTGCGAATTAGTATGAATTTAGCTAATCATGAAGAGGGCCTAGTCGGCCATAATCGAGAATACAAAGGCTTAAAGCCTACATTTAATGTCGACACCAATTGACAGCGAAGGATTCGGCGAACCGAACGCCGAGATAGCTAGCTAAGCACTGTGCAATGTAAAACCACGCGAAAATTGATGCGCGATATAAATCAGATTAGCCAACCTAGAAAATAAAATCATTGCGCTACCGTCCATAAGCTGCCCGTCAAAAATCAAAAAGATTTTTTAATACATTTTTTAATAAATTAGAATACATTTACAATTTAATTTAAAAGAGTGCAGTTCTTACTAACGATGGTTAGCTTCAAGGCTAAGTTGAACCTTGAGTTGAGATTAGATAACGGCAGTCTGCCGCTAGTTTAGAGATAAGCATGCATAAGATAAGCCTGTTGACAGGCGATTGTAGGCCAAGGTTGGCGAACAGCTGTTTCATATACGAATAAGTCTGGTTAACAATATTTCTGACACAAGTGTGTGCAGTATGTAACATTATAAAACATGAAAGAAAAATACATAATTATACAATGTTTAATGCATGGACGGGGGTTCATCATGAACAAAATTGTTGTTGAACATGTTGTAGTTGCATGTTCTATTGTATATTCAGCAGGGCGGCATGTATTGACCTGGACATGCTATTCCTGAAGTTTCAGGAATTTACAATATGTAACAATGTATGAGCAAACCAGATGCTGAATGCAGCCCAGCTATGACATGTATGTCATAATTTTAAATAAAGAATTGTGCATGCTTACTTACAAAATGAATAAAATATAAAATACAATATGAATAAATTAGACGAGGCAGTTACATACGGGAGACGCTTACAATAGTTTTTACATAGACACAATTTATGTGAATACAACAACAATAATTTGAACAATTACAAGATAAATAATTGCAATGTCAAAGAACAATACAATACTGAAATTACAGAAACAATTTAACAATTTAAAGACATTCACAGAATAGTACACATTTATCAGCAACAATATAAAGAAATGAATGCATGGTTACTTAACGGCAAAACATGCGAATATTATGTAATAACATTTCATAAATAATACCACCCAAAGACATGCAATACACCCCATAACATCAATGAAAATGTGAGACATAGTATGCCACAAAAATTAACATACAATACAAATATCAAGATACCACAGAACTGTGATAATTAGAAGCGTGCCACGACGCAAAATTGACAAAAATATTGTGACAATTCATCACAATTATGTTGACCAAATGGTCGTAATAAATAATAAGCCAATGGCTGAATAAGGTAGCATTGTGCTATAATCATAATGTCAAATCTCGTCTCGCGCTGGCAACAGACATAATTTATGTATTGGTCTCCGCAAAACACCCGTAGGCGTGCGAATGTCTACGACGCGAACCAAGTTATCTGGGCCGGGAAATGTGGCGATGATCACGCCAAATTTCCAGGCTAATGGAGGCAAGTTATCCTCAATAAGCAAAGCTAAGTCACCAATGGAAACATTATCTTTGGCAAACTTCCACTTGTGACGCTGTTGCAGCTGGTGCAAATAATCGCGAGACCACGCCTTCCAAATGTCCCGGACAAACCTCTGAAGTAGTTGCCAACGACCAAGACGAGAAACAGGAACGTGAGAAAGGTCTGGGTCAGGAATCGCAGTTAGGGGCGCGCAAATCAAAAAATGGCCAGGTGTAAGTGGCACCGGGTCGTTAACATCCGAAGAAATAGCAAATAAAGGTCGAGAGTTCAGACATGCCTCTATCTGGGACAAAACGGTCGTGAAATCTTCGAAGTTTAATATAGATTTGCCTACCACGCGCCGCAGATGAAATTTCAAACTCTTTATGCCGCTCTCCCAAAGGCCACCGAAGTGAGGTGAGGAGGGCGGAATAAATGACCATGATATCCCCTGAGAGGATGTGAATGACTTAATCGAGGTGATGGCACTCTTATTGTGCCAAAAGTTGTAAATGTCATGTAAGATGGTGCGGGCCTTCCTGAAGTTCGTGCCGTTGTCGGAGTACAGCTGACTAGGTATACCCCGACGTGCCATAAAACGACGTAAAGCAGCTACAAATGCGCTGGCAGTAAGGTCGGACACCAATTCCAGGTGAATAGCCCTAGTTGCTAAGCAAACAAACAGAGATACGTATGCCTTAGTAAAGGTTCTAGACCTCTGCCCGCCATGACGAATCATGAAGGGACCACCATAATCAACCGCGCAAAATAGAAACGGCCTTGAAGGAGTGACTCTAGGGGATGGCAAAATGCCAAGTCTCTGGACCTGCTGTGTGGCACTAAACCTGATACACTTGAGACACTTACGAATAATGGAACGGATGACTAGCCGGGCATTAACAATCCACCAACGTTGACGCAGTGAATGATGCACGAGCTGAGCACCAGCGTGAAGTAAACGAATGTGTTCACGTTCGATGATAAGGCGTGTAATATGCGCCGATGGGGGTAATACGATAGGATGTCTCGAATCGTAAGGTAACTGGGAATGCTGCAAACGTCCGCCCACGCGTATCACTCCAGAGTCGCCAAGAAACGGGTCGAGAGAAGCCAACTTGCTCCTAATGGAAACAGAAGATCCGTTCCGAAGACAATTAATTTCGGCTGCGAAGTGGATCGACTGAGATTGTTTTATGAAGAAATTGAGAGACTGATGAATTTCTACAGGGGTCAGACCGCCCGAAAGTTTGTCCGCACATGAGTGCCTAATATTTCTGATGAAACGAAAACAGTAAGCGTATACACGTGTCAGCCGGTGCAACGAGGAAAAGTCCAACGATAAGTCAACAGCCAGGGTAGACATTAGAGACCGGTTGTGTGCAGTTTTCTCTTCCGCGGTGACTTCCGAAGACGATGGAGTGGCCGGTACGAAGGATGGGACAGGATTAGACTCTGACGATTGAGACAGACAGCCAGGACCGTGCCACCAAAGCGAGCAATCGCGCAAAACGTCAGGGAAACGTCAGGCTAAATGTATTCTTCTTGAATTAAATATTCTGTTGGCTGGTCTTCCATAGTGATTGAGATGATGTGTAAAATGAATTAATTCTGCATTAAGAAATAACAAGAAGTGGACTGTATACGAATAATTTTAATATTTTGAATAATTACATTACAGCTGTAAATTTGAGTGAGGCTGGCTAATACTGCATGCTGCGAATTAGTATGAATTTAGCTAATCATGAAGAGGGCCTAGTCGGCCATAATCGAGAATACAAAGGCCTAAAGCCTACATTTAATGTCGACACTAATTGACAGCGAAGGATTCGGCGAACCGAACGCCGAGATAGCTAGCTAAGCACTGTGCAAAGTACAACCACGCGAAAATTGATGCGCGATATAAATCAGATTAGCCAACCTAGAAAATAAAATCATTGCGCTACCGTCCAAAAACAATTAAAAAGAATTTTGAATTTAACACTAAAAATTCAAAAATAGAAGTAAGATCAACTTACTACCAAACAATTTCGAGAGAGAACATTTGAAGACAATTAAAAAGAATTTTGAATTTAACACTAAAAATTCAAAAACAAAAGTAAGCGCATCTTACTACAAACTGATTTTGAGAGAGAACATTTGAAAACAATTAAAAAGAATTTTGAATTTAACACTAAAAATTCAAAAATAGAAGTAAGATCAACTTACTACCAAACAATTTCGAAAGAGACCATTTAAAGACAATTAAAAATAATTTTGAATTTAATACTAAAAAATTTAAAAAAATGAAGTAAGACGAACTTACTATAACTAATTTTGTGAAAAAACTTTATGGTAATTAATTAAGAAGAATTTGAATTTAGTGAAATACCAACAAATTCAAAAGATAATAGTAAGATCACCTTACTACACACAATTTTGAAGAGAAACCATTTGGAATAATTAAAAAGGAAGAATCAGAATTTAGAATTATATATAAAAAAAATTAAAAATTAAGTAAGTACAACTTACTATAAACAATTTTGAAGGAAACAATTTTGGAAATAAATGAATTAAAGAGAATTTGAATTTTGATAAAACGTCAAAATTCTGAAACAAAATAAGATCAACTTATTACAATGATTTATGAGAAATGTTATGGAATTAAATAAAAAGAAGAGTTTGAATTTTGCATAAAACTAACAAAGTTCTAAAAATAAATATGTGCCATTTATAATTAAATTTAGAAGAAAATAATACGGTTAATTCAGAAAAAAGAATTAAATATAATCCAGAATAAATGTGAATATCTAGCATTTGAAGGAGTAGAGAAGAAAAACAAAAAAAGAGTGTGATATACAAGAGAAGGCAAATTTGGAAACAAAGAGAAGAATCTGTTATTATAATAAAATTATAAAAAAATCCAAAAAAGAAATATTATAAAATAATAATGAGAACAACCTATGACTAATTACTTATGAAACGATAATGGAAACAGTTAATCAAGAAAAAGGAATACGATATTACTCAGTTCTGAACAAACAAAGAAGAACAACTCATACCAAACATATGGAGAAGATGATTTTGAACAAATAATAATAATAAGACTTATATGAAATGCAAAGAGAAGAAGTACCACATGAAATATAATATAAATGAATTAATGTTGATGAATGCGAAGGCGGATTAATAACTTTCTAAGAGAAAGGAAAGAACAAAATGTTTAAATAATATGATCAAAATAACAACCTGAATATCTAATATAAAGATACAAATTTAAAAATTAAATATAATAAAATAAGACCATTCAAATAATGAATAAGAAAATACTATATATAAAGACCATGCTAACACTGTAATTAATCAGAAGGAAGTATAAAGAGAATTCAGATGGAAAAGGAAAAGAGTTACACTATAATTAGTAACAAGAATTATTAAGAGAAGTTTTCAACCATAATTAAAATAAATATATCAGACGAGTTAAGAGTTCAGAAAAATATATATATAATGAGTATAATAAGAATTAAGGAGATTTATTAAGATAGAAAATGTGAGATATTCTGAGACACAACCAAGTGAAGAATCCAAAGATATTTTTATTAGTCGAAAATGAGACTAATTTTTATTTAATTTATTCGATGACTGACTGAAGATAATTCCAGCAGCATTATGTTTTTTGAGCAGAGATGAATGTGCCTCTGGACTCAAATTGTAGAAGTGGTGTATGGCCAGCAGAGTTGTGAAGCTTACCGTGCCCTCTGAACTGCCCCAGCCCACGTGATAGGGAATGTTAGGGAATTAATATCCCAAGGGTGCAACACGAAGTTTATAAAGAAAGAAAATGTATAATAATAATAATAATATATCTCAGACGACACTAACTATCCAAGAAGGATCAAAAGTCAGATAAGTGACTATATATATAAAATTTATTAAACTCAACTATAAAAAAGTCGATATAGAAATGGAGAGGAAAATGAAATATAAAAAATAATGAAATTATCATAAGAAATTATTTCATCCATAAACAAGTCTGAAATAATTACTTCTGGAGGAGAGCAATCTGTAGCGTGACAGATAAGCACATAAAAATGAATGGCGAATTGATCATTAAAGTAATATAATATAATGTTTAAGTTCGAAGGAAGCAAAATAATAAAGAATTAATTCAGAGCAACCGTGCAGTACAATCATTGATTAAAAGTTTAAGTTCGTATAAAAGAAATGTTACTAGTGATGAATCGTCAAAACCAGTTTAATAACTCAAGGTGAAAAAATATAACCCAGGAAGGTAAGGAGTAGATAAGGAAGCAACCCAGAACATTACTAAACCCACAACGAAGGTAAGCAATAAATAAAAATGAAACCCAGAACAAGGCAAGATCCACCATAAAAGGTGATGCATTTAAAGAAACAAGAAGAGTAGATGAAGAAGTAACCCCAAAAAACCCGATGACATCCAGAAGAAGATGAAGAAAATACAATTCTAAGAAGCCAGAAGAAAAGAAGACATCGTTGAAGAAACAAGAAGAAGACAGCATCCACAAGAAGAAGGAATGCTCTTGTAAAAAACACCCATATCACAAAATAAATAAAAACAATAATAATAAAAATTATAACAAAGTATTCATGAAAAAAAAACCACGTGTACAATAGAAATAAGACTAAAAGTGTATAGAGTAAGAGTTGCAAGTGGACCAAGGTGAAACAACAATATAATACCAAAGAACAAATCTTCATTGTAACCCACAAATAGTTTTCTTGATTTTAGCGAGACTATATAACCATTTAGAAATAGAATCAAGGAGTGTAAAGTGAACCAGTGCTAGTTTGTGTATTATAAAAAATGAACCTTATGTTTCATTATTGGCATTCACAAACTATGTAAATGATGAAAAAATACAACTTTTGAGTGACTTATTATTTGTAAGGAGGGAATATAATACATGTGTTAACATAGAGCTGTCAATCTGTTTAAAATGACATTTATTTAAATGATGAATAAAAACAGAAGCAGACACAGGAATAAAAGTAAAGTGACAGGCCAATTACCCAAAACCATATTAAAAACAGTTAAAAACTGAATAATTAAACTTAGTATAAGGAATAGAGAATAAGAATATAGAAAATAAGGTTTTGTTTATATAGAATAAGATATTTTAAAAATGTATTGGGAATAAGAACATTTAAACAGTTTAGAACCACTAACATCCTTTAATTGTAAAAATATTTATTACATGTATTAATGTTAATAATTAAATAAGATGTTAGCAGGGAAAAAACATTCTTTTTTAAATAATATTTGTTATGTATTAGTATTAAGCTGTAAGTATAAAAACAAAAAAAAATGTCTAATTAGTTGAAGACAACTATTATTTAGAATTATTTCTTGTATGTTAATAGTATTGAAACAGATACTAATTGTTATTTTATTTAATAGAAAAAAATGTTTAATTTATATTGCAATGTTGAAAAGTCGGAGAGGGTATAACTCAATATATATTGTTTATATAAAAATTTGTATGGAAAATGTTGTTAGGAATCTAGGCAAAATGATGAAAACTAAACATCATCAAAACTGAGAAACTAAGTACTTAAATACATTTAAACTGAAGGAATTTAGATAAGGTAAACCAAAAACAAAGCCATATAATTAGAAATATAACTTAGAAAGATTTTGTAAAATTATAGCCAGGATTATTAATAAAAAAGGAAATGACAGAACTCAAAAATTTGGAGAGGGGAGTCATATATTCCAACATAATATTTTAAAACTTAACCAATTCATATAATTGCAAGAAATTAAGGGAATATAAACCTTTTATTACAATATGAGATTTAATAATCATAAATATAACTTGATAATGGCAGAATTTGGGTAATAGCAGGAAGCTGGACTTTAAAATTTACAATATACAAAATGAAGGTAAAATTACCAATTTTAGTTCAAAAACTTAATACAACGGCATTATTTGATATCAAAATACGTCGAATGAACACTGAAGGATAAAATTAAGTAACAACTAGCTAATAAATTTGAATAATAACCAAAGTATAAGCAGTTATATAATGTAACTTTATTACATGCACAGGATGCAAAATAAAATTCGAACAATGTAAGGAATAATATTGCTTTGGCTAAGGTTTTAGTCGGAGGTGAAGGAAGTGAAAGAGTTAATTATTGAACGTTGTACGGGACACTTGACAAGAGCATTTAAAACGTATTAACCTAGTTTCGAATACCGTAATGGCGAGCAATAGTATGATCCGAAAGTGAAAATCGCGAGTGGCGGCAAAAAACATTTTACAACCTCAACACAATGACATAAACACCTACCAACACCGAACAAACATTGTATAGCACAAAACTACAGTGAAATAACATTTTAAACTCAATAAAACAGTAATATAACTTAACCATTAAAAGTGCCTGATCGACAAAAGTGAACCAGACTTATAAATACACTCATTTTCGAAATACAACACTGAAACTTAACCAAAGACACTAAACCAACATCAGAAGGAAGATTTGCAGACACCAGGACGTAAATTCGACAGGAAAACATCTTTATTGGGACACCAAAAAACGGCGAGGTGACGATCTACAACTTCGACGGCGGCCATTGCTGTTTCATCAACACTCAACTGAACACAGCCATCTACTGTTTGTCTGCGAGACGGTTCGCAACCTATTTATTTATTTTTACACTTTCAATTGAATATATGTACTTTTAGTTTTAAAAATTTATCTTGTAATGCTATACTTTTTAATCTTTGCCCCATTTCTCTGACTTTTCCCATAAATAGCTGTTCAAAGAACCTTTGTACTTTATATAAAAATCTGTAATAACATATCGATACCTTGAGAATCGATTTAAAAATCGACAAGAGTCCGAATAATCAATTGTTAATAAAATAATTAATACCTTTCAATTAAAATAGTTTTTTCTTCATTTCTAAATATAACTATTTAACAATAGATTAATTTAAACATAATTTGCTACAAGAATTTCACCACCAGAAGGAAGATAACCTCCAAACTGAAAGTAAACAAGAATCGATTGCAATTGGAGACAATCCTATAAGAGGCTGGAATTCATTAACAAATACACAAAGGCTTATAAAATCTTCTAAATAAATGATAAATGTTTCGGAACGTCACGAAACTCAATTAATTAATTGTTTTTAATTAATTGATTAATAAAAGAAAATTACAATTTTTTTTTAATTTTAAACAAATTTTTTTGCAAACAATTTTATTTCTTACACGTACACATATTTACATATTTTGTAAAACAACAATACTTTACCACGTTAAAGGTTTCGTTACAATTTGGCTAGCCCAAGAGTGGGGCTTAAAAGAAAAGTAAGCAGACCAGATTAAGGTTTGTAACCAAGGTTAAGTTACAAATTGGCGCACAACTGAGGGGCTTTAATTAGCGATTGAAAGGCCACTACAATCTGCCCAATCCCTAATTGGAGTTTGGCAGCAGCTATAAAGCCAGAGAAAGGGAAAAATGCAACGACGTGCAACCTCAATGAAACGGGCGGCGGGGGCCGAAAAGGAAATCGAAATGGACATGGAAAATAATGAGGCGACGCCAGTAGAAGATATGGAAAGGTTATTGCCACCAGTATTGTCTAAACAACGTGCACAACCAGAGGAACAACCTGAGATGCCCATGCAGACAGGGGAAGTCAATATCCGGAAGGAACAGTTAGAAAAACCCTCACAAGCAGAAAACTTGACAATACAAGAAATGTTCAGAGCGATGATGGAAGACAATCAATCTTTAAGTAAAAAGATGGAAGACAGGATAGGAGGAAAATTAGAAGATTTGAAGAAGGATAACCAATCCACAAAAGAAGAATTGAGTGGAATGAACAAGAACATGGAGGAGAATAGTAAAATATTAGAAGAATTGAAGGAAGACAACCAATCTTTGAAGGAAGAATTCATAATAACCAAGGAAGAATTTAGTAATAAAATTGAAAGCACAAATAAGAGAATTGAAGAAAATGGTAAGAAGATGGAAGAGAAAATGGAGGAAAACAGTAAGAAGATGGAAGAGAACAACCGATCTTTGAGTCAGAAAATTTACGAAACCAATCAAAAGATGGAGGAAACCAGCAAAAAGATGGAAGACAATTTGGAGGAGAATAACAAGAAAATGGAAGAGAAGATGGGGGAGAAATTGGAAGAATTGAGAGAAGACAACGAAATTTTAAGAAAGGAATTAAGGGAGGTCAGTCAGGAGAATCTGGACAAACTTGACGAAAGAATGGAATTATTAAGAGAAGAACTGAACAAGGAAATCAACGTGAACAAGAAAGCTATGAATAAAAAATTAGAAGAAGAAAACATAATGGTGAATCGACAGATCCGAGAAATTGACGGAAAATGCAACCAGACCGAAAAGGAAGTACAAGAATTTAAGGAAGTAGTAAACATCAAGTTTACGAATATAGAAGAGCATAGTCGCAGGAAAGTGGAAGAACAGCGGAAGGAGACCCAAGAAGAATTCGGGAGAGTACGGAGCCAAGTCGCGGAACGGTGTGATGGGATGCAAGAGACTACGACCAATATCACAGGTCAGATACGGCAAAGCCAAGAAGAGATGGAAGCTTTGAGGAATAGGCCCACTCTTTTCACCGGATTACCCATCAACGAAAACCGTGAAGGGCTCAACTTCCGGCAATATAAGCGGAAACCAATGGAGTTCCTGGCGAGGATAGAGGAGTACTTCGCCAAACATAGAGGAACTCAATGGAGCAATAACCGGGAAATACTGGACGAGTCATTTAGGGAGATGACTGATAATTGGTGGATGGCTAACCGTAGCGAGATTGCAGACTACCAGCAATTCAGGAAAATGTTTAAATCTAAATACTGGTCCGAAACCACACAGAACCTGATCAGAGACAACATTTGCAACGGACGATACAGGGCATAAATAGGCAATAGTATGACAGCCTATTTCCTAGGGAAGGTGTGCCTGGCGAAACACCTCGAGCCGGCTATACCCGAAGAGTGCCTGGTAAATAAACTATCCTATCATTATGACGAGGATATTATCAGGGCAAAGAGAGGTAGCCAGATCAAGACGGTGCAAGCCATGACGGAGTTACTAGAAGGGTACGAGAATGAAGAGTACTACCGCCAGAGCAGGAGGAGGAATGAGCGACCGGAGGCGAGGACGAATCAGTACCCAAGTAACGGCAATAACCATCCCGGAAACCGAAACCAGCCAAGTAATTACGACGGCAGTAATAACCCGCCGCGTAATAACCACAATTGTAATGGCCAGACGAACGGTAATAGGAACAACAACGCCTATCCTAATAACCGGAACAATTATTATCAGTCCCCTAACAGCCCGTATAGTCAGAGAAATCCCTACCCCGGTAATGGTGAAAGACATTACCAGCCAAATAGAAATTACTATAACAATAATAATAATAATAATAATAATAGAGTTTCACGCCCGAGGGTTAATTTTATAAGAGCGGAAGATCGAGGTCCGAGAAGGTATTACCAACAACGGAGGAACAGTTTCCACGGTGGAGATCGAAGATGGAGAAGTGCAGAACGGGACGGTCCACGCCAAGAACATGGAAGAAGGAGTACCAGCCTGGAGGATCTTGGCCGACAACAAAACAGGGAAATAACCCTCGAACAGGGTACCGACACAGAGTTTCCAGAACGATGCCTCGGTTAATCCGAGTCCTAACGATGACCACAATACTTTAAACGGGAGGAGGCAGTAATTAACTATTACGACCTGTTGCTGCTTCTACTTCCTGGGTTTTGTAAAGATGAGTTGCAACAAGCAACCAATGCAAAGACCATCACAATAATCAGTAACCATTATTTAAAATATATAAGAACCGAACTTTTAGAGGAGAACGAAAAGAGTCTCAATAATAATAACAATGAAATATTATATATAACAGCGGAGGTAGAAGGAATTCCCGCGAAAATCATGATTGACACCGGTGCAAATATTTCTATTATAAATGCAAATGAACTGGAAAGAATCCAGAATAAGTGTGGAAAAACCCAACACTTGTAGGAGTAGAGGAGCAAACCATCAAAGAGTGAAATCCGAAGAGAAGGCAATTAAAAAGGATTTTGAATTTAACACTAAAAATTCAAAAACAAAAGTAAGCGCATCTTACTACAAACTGATTTTGAGAGAGAACATTTGAAAACAATTAAAACAAATTTGTATTTAACACTAAAAATTCAAAAATAACAGTAAGCGCATCTTACTACAAACTGATTTTGAGAGAGAACATTTGAAAACAATTAAAAAGAATTTTGAATTTAACACTAAAAATTCAAAAATAGAAGTAAGATCAACTTACTACCAAACAATTTCGAGAGAGAACATTTGAAGACAATTAAAAAGAATTTTGAATATAACACTAAAAATTCAAAAACAAAAGTAGGCGCATCTTACTACAAACTGATTTTGAGAGAGAACATTTGAAAACAATTAAAAAGAATTTTGAATTAATACTTACAATTCAAAAATAGAAGTAAGATCAACTTACTATCAAACAATTTCGAAAGAGAACATTTGAAGACAATTAAAAAGAATTTTGAATTTAATACTAAAAAATTAAAAAAAATGAAGTAAGACCAAATTACTATAACTAATTTTGTGAAAAAACTTTATGGTAATTAATTAAGAAGAATTTGAATTTAGAGAAATACCAACAAATTCAAAAGATAATAGTAAGATCACCTTACTACACACAATTTTGAAGGGAAACCATTTGGAATAATTAAAAAGGAAGAATTAGAATTTAGAATTATATATAACAAAAAATTAAAAATTAAGTAAGCACATCTTACTATAAACAATTGTGAAGGAAACAATTTTGGAAATAAATGAATTAAAGAGAATTTGAATTTTGATAAAACGTCAAAACTCTGAAACAAAATAAGATCAACTTATTACAATGATTTATGAGAAATGTTATGGAATTAAGTAAAAAGAAGAGTTTGAATTTTGCATAAAACTAACAAAGTTCTAAAAATAAATATGTGCCATTTATAATTAAATTTAGAAGAAAATAATACGATTAATTCAGAAAAAAGAATTAAATATAATCCAGAGTAAATGTGAATATCTAGCATTTGAAGGAGTAGAGAAGAAAAACAAAAAAAGAGTGTGATATACAAGAGAAGGCAAATTTGGAAACAAAGAGAAGAATCTGTTATTATAATAAAATTATAAAAAATCCAAAAAAGAAATATAATAAAATAATAATGAGAACAACCTATGACTAAATTACTTATGAAACGATAATGGAAACAGTTAATCAAGAAAAAGGAATACGATATTACTCAGTTCTGAAGAAAAAAAAAGAAAAACAACTCATACCAAACACATGGAGAAGATGATTTTGAACAAATAATAGTAATAAGACCTATATGAAATGCAAAGAGAAGTACCACATGAAATAAAATATAAATGAATTAATGTTAATGAATGCGAAGGCGGATTAATAACTTTCTAAGAGAAAGGAAAGAACAAAATGTTTAAATAATATGATCAAAATAACAACCTGAATATCTAATATAAAGATACAAATTTAAAAAATTAAATATAATAAAATAAGACCATTCAAATAATGAATAAGAAAATACTATATATAAAGACCATGCTAACACTGTAATTAACCAGAAGGAAGTATAAAGAGAATTCAGATGGAAAAGGAAAGGAGTTACACTATAACTAGTAACAAGAATTATTAAGAGAAGTTTTCAACCATAATTAAAATAAATATATCAGACGAGTTAAGAGTTCAGAAAAATATATATATAATGAGTATAATAAGAATTAAGGAGATTTATTAAGATAGAAAATGTGAGATAATCTGAGACACTACCAAGTGAAGAATCCAAAGATATTTTTATTAGTCGAAAATGAGACTACTTTTTATTTAATTTATTCGATGACTGACTGAAGATAATTCCAGCAGCATTATGTTTTTTGAGCAGAGATGAATGTGCCTCTGGACTCAAATTGTAGAAGTGGTGTATGGCCAGCAGAGTTGTGAAGCCTACAGTGCCCCTCTGAACTGCCCCAGCCCACGTGATAGGGAATGTTAGGGAATTAATATCCCAAGGGTGCAACACGAAGTTTATAAAGAAAGAAAATGTATAATAATAATAATAATAATATATCTCAGACGACACTAACTATCCAAGAAGGATCAAAAGTCAGATAAGTGACTATATATATAAAATTTATTAAACTCAATTATAAAAAAGTCGATATAGAAATGGAGAGGAAAATGAAATATAAAAAATAATCAAATTATCATAAGAAATTATTTCATCCATAAACAAGTCTGAAATAATTACTTCTGGAGGAGAGCAGTCTGTAGCGTGACAGATAAGCACATAAAAATGAATGGCGAATTGATCATTAAAGTAATATAATAAAATGTTTAAGTTCGAAGGAAGCAAAATAATAAAGAATTAATTCAGAGCAACCGTGCAGTACAATCATTGATCAAAAGTTTAAGTTCGTATAAAAGAAATGTTACTAGTGATGAATCATCAAAACCAGTTTAATAACTCAAGGTGAAAAAATATAACCCAGGAAGGTAAGGAGTAGATAAGGAAGCAACCCAGAACATTACTAAACCCACAACGAAGGTAAGCAATAAATAAAAATGAAACCCAGAACAAGGCAAGATCCACCATAAAAGGTGATGCATTTAAAGAAACAAGAAGAGTAGATGAAGAAGTAACCCCAAAAAACCCGATGACATCCAGAAGAAGATGAAGAAAATACAATTCTAAGAAGCCAGAAGAAAAGAAGACATCGTTGAAGAAACAAGAAGAAGACAGCATCCACAAGAAGAAGGAATGCTCTTGTAAAAAACACCCATATCCCAAAATAAATAAAAACAATAATAATAAAGAGTATAACAAAGTATTCATGAAAAAAAACCACATGTACAATAGAAATAAGACTAAAAGTGTATAGAGTAAGAGTTGCAAGTGGACCAAGGTGAAACAACAATATAATACCAAAGAACAAATCTTCATTGTAACCCACAAATAGTTTTCTTGATTTTAGCGAGACTATATAACCATTTAGAAATAGAATCAAGGAGTGTAAAGTGAACCAGTGCTAGTTTGTGTATTATAAAAAATGAACCTTATGTTTCATTATTGGCATTCACAAACTATGTAAATGATGAAAAAATACAACTTTTGAGTGACTTATTATTTGTAAGGAGGGAATATAATACATGTGTTAACATAGAGCTGTCAATCTGTTTAAAATGACATTTATTTAAATGATGAATAAAAACAGAAGCAGACACAGGAATAAAAGTAAAGTGACAGGGTACAATTACCCAAAACCATATTAAAAACAGTTAAAAACTGAATAATTAAACTTAGAATAAGGAATAAAGAATAAGAATATAGAAAATAAGGTTTTGTTTATATAGAATAAGATATTTTAAAAATGTATTGGGAATAAGAACATTTAAACAGTTTAGAACCACTAACATCCTTTAATTTTAAAAATATTTATTACATGTATTAATGTTAATAATTAAATAAGATGTTAGCAGGGAAAAAACATTCTTTTTTAAATAATATTTGTTATGTATTAGTATTAAGCTGTAAGTATAAAAACAAAAAAAAAGTCTAATTAGTTGAAGACAACTATTATTTAGAATTATTTCTTGTATGTTAATAGTATTGAAACAGATACTAATTGTTATTTTATTTAATAGAAAAAAATGTTTAATTTATATTGCAATGTTGAAAAGTCGGAGAGGGTATAACTCAATATATATTGTTTATATAAAAATTTGTATGGAAAAAGTTGTTAGGAATCTAGGCAAAATGATGAAAACTAAACATCATCAAAACTGAGAAACTGTGCCGGTGTCATACCGGCCTTTGAATAAGCTTTAGAAACATTTCTATTTAATTGTGAAAGTGAGCAAGGGCGCGCGACCTTTGTTCCTTGCAGTAGAGTTGCGCGCGCAATCGACGGCGAACGTTCGCTGTAATCTGCGGATTGCAGATTTCTCATTCACTGCTCGGCTGTAAGAGACAACGTTCCGACTCCCTCTCCGACCTTTACGACGTAGTTTGTATCCGTCTGCATGGCTTGGTAAAGCGTAAATCGGCTCCCGGTAAGTATTTTATTGACTTGCCTTTATAAGTAATTATACTTGTATGGATAATTAATAACAATATGCAACCGTATAAAATACGTAGTTATGTGTGTGCGGCCCGACAAGTTTTATATTAAGAGAGAACTTAGTATTCAGTGATTAACTTAATGCTCAGTATATAGCCCATTCTCTTTTTTTATTATTATTACTGTAATAGTGTGAGAAGTTTTTCAATTGTCATTGTCATAGTAAAAGTGTACAACATTCAAAAATTAATGACTAAGGTTAATGCGTAGTCAGGTCATGAACTGTGTCAATTCATGCAGTGGACTGTCGGGGGGACCTCTTTAATTAGCTTAACAGTGGAGAATTATTTGTGAGAACTTCCCTAGATGATATTTTATTAATGGTAAAACATTCTTAGTGCTGTGAGTGCCTTGCAGTTAAAAAATTTTCTTGATCAAATAATGATTACCGCTCTCCACGTGGCCGTCTAACCTGCAAATTGCTGTCGAAGTATGTTGACCTGCTGCTGATGATTGTATATTACGCCACGTTTAATAAAGTCTGTGCATTATTCAAAAGTACTTATTCCATGGCTGATTTCTCTGCTCTTTCAGCGGGTTGCAAAAACTTTATTAATAATTATTGTGCTTTTATTGAGAGTTAGTTGGCGGCCCGTTAAGAGGTTAATTACCTTAACTCGGGTGTACATTTTAATAAACTGTTCTCTAATTTATTTGAATGAATAGGGTTCTTGAACTAAGCCGGATTCCTGGCTCGCTGATGGCTGTACCCCTGCCTAAGCCGTGAACCATGAACAAGATCCTGTTGGACGAGGGAGATGGTAACTCGTTCTCAATGCTGCACTTCCCAGCTGTGATGAGGTGATATGCACTCTATTATTTGCTTACCAATTATCATTACATCTATGGGCCCACGTGTGCAGACTTTCTGCTGGATTGGGAAGCCGCTGTTCATGACTCAGAACTTTACTGGTCAAATTCAAGTACACTCTTTTTTTATAATTGAATTACATAATGCTAAGTGCACTGCCTGTAAGTGGGTGATGCACTGCGGGAGCGTGCCAGAGATATTTTCACTTTTGCATATTGTACAGGTTGCTGACCATTCTCATGTTAGTTTTTACTGTATTTGTTGAACAGGTTAGTTTCTGTTCCGGCTGGAACAGAGATGAATATATTTTAACTTCACTATGGGTGTCACATTTAAGGGCTGGGGGTTTTCCTGGGGTTTTTTTTGTGGAACGTTTTCTGGAATTTAAAAAGGGGACTTGTTTTTTTTTTCTGGCTCATGCTGGTGCAACCTCAGACAGGTTGGAGGCCGGTCAGATTTTGTCAACTACATGCTTGCGCGCTCCCACAGATGCTAGAGCACAACCACCTTATTGTATTTCTTTTCTTTTAATTATTTTTATATAGTCATTCGGGGTTAATAGAAACAATTGCTATTTTTCTGGAATATATATATTAGTTGATTTTGCTCCTTGCACAAGGGCTATACTGACTGTTTTCTTAACTGGCAAAACACATATTGATTGACTTTCACTGGTAGTATCTGCTGTATAATTTTCTTTAATTATAAGACATGTACTCATTATTTTTGGTAAAACATATATTGTCAAAATTTTCTGAAATTGTAAAGCCTCGAATGATTAATTTCTGATTATTAAAGTACATAAAGATTTTTAATTCCTTCGGAATTTGTGAAGTCAAATAACTGTTTAGAATTCTATAACCACTGTTTGAAATTAGGTGATGTAGTCCTGTCAATTTTATTTAATGCTGTGAAAGGAACTTAAGGTTCATACACTCATGAGGGGTCATTGATCAGTGGAATGCTAGACAAATGGGCGGTCCGGTTTTATTCATGCGTTATGAATTATTATCTTCTTTCTGGGGTTTGGCGTTTATGTAATTCTACAAATCGGGTTGTTGTAGGGCAAATATTCTATCACTGCTGGGTTATAAGATTGTAGTCACACGGCCTGCCAGGCGGGTGCATTCCTGGGGCATTTGTGTTCGAATTGAGGTAATTGTGAGTTTGTGTGCCTTATGTTCTGTATGTATTATGTTTGTCTGTGTCTAGCTAGCCACAAGAAAGGGGGGGAGAATTTCCTATTTATATACATATATCTGTTTACTGCATTTGTACATACGGGTTATGATATTATATTTACATACATAAGTTAACTGAATTTACACACTTTGTTATGCTATATACTTGTTGTTTCTTTAATATTGTTGAAGCAGGGCTTAAATTATGCATGTATGAATTCTGGGAAAATAATAAATTTGTTATTGTTATTTTACGGCTGAGTTTCATTGCAAGTCCCGTCATACTGGACCCGGCACATATTTTGCTTCTCTAGGCTCCTGCCTAGTCCTAATTGACGTGTGACTTCTCTTTCAAAAAAAAAATTAATTATAATTAAAGAAGTTGGTTGATATTCAAAAAAAAATACATAAAAGGAAAGAGGGGTCACAAAACTAAGTACTTAAATACATTTAAACTTAAGGGATTTAGATAAGGTAAACCAGAAACAAAGCCATATAATTAGAAATATAACTTAGAAAGATTTTGTAAAATTATAGCCAGGATTATTAATAAAAATGGAAATGACAGAACTCAAAAATTTGGAGAGGGGAGTCATATATTCCAACATAATATTTTACATAACACCTACCAACACCGAACAAACATTGTATAGCACAAAACTATAGTGAAATAACATTTTAAACTCAATAAAACAGTAATATAACTTAACCATCAAAAGTGCCTGATCGACAAAAGTGAACCAGACTTATAAATACACTCATTTTCGAAATACAACACTGAAACTTAACCAAAGACACTAAACCAACATCAGAAGGAAGATTTGCAGACACCAGGAAGTAAATTCGACAGGAAAACATCTTTATTGGGACACCAAAAAACGGCGAGGTGACGATCTACAACTTCGACGGCGGCCATTGCTGTTTCATCAACACTCAACTGAACACAGCCATCTACTGTTTGTCTGCGAGACGGTTCGCAACCTATTTATTTATTTTTACACTTTCAATTGAATATATGTACTTTTAGTTTTAAAAATTTATCTTGTAATGCTATACTTTTTAATCTTTGCCCCATTTCTCTGACTTTTCCCATAAATAGCTGTTCAAAGAACCTTTGTACTTTATATAAAAATCTGTAATAACATATCGATACCCTGAGAATCGATTTAAAAATCGACAAGAGTCCGAATAATCAATTGTTAATAAAATAATTAATTCCTTTCAATTAAAATAGTTTTTTCTTCATTTCTAAATATAACTATTTAACAATAGATTAATTTAAACATAATTTGCTACAAGAATTTCACCACCAGAAGGAAGATAACCTCCAAACTGAAAGTAAACAAGAATCGATTGCAATTGGAGACAATCCTATAAGAGGCAGGAATTCTTTAACAAATACACAAAGGCTTATAAAATCTTCTAAATAAATGATAAATGTTTCGGAACGTCACGAAACTCAATTAATTAATTGTTTTTAATTAATTGATTAATAAAAGAAAATAAAAAATTTTTTTTTAATTAAAAAAAAAATTTTTTTGCAAACAATTTTATTTCTTACACGTACACATATTTATATATTTTGTAAAACAACAATACTTTACCACGTTAAAGGTTTCGTTACAATTTGGCTAGCCCAACAGTGGGGCTTAAAAGAAAAGGAAGCAGACCAGATTAAGATTAGTAAAGGACAAGTTAAGTTACAACAGTGGAAATAGAATGACTGACACTTATGACGTCAGTAATCACAAAATTGAATTAGACACCAACAGCAGTTAAATTAACAAAGTACTCTTATAGAATAATTGAAATTAAATTTAGCCCAACACACAAAAATAAATGTCACCTTATTACAGTTCCGCAGTAATTACACAATGATCACTTCGCCACAATAATTTGATCCGCACTCGGATATCGCCAGCTGTAGCTGAAACTGGGTCGCTTCGAAATGCAGTATTTATTATTATAAACCTCCGCCGCCTTCCATTGTAGTCAGAGACGAGCCTGGATGCTGGTAGAGTAGTCGAGTAAACGTCTGGAAGGGTCATCGGCATTTGGCTTTACCCAGAACAGTCCAGTGGTTTACACAATTCTGCCAAGTAGAATGATCTTTAAACGTCTGCAACATTCTCGCGTGTCGTGTGCCCAGAATCACGTGCGCACTCAGCTACGTATGTTGTACTATTTATTTAATCAGTGTAATAATATGAATAAAAGGTAAATAACAACAAAAACAAAATAAATAGGACTCGACTTATCATTTAAAACAGCAAATATGGAATCAACAAGTTCCAATGACGTAGAGTTAATGCAATACGGTTACCGCACACAGGCCAGTTGTGAATGCGCACGATCATTGTAACGCACACTTTGCAGCTAGAGGTCATAATAACAACATCGACTGCTACATCGATTGTCCAGGTAAAAATTCTTATGATTTAAAAAAAATATCTTTCACTACATTGTTTAATACAGTTTATCGTCAAATTAATACGTGTACTCCTAAGCTATCATATAAAAAGATGAAACAGTACCACTGTCTGGCCGCGACTGGATGATCGAGGCTGTTCTCCCCCTACACGCGGCCGCTTGTAAGCGAGGTAGGGTGAAATATTTGTACTAGCCGTTTGGTTTACTCCCAGTTAGCCTACCGCAGTACCCGGCCACACTTCTCCCACCTTACACAATGCTCGATCATCGAATCGCGGCCAGACAGTATAGGGTGTGCGTTGCTTGTTTGATTACCAAAGGATTAGTTGGGAATAACGTAGAATGTAAAATTATTTTAACATCGAGAATTATAACATCCTGTGAGCTAACCTTAGAATTTACACCACCTTGCGGTAATCATAAACATTTTAGTGACTATGATTTGTACAACGAAAAATAAATAACAGTAAAGACTTCGTACTCAACTTTTCATTAAAACATTGATTAACACACAAGTTTACTATCACATTACAAAAAGCTACGAAAAGTTAATGTATTTGCAGAATCACAAATTATACTTGTGATCACATACGATGGCGACAAGTGAAAGCGCACTGCGCAGAGAGAGACAGAAAGTGATTCACTACGACTGGATGCTGAGTTGGTTCCTGTTCCGCCCCTTGCCCAGTCGAAGAAACAATTGATTGGCTCTTATTGACTGGTATATCACGTTATACTTAATCTCGCCTCTGCGCAGCTAACAGGTCTTGCCTTTGTAAGTCCTCCCGAGTATAGGTGTTTATGATACTCTTACGAATCAACACACACACACACACACACACACACACACACACACACACACACACACACACACACACACAGAGTTTCTCCATGGCATAATGAACGTTATCATTTCACCAGTAATGAATACATTCTCTTTGTATTTAGTATTCATTACAGTATAATCACATACGCGTACCGTCTAAACTCTTCAGACGCGGTCCAATGTGGTTCCCTTGCAAGAGGGTTGTCTGTCATGTAGAACTGTAATTTTAAGTAATTAACATTGATGGTAGTTGCATATCAATACCACAGTTACTCGTCCCGTTTTATGTTTTCATAAAATAATTGCTCCTCTACGCCTGTAAATAAAATGAAGGCAAACAAAGAATTTAAAACACAAAAACCATTACTAATGTGCTAGCGGGCAATAAATACGTGTTACTGTTGTTTTCCGGGTAGAGGTTTCAGTCGATGTAAATGGCGGCATGTTTCATTACCGCCAGCTAATGAGCACGTAAGTTCTTCCCTTGTTACAAGTCTCTATCATAAACTAGACATATACTGCACTCTTGAAAAATCGTTAGGCCTAACAACACTCCCTGCCTTGTATTTATGATAGTGTTCGTGCAAAACCTTATCTTTATCAGCTTTAATTGACAAGGCAAGGCGTTACGTTTACATCTGTTTTCCTCATTTGAACAGAACACCCAACAATTATAAAATTCTTCAAGAGAAGAGCCAATAGCTGATATTAAGTTTATTGATTTGAACAAGCACCATCGTTAGTAACATAATAAACGCGACGTTTGACAACTAAGAATCTACAGTCGTAAATCAACGTAAGCTTTTAGGGCCGGTGTTTATATTATCTTCCGAAAAGGGCATCGTCGAAAATGCCGGTCTTTTTACATTCTTTCCGAAGTTTCAGTAGAAACATGTATACTTTGTAAGCTATAGTTATAAAATTTTCCTCTGAACCGGAGGTAGCAGATCAGTGGATGGATTGCTTTAAAACTGATTATCGTTTGTGACATCCGTATGACGCCAGTTCCAACGTTATGTAAGCGTTCGTCGCAACTGTAATATATTGTGTGGCGTCTCCTGATAAACATGTCCGCCCCGGTCCATCTTATCTTCTGCACTGCCGCTACATCCACTTTATATTTATGAAGTTGGTTTAGGAGCTGCTGTAGCGCTTCAGGTCTGTACCGAGATAAAACATTCATGTTCCAAGTCTAATTTCCATTTTTGTTTTTGGTTTTTAAAATGTAAAAAAATTGTTAGTATCTACTTCTCTGGCGTTCAGTAATTTATTCCACTGTTAGAAGATGCCGATCCAAGCGATCGTGTTAGAATATTGAGAAAGGATAAATGTTCTGAACATAGGAGAGTATTGTCGTAAATATGGTTGAAATTTGTGTCTCCCCATTACATCTAGCTGACTCATACTGCGGCTGACAAAAATGTTGAGGGTGTAGGGTGTATTGGTCCAAAACGGAACTGATCCTTCGTACGTCTGGTGACGTTGTGAGTACGAGCTTTGAATTATGTGTTACACGAGCTCTGATTGAGTAGACAGAACAGCCACGATTATACAGAATTTGTTTATAAATTTACTTCCTCACCTTATCCATTAGTAGTGAACCAGCTGTGTGGATACTATGTCGAGGCATATAAACACGAAGCAATTTATTATCTGATCGCTGAATGCGAAAAGGATTCGTATCAGCGTCATCAGATTGAAATTTTGAAACGATATCACGATAGTAACATATAGCTAATGAAAGTTTTACTGTCCCTGCATTCATAATGCAAAAACATATCGAATAAAATATCAATAAAAATTACCTACAAGGAACCGACAGAATCAAATATACAGTTAAAAGCAAATATAATTCAGCAAATAATCAAAGAATAAACTACGATAAAGGCATAGTACGACGTATAGGCCTAATAGCGACAACACTTTATTTCTCCAGTCTACAAACCACTTTACGTGATCGAAACAATAGAAAATACTTGAAAAGTGAGAGCGGCTTGAATGTAAGCGTCGTTTAACTTGAAAGCGAAGTAGTTTCTAGCTTCAACCGAAAGCATAAACTCGTCAATAAATTTCACGTGCCGCCTTACACCGTGTTCTGACTCTTAAACCGATAAAAGTTTTATCGTTCTAAAGCGTCGCGACGTTTTTCGCCACAAAAGAGACGATAGAACAAACTATGTGTTTCGCTTTCTTGTAGCGTTTTATACCGATTATGACGTAATCGGCTAAGAGAAGAGACAGTTTAAAAATTTACAACATCAAATCTTTGTCTCATAGATACTGAGTTTTTAATGTAATTATCGCTTTTTTATTGTACTGTGTAAATTTTAAAAACGAAAGTTAGTCATCAAAAATTTAATTTTTGCTGAAAAGGAAACGTTGCGACTGGAATCGATGTCGGTAGACGTCTTCAAACTAATAATTCTAAAACTAGTCTATGTTATGTTGAATAGGCCTACTTTCAGAGGATCGTTACGGAAAAGGCCTATTCGATAAATACAGCAGTGCGAACGGTAAAGTTGTCATTGCACTGACCTATCGTATGTGTCAAGTCATAGACAATTACATGTGAACTGTTTGTATGTACATATCAGTAGCTGATTTTCAAATGTGACTTTCACTTAAGTGTCAGCTTGGTGTTTATATTTTATATAATTGTCGTAAAGACAGTTACCGATTCCTAATATGGCCAAAACGTAGCTGTGTTATTAACGCCAGTAAAACATAACGTCCATTTCACAAATTTAAACATAAATAAGTATTTCATCACTGTCACCGTTTAAAAAATATTGTGCTGATTGTTTTATGATATTAGCTAATACCTTCTCTTTACTTCTTATAATCTGAATTTTACTACCATGCAACTGTTTCCATCGCATGTATTGTTTATTATGCGGCTGCAGATCAGTCAGTTTTACGAGTTATTTACACAAGCAATTAGAGTTATCAGCGCAGTGTTATCAAAATGGTGTTACAGACTGACGGTCTGTTGTGTATAGCACGTACGTGGACAACAAAGGAGGATTATAGTCTGGATATTGTTAGACGGTCGCACGGAACGTCGTGTTCAAATAACTGAACACCAAAGAGATAGTTATTTACAACTCTGGTTACAGCTTAAATGAACAGAAAGAGATTCGTATAAAACAATTCTCCAAGCTTGCGATTGTCCGACACAAACTAATGGAATACACAATAAATGTTACTTATTTAACAGGGTCACACTACGTAGGCTAATACAGATCGTCAATTACAGATGTTCGCACACAACAATTTAAACTTATTACTTTATACTAAACACAATCTGAATCGCACCAAGTTTCTGCCTCTGAAAATTATATATAAGTTAAGCTAATTTTAAATATATCAAGTTAAATGTTTTGACATGATATGATTGCGTTCATTAAGCCCAAAAAGTTTTCCTTTCTTTATTACATCGATATTTCGATATGTCTCATAACAGTACGATTTTAATAAACGATCTCGTATAATTTTTTAATAGTCTATTATCGCATCGATTCAAGTCTTCTGACAAAATGTTCTATCACTTGTTCACTTAAACTGTCTAAAAATATTATGTGTTACGTAATGGTTATGTACCGTATCTGTCAAACTGACACACGTGTGTGAATGTTTTCAGACGTTACCTAACTGACCTTGACAAACAAATGTGCAAAGAGCCCTCCAAGTAGATCAACTTTATCACTGCTAATTACAGGTGGCATGTACCCTAATATTACACTGTTGAAACTACCAACTGATTTGACTCTTGGAAAAACATGATAACGTCTGTTCTACAATACCAATAATGCAATATTTAATCATTCTCAAAGAGGAAACATTAGGATCTGTATGAACAATAACGTTTAGCATAGCCAGTACCATACTTAAAATATCAATATACCCGTATATAAAGTTCAGTCAGTGAATTAATTCCAGTGGGTTAATTATTAATAAAATTATGACAAACTTCAAATTGATCGATTCTGAGATAAACTGGCTTTGATAAAGCCCGCACACACGCCACCATCACGATACGATATTTCGGGTGAACTCTGTGAAGTTTTCCGAAGAAATCTGGCTGTTGTAGATAAAATCAAAATCTAAAAATATTTTACGTTTGCTATATAAATAGAGTATTCCTTCTTTTCCATTGTAGGTTTGTTGCAGCTACGCCACCCCCCATTCCCAACCATTTCTCCTGACCTTCCAACCGCTTACGCCTTCACATAATCCTCGCCTTTGCGGGCATTTATGTATCTGTCACTCCATGACCTTCTCGGGTACCCGTTGTTTCTTTTGCCTATAGATTTCTGCTGCATCATCTCACCCACCCAATCCGTGCTCGTCGGATGTGGCGACGTCTCTACTAATTTCTTCGTTCGCAACTTCCATAGTACGCCATTTCGCCTGGAATCTACTTTCCTCTCGTTTTGTATTCTTATTTCTATAAGATATGAAACTTACGTGGCACGTATATGTCATAAGTCTGAGTATTAAAAGTGTCAAGAAGTTGTAAAATGTTTGCCTCAGTTGAGTATATCATTTCCTCAACCTCGACTCGGTCTGCCTGAGCAGCGCTCGTGTCTTTACTGATAAGCTCTATCTCAGACTGTACCTCGTCGTACTTCGAGGCTAAGCTCTTAAGACTTTCTAATCTTACAGTCAGAAAATGTTTTGTGCTTAAATTAATATCAAACGAATTTACCGCGGATTGTATCCGCACTATCGCGGACTTTAATCCGCCTCTCTTTCTGGTCAGCACCTTGAGGCCTTCTTCAGACATTTTTTACGCACCTTTTTACTGTTGCTGGTGGTACCTGGTTGGCGACGTCCCACAGCGTCGGCTCCTTGGTGACGATGGTGAACAGCTGGCAGAGATGACCACTTTGAAGCACTGCAGCCGGCAGGAACTTGCTATTACGTTGTCCGAAGATGACGAGCGAAATGGCGACGCAAATCACGCCACGGTCGCATTAGCTGACGCGCCAATCCGCCCGTGATGGCCAGAAACAGATATAAAGATATTAAATGGAAATCCAGGTCCGGAGTGACCAAAAAATGATTAGTCCCGATCCAAGTGGACCGAACTGTTGAATGAAATAATGTTCCACAAGCGTGGATAGGAAGTGTTAATTAATTGGGCCCAAGTGGGCTAAATGTATTCTTCTTGAATTAAATATTCTGTTGGCTGGTCTTCCATAGTGATTGAGATGATGTGTAAAATGAATTAATTCTGCATTAAGAAATAACAAGAAGTGGACTGTATACGAATAATTTTAATATTTTGAATAATTACATTACAGCTGTAAATTTGAGTGAGGCTGGCTAATACTGCATGCTGCGAATTAGTATGAATTTAGCTAATCATGAAGAGGGCCTAGTCGGCCATAATCGAGAATACAAAGGCCTAAAGCCTACATTTAATGTCGACACTAATTGACAGCGAAGGATTCGGCAAACCGAACGCCGAGATAGCTAGCTAAGCACTGTGCAAAGTACAACCACGCGAAAATTGATGCGCGATATAAATCAGATTAGCCAACCTAGAAAATAAAATCATTGCGCTACCGTCCAAAAACAATTAAAAAGAATTTTGAATTTAACACTAAAAATTCAAAAACAAAAGTAAGCGCATCTTACTACAAACTGATTTTGAGAGAGAACATTTGAAAACAATTAAAAAGAATTTTGAATTTAACACTAAAAATTCAAAAATAGAAGTAAGATCAACTTACTACCAAACAATTTCGAAAGAGACCATTTGAAGACAATTAAAAAGAATTTTGAATTTAATACTAAAAAATTTAAAAAAGTGAAGTAAGACGAACTTACTATAACTAATTTTGTGAAAAAACTTTATGGTAATTAATTAAGAAGAATTTGAATTTAGTGAAATACCAACAAATTCAAAAGATAATAGTAAGATCACCTTACTACACACAATTTTGAAGAGAAACCATTTGGAATAATTAAAAAGGAAGAATTAGAATTTAGAATTATATATAAAAAAAATTAAAAATTAAGTAAGTACAACTTACTATAAACAATTTTGAAGGAAACAATTTTGGAAATAAATGAATTAAAGAGAATTTGAATTTTGATAAAACGTCAAAACTCTGAAACAAAATAAGATCAACTTATTACAATGATTTATGAGAAATGTTATGGAATTAAATAAAAAGAAGAGTTTGAATTTTGCATAAAACTAACAAAGTTCTAAAAATAAATATGTGCCATTTATAATTAAATTTAGAAGAAAATAATACGGTTAATTCAGAAAAAAGAATTAAATATAATCCAGAATAAATGTGAATATCTAGCATTTGAAGGAGTAGAGAAGAAAAACAAAAAAAGAGTGTGATATACAAGAGAAGGCAAATTTGGAAACAAAGAGAAGAATCTGTTATTATAATAAAATTATAAAAAAATCCAAAAAAGAAATATAATAAAATAATAATGAGAACAACCTATGACTAATTACTTATGAAACGATAATGGAAACAGTTAATCAAGAAAAAGGAATACGATATTACTCAGTTCTGAACAAACAAAGAAGAACAACTCATACCAAACATATGGAGAAGATGATTTTGAACAAATAATAATAATAAGACTTATATGAAATGCAAAGAGAAGAAGTACCACATGAAATATAATATAAATGAATTAATGTTAATGAATGCGAAGGAGGATTACTAACTTTCTAAGAGAAAGGAAAGAACAAAATGTTTAAATAATATGATCAAAATAACCTGAATATCTAATATAAAGATACAAATTTAAAAATTAAATATAATAAAATAAGACCATTCAAATAATGAATAAGAAAATACTATATATAAAGACCATGCTAACACTGTAATTAATCAGAAGGAAGTATAAAGAGAATTCAGATGGAAAAGGAAAAGAGTTACACTATAACTAGTAACAAGAATTATTAAGAGAAGTTTTCAACCATAATTAAAATAAATATATCAGACGAGTTAAGAGTTCAGAAAAATATATATATAATGAGTATAATAAGAATTAAGGAGATTTATTAAGATAGAAAATGTGAGATAATCTGAGACACAACCAAGTGAAGAATCCAAAGATATTTTTATTAGTCGAAAATGAGACTAATTTTTATTTAATTTATTCGATGACTGACTGAAGATAATTGCAGAAGCATTATGTTTTTTGAGCAGAGATGAATGTGCCTCTGGACTCAAATTGTAGAAGTGGTGTATGGCCAGCAGAGTTGTGAAGCCTACAGTGCCCCCTGAACTGCCCCAGCCCACGTGATAGGGAATGTTAGGGAATTAATATCCCAAGGGTGCAACACGAAGTTTATAAAGAAAGAAAATGTATAATAATAATAATAATATATCTCAGACGACACTAACTATCCAAGAAGGATCAAAAGCCAGATAAGTGACTATATATATAAAATTTATTAAACTCAACTATAAAAAAGTCGATATAGAAATGGAGAGGAAAATGAAATATAAAAAATAATGAAATTATCATAAGAAATTATTTCATCCATAAACAAGCCTGAAATAATTACTTCTGGAGGAGAGCAATCTGTAGCGTGACAGATAAGCACATAAAAATGAATGGCGAATTGATCATTAAAGTAATATAACAAAATGTTTAAGTTCGAAGGAAGCAAAATAATAAAGAATTAATTCAGAGCAACCGTGCAGTACAATCATTGATTAAAAGTTTAAGTTCGTATAAAAGAAATGTTACTAGTGATGAATCATCAAAACCAGTTTAATAACTCAAGGTGAAAAAATATAACCCAGGAAGGTAAGGAGTAGATAAGGAAGCAACCCAGAACATTACTAAACCCACAACGAAGGTAAGCAATAAATAAAAATGAAACCCAGAACAAGGCAAGATCCACCATAAAAGGTGATGCATTTAAAGAAACAAGAAGAGTAGATGAAGAAGTAACCCCAAAAAACCCGATGACATCCAGAAGAAGATGAAGAAAATACAATTCTAAGAAGCCAGAAGAAAAGAAGACATCGTTGAAGAAACAAGAAGAAGACAGCATCCACAAGAAGAAGGAATGCTCTTGTAAAAAACACCCATATCCCAAAATAAATAAAAACAATAATAATAAAGAGTATAACAAAGTATTCATGAAAAAAAACCACATGTACAATAGAAATAAGACTAAAAGTGTATAGAGTAAGAGTTGCAAGTGGACCAAGGTGAAACAACAATATAATACCAAAGAACAAATCTTCATTGTAACCCACAAATAGTTTTCTTGATTTTAGCGAGACTATATAACCATTTAGAAATAGAATCAAGGAGTGTAAAGTGAACCAGTGCTAGTTTGTGTATTATAAAAAATGAACCTTATGTTTCATTATTGGCATTCACAAACTATGTAAATGATGAAAAAATACAACTTTTGAGTGACTTATTATTTGTAAGGAGGGAATATAATACATGTGTTAACATAGAGCTGTCAATCTGTTTAAAATGACATTTATTTAAATGATGAATAAAAACAGAAGCAGACACAGGAATAAAAGTAAAGTGACAGGGTACAATTACCCAAAACCATATTAAAAACAGTTAAAAACTGAATAATTAAACTTAGTATAAGGAATAGAGAATAAGAATATAGAAAATAAGGTTTTGTTTATATAGAATAAGATATTTTAAAAATGTATTGGGAATAAGAACATTTAAACAGTTTAGAACCACTAACATCCTTTAATTGTAAAAATATTTATTACATGTATTAATGTTAATAATTAAATAAGATGTTAGCAGGGAAAAAACATTCTTTTTTAAATAATATTTGTTATGTATTAGTATTAAGCTGTAAGTACAAAAACAAAAAAAAATGTCTAATTAGTTGAAGACAACTATTATTTAGAATTATTTCTTGTATGTTAATAGTATTGAAACAGATACTAATTGTTATTTTATTTAATAGAAAAAAATGTTTAATTTATATTGCAATGTTGAAAAGTCGGAGAGGGTATAACTCAATATATATTGTTTATATAAAAATTTGTATGGAAAAAGTTGTTAGGAATCTAGGCAAAATGATGAAAACTAAACATCATCAAAACTGAGAAACTAAGTACTTAAATACATTTAAACTGAAGGAATTTAGATAAGGTAAACCAAAAACAAAGCCATATAATTAGAAATATAACTTAGAAAGATTTTGTAAAATTATAGCCAGGATTATTAATAAAAAAGGAAATGACAGAACTCAAAAATTTGGAGAGGGGAGTCATATATTCCAACATAATATTTTAAAACTTAACCAATTCATATAATTGCAAGAAATTAAGGGAATATAAACCTTTTATTACAATATGAGATTTAATAATCATAAATATAACTTGATAATGGCAGAATTTGGGTAATAGCAGGAAGCTGGACTTTAAAATTTACAATATACAAAATGAAGGTAAAATTACCAATTTTAGTTCAAAAACTTAATACAACGGCATTATTTGATATCAAAATACGTCGAATGAACACTGAAGGATAAAATTAAGTAACAACTAGCTAATAAATTTGAATAATAACCAAAGTATAAGCAGTTATATAATGTAACTTTATTACATGCACAGGATGCAAAATAAAATTCGAACAATGTAAGGAATAATATTGCTTTGGCTAAGGTTTTAGTCGGAGGTGAAGGAAGTGAAAGAGTTAATTATTGAACGTTGTACGGGACACTTGACAAGAGCATTTAAAACGTATTAACCTAGTTTCGAATACCGTAATGGCGAGCAATAGTATGATCCGAAAGTGAAAATCGCAAGTGGCGGCAAAAAACATTTTACAACTTCAACACAATGACATAAACACCTACCAACACCGAACAAACATTGTATAGCACAAACCTACAGTGAAATAACATTTTAAACTCAATAAAACAGTAATATAACTTAACCATTAAAAGTGCCTGATCGACAAAAGTGAACCAGACTTATAAATACACTCATTTTCGAAATACAACACTGAAACTTAACCAAAGACACTAAACCAACATCAGAAGGAAGATTTGCAGACACCAGGACGTAAATTCGACAGGAAAACATCTTTATTGGGACACCAAAAAACGGCGAGGTGACGATCTACAACTTCGACGGCGGCCATTGCTGTTTCATCAACACTCAACTGAACACAGCCATCTACTGTTTGTCTGCGAGACGGTTCGCAACCTATTTATTTATTTTTACACTTTCAATTGAATATATGTACTTTTAGTTTTAAAAATTTATCTTGTAATGTTATACTTTTTAATCTTTGCCCCATTTCTCTGACTTTTCCCATAAATAGCTGTTCAAAGAACCTTTGTATTTTATATAAAAATCTGTAATAACATATCGATACCTTGAGAATCGATTTAAAAATCGACAAGAGTCCGAATAATCAATTGTTAATAAAATAATTAATACCTTTCAATTAAAATAGTTTTTTCTTCATTTCTAAATATAACTATTTAACAATAGATTAATTTAAACATAATTTGCTACAAGAATTTCACCACCAGAAGGAAGATAACCTCCAAACTGAAAGTAAACAAGAATCGATTCCAATTGGAGACAATCCTATAAGAGGCTGGAATTCTTTAACAAATACACAAAGGCTTATAAAATCTTCTAAATAAATGATAAATGTTTCGGAACGTCACGAAACTCAATTAATTAATTGTTTTTAATTAATTGATTAATAAAAGAAAATTACAAATTTTTTTTTTAATTTTAAACAAATTTTTTTTGCAAACAATTTTATTTCTTACACGTACACATATTTACATATTTTGTAAAACAACAATACTTTACCACGTTAAAGGTTTCGTTACAATTTGGCTAGCCCAAGAGTGGGGCTTAAAAGAAAAGTAAGCAGACCAGATTAAGGTTTGTAACCAAGGTTAAGTTACAAATTGGCGCACAACTGTGGGGCTTTAATTAGCGATTGAAAGGCCACTACAATCTGCCCAATCCCTAATTGGAGTTTGGCAGCAGCTATAAAGCCAGAGAAAGGGAAAAATGCAACGACGTGCAACCTCAATGAAACGGGCGGCGGAGGCCGAAAAGGAAATCGAAATGGACATGGAAAATAATGAGGCGACGCCAGTAGAAGATATGGAAAGGTTATTGCCACCAGTATTGTCTAAACAACGTGCACAACCAGAGGAACAACCTGAGATGCCCATGCAGACAGGGGAAGTCAATATCCGGAAGGAACAGTTAGAAAAACCCTCACAAGCAGAAAACTTGACAATACAAGAAATGTTCAGAGCGATGATGGAAGACAATAAATCTTTAAGTAAAAAGATGGAAGACAGGATAGGAGGAAAATTAGAAGATTTGAAGAAGGATAACCAATCCACAAAAGAAGAATTGAGTGGAATGAAAAGAACATGGAGGAGAATAGTAAAATATTAGAAGAATTGAAGGAAGACAACCAATCTTTGAAGGAAGAATTCATAATAACCAAGGAAGAATTGAGTAATAAAATTGAAAGCACAAATAAGAGAATTGAAGAAAATAGTAAGAAGATGGAAGAGAAAATGGAGGAAAACAGTAAGAAGATGGAAGAGAACAACCGATCTTTGAGTCAGAAAATTGACGAAACCAATCAAAAGATGGAGGAAACCAGCAAAAAGATGGAAGACAAATTGGAGGAGAATAACAAGAAAATGGAAGAGAAGATGGGGGAGAAATTGGAAGAATTGAGAGAAGACAACCAAATTTTAAGAGAAGAATTAAGGGAGGTCAATCAGGAGAATCTGGACAAACTTGACGAAAGAATGGAATTATTAAGAGAAGAACTGAACAAGGAAATCAACGTGAACAAGAAAGCTATGAATAAAAAATTAGAAGAAGAAAACATAATGGTGAATCGACAGATCCGAGAAATTGACGGAAAATGCAACCAGACCGAAAAGGAAGTACAAGAATTTAAGGAAGTAGTAAACATCAAGTTTACGAATATAGAAGAGCATAGTCGCAGGAAAGTGGAAGAACAGCGGAAGGAGACCCAAGAAGAATTCGCGAGAGTACGGAGCCAAGTCGCGGAACGGTGTGATGGGATGCAAGAGACTACGACCAATATCACAGGTCAGGTACGGCAAAGCCAAGAAGAGATGGAAGCTTTGAGGAATAGGCCCACTCATTTCACCGGATTACCCATCAACGAAAACCGTGAAGGGCTCAACTTCCGGCAATATAAGCGGAAACCAATGGAGTTCCTGGCGAGGATAGAGGAGTACTTCGCCAAACATAGAGGAACTCAATGGAGCAATAACCGGGAAATACTGGACGAGTCATTCAGGGAGATGACTGATAATTGGTGGATGGCTAACCGTAGCGAGATTGCAGACTACCAGCAATTCAGGAAAATGTTTAAATCTAAATACTGGTCCGAAACCACACAGAACCTGATCAGAGACAACATTTGCAACGGACGATACAGGGCCCAAATAGGCAATAGTATGACAGCCTATTTCCTAGGGAAGGTGTGCCTGGCGAAACACCTCGAGCCGGCTATACCCGAAGAGAGCCTGGTAAATAAACTATCCTATCATTATGACGAGGATATTATCAGGGCAAAGAGAGGTAGCCAGATCAAGACGGTATAAGCCATGACGGAGTTACTAGAAGGGTACGAGAATGAAGAGTACTACCGCCAGAGCAGGAGGAGGAATGAGCGACCGGAGGCGAGGACGAATCAGTACCCAAGTAACGGCAATAACCATCCCGGAAACCGAAACCAGTCAAGTAATTACGACGGCAGTAATAAGCCGAGAGAGAACATTTGAAAACAATTAAAAAGAATTTTGAATTAATACTTAAAATTCAAAAATAGAAGTAAGATCAACTTACTATCAAACAATTTCGAAAGAGAACATTTGAAGACAATTAAAAAGAATTTTGAATTTAATACTAAAAAATTAAAAAAAATGAAGTAAGACCAAATTACTATAACTAATTTTGTGAAAAAACTTTATGGTAATTAATTAAGAAGAATTTGAATTTAGAGAAATACCAACAAATTCAAAAGATAATAGTAAGATCACCTTACTACACACAATTTTGAAGGGAAACCATTTGGAATAATTAAAAAGGAAGAATTAGAATTTAGAATTATATATAACAAAAAATTAAAAATTAAGTAAGCACATCTTACTATAAACAATTGTGAAGGAAACAATTTTGGAAATAAATGAATTAAAGAGAATTTGAATTTTGATAAAACGTCAAAACTCTGAAACAAAATAAGATCAACTTATTACAATGATTTATGAGAAATGTTATGGAATTAAGTAAAAAGAAGAGTTTGAATTTTGCATAAAACTAACAAAGTTCTAAAAATAAATATGTGCCATTTATAATTAAATTTAGAAGAAAATAATACGATTAATTCAGAAAAAAGAATTAAATATAATCCAGAGTAAATGTGAATATCTAGCATTTGAAGGAGTAGAGAAGAAAAACAAAAAAGAGTGTGATATACAAGAGAAGGCAAATTTGGAAACAAAGAGAAGAATCTGTTATTATAATAAAATTATAAAAAATCCAAAAAAGAAATATAATAAAATAATAATGAGAACAACCTATGACTAAATTACTTATGAAACGATAATGGAAACAGTTAATCAAGAAAAAGGAATACGATATTACTCAGTTCTGAAGAAACAAAGAAGAACAACTCATACCAAACATATGGAGAAGATGATTTTGAACAAATAATAGTAATAAGACCTATATGAAATGCAAAGAGAAGTACCACATGAAATAAAATATAAATGAATTAATGTTAATGAATGCGAAGGCGGATTAATAACTTTCTAAGAGAAAGGAAAGAACAAAATGTTTAAATAATATGATCAAAATAACAACCTGAATATCTAATATAAAGATAAAAATTTAAAAAATTAAATATAATTAAATAAGACCATTCAAATAATGAATAAGAAAATACTATATATAAAGACCATGCTAACACTGTAATTAACCAGAAGGAAGTATAAAGAGAATTCAGATGGAAAAGGAAAGGAGTTACACTATAACTAGTAACAAGAATTATTAAGAGAAGTTTTCAACCATAATTAAAATAAATATATCAGACGAGTTAAGAGTTCAGAAAAATATATATATAATGAGTATAATAAGAATTAAGGAGATTTATTAAGATAGAAAATGTGAGATAATCTGAGACACTACCAAGTGAAGAATCCAAAGATATTTTTATTAGTCGAAAATGAGACTACTTTTTATTTAATTTATTCGATGACTGACTGAAGATAATTCCAGCAGCATTATGTTTTTTGAGCAGAGATGAATGTGCCTCTGGACTCAAATTGTAGAAGTGGTGTATGGCCAGCAGAGTTGTGAAGCCTACAGTGCCCCTCTGAACTGCCCCAGCCCACGTGATAGGGAATGTTAGGGAATTAATATCCCAAGGGTGCAACACGAAGTTTATAAAGAAAGAAAATGTATAATAATAATAATAATAATATATCTCAGACGACACTAACTATCCAAGAAGGATCAAAAGTCAGATAAGTGACTATATATATAAAATTTATTAAACTCAATTATAAAAAAGTCGATATAGAAATGGAGAGGAAAATGAAATATAAAAAATAATGAAATTATCATAAGAAATTATTTCATCCATAAACAAGTCTGAAATAATTACTTCTGGAGGAGAGCAATCTGTAGCGTGACAGATAAGCACATAAAAATGAATGGCGAATTGATCATTAAAGTAATATAATAAAATGTTTAAGTTCGAAGGAAGCAAAATAATAAAGAATTAATTCAGAGCAACCGTGCAGTACAATCATTGATCAAAAGTTTAAGTTCGTATAAAAGAAATGTTACTAGTGATGAATCATCAAAACCAGTTTAATAACTCAAGGTGAAAAAATATAACCCAGGAAGGTAAGGAGTAGATAAGGAAGCAACCCAGAACATTACTAAACCCACAACGAAGGTAAGCAATAAATAAAAATGAAACCCAGAACAAGGCAAGATCCACCATAAAAGGTGATGCATTTAAAGAAACAAGAAGAGTAGATGAAGAAGTAACCCCAAAAAACCCGATGACATCCAGAAGAAGATGAAGAAAATACAATTCTAAGAAGCCAGAAGAAAAGAAGACATCGTTGAAGAAACAAGAAGAAGACAGCATCCACAAGAAGAAGGAATGCTCTTGTAAAAAACACCCATATCCCAAAATAAATAAAAACAATAATAATAAAGAGTATAACAAAGTATTCATGAAAAAAAAACCACATGTACAATAGAAATAAGACTAAAAGTGTATAGAGTAAGAGTTGCAAGTGGACCAAGGTGAAACAACAATATAATACCAAAGAACAAATCTTCATTGTAACCCACAAATAGTTTTCTTGATTTTAGCGAGACTATATAACCATTTAGAAATAGAATCAAGGAGTGTAAAGTGAACCAGTGCTAGTTTGTGTATTATAAAAAATGAACCTTATGTTTCATTATTGGCATTCACAAACTATGTAAATGATGAAAAAATACAACTTTTGAGTGACTTATTATTTGTAAGGAGGGAATATAATACATGTGTTAACATAGAGCTGTCAATCTGTTTAAAATGACATTTATTTAAATGATGAATAAAAACAGAAGCAGACACAGGAATAAAAGTAAAGTGACAGGGTACAATTACCCAAAACCATATTAAAAACAGTTAAAAACTGAATAATTAAACTTAGTATAAGGAATAGAGAATAAGAATATAGAAAATAAGGTTTTGTTTATATAGAATAAGATATTTTAAAAATGTATTGGGAATAAGAACATTTAAACAGTTTAGAACCACTAACATCCTTTAATTGTAAAAATATTTATTACATGTATTAATGTTAATAATTAAATAAGATGTTAGCAGGGAAAAAACATTCTTTTTTAAATAATATTTGTTATGTATTAGTATTAAGCTGTAAGTATAAAAACAAAAAAAAATGTCTAATTAGTTGAAGACAACTATTATTTAGAATTATTTCTTGTATGTTAATAGTATTGAAACAGATACTAATTGTTATTTTATTTAATAGAAAAAAATGTTTAATTTATATTGCAATGTTGAAAAGTCGGAGAGGGTATAACTCAATATATATTGTTTATATAAAAATTTGTATGGAAAAAGTTGTTAGGAATCTAGGCAAAATGATGAAAACTAAACATCATCAAAACTGAGAAACTGTGCCGGTGTCATACCGGCCTTTGAATAAGCTTTAGAAACATTTCTATTTAATTGTGAAAGTGAGCAAGGGCGCGCGACCTTTGTTCCTTGCAGTAGAGTTGCGCGCGCAATCGACGGCGAACGTTCGCTGTAATCTGCGGATTGCAGATTTCTCATTCACTGCTCGGCTGTAAGAGACAACGTTCCGACTCCCTCTCCGACCTTTACGACGTAGTTTGTATCCGTCTGCATGGCTTGGTAAAGCGTAAATCGGCTCCCGGTAAGTATTTTATTGACTTGCCTTTATAAGTAATTATACTTGTATGGATAATTAATAACAATATGCAACCGTATAAAATACGTAGTTATGTGTGTGCGGCCCGACAAGTTTTATATTAAGAGAGAACTTAGTATTCAGTGATTAACTTAATGCTCAGTATATAGCCCATTCTCTTTTTTTATTATTATTACTGTAATAGTGTGAGAAGTTTTTCAATTGTCATTGTCATAGTAAAAGTGTACAACATTCAAAAATTAATGACTAAGGTTAATGCGTAGTCAGGTCATGAACTGTGTCAATTCATGCAGTGGACTGTCGGGGGGACCTCTTTAATTAGCTTAACAGTGGAGAATTATTTGTGAGAACTTCCCTAGATGATATTTTATTAATGGTAAAACATTCTTAGTGCTGTGAGTGCCTTGCAGTTAAAAAATTTTCTTGATCAAATAATGATTACCGCTCTCCACGTGGCCGTCTAACCTGCAAATTGCTGTCGAAGTATGTTGACCTGCTGCTGATGATTGTATATTACGCCACGTTTAATAAAGTCTGTGCATTATTCAAAAGTACTTATTCCATGGCTGATTTCTCTGCTCTTTCAGCGGGTTGCAAAAACTTTATTAATAATTATTGTGCTTTTATTGAGAGTTAGTTGGCGGCCCGTTAAGAGGTTAATTACCTTAACTCGAGTGTACATTTTAATAAACTGTTCTCTAATTTATTTGAATGAATAGGGTTCTTGAACTAAGCCGGATTCCTGGCTCGCTGATGGCTGTACACCTGCCTAAGCCGTGAACCATGAACAAGATCCTGTTGGACGAGGGAGATGGTAACTCGTTCTCAATGCTGCACTTCCCAGCTGTGATGAGGTGATATGCACTCTATTATTTGCTTACCAATTATCATTACATCTATGGGCCCACGTGTGCAGACTTTCTGCTGGATTGGGAAGCCGCTGTTCATGACTCAGAACTTTACTGGTTAAATTCAAGTACACTCTTTTTTTATAATTGAATTACATAACGCTAAGTGCACTGCCTGTAAGTGGGTGATGCACTGCGGGAGCGTGCCAGAGATATTTTCACTTTTGCATATTGTACAGGTTGCTGACCATTCTCATGTTAGTTTTTACTGTATTTGTTGAACAGGTTAGTTTCTGTTCCGGCTGGAACAGAGATGAATATATTTTAACTTCACTATGGGTGTCACATTTAAGGGCTGGGGGTTTTCCTGGGGTTTTTTTTGTGGAACGTTTTCTGGAATTTAAAAAGGGGACTTGTTTTTTTTTCTGGCTCATGCTGGTGCAACCTCAGACAGGTTGGAGGCCGGTCAGATTTTGTCAACTACATGCTTGCGCGCTCCCACAGATGCTAGAGCACAACCACCTTATTGTATTTCTTTTCTTTTAATTATTTTTATATAGTCATTCGGGGTTAATAGAAACAATTGCTATTTTTCTGGAATATATATATTAGTTGATTTTGCTCCTTGCACAAGGGCTATACTGACTGTTTTCTTAACTGGCAAAACACATATTGATTGACTTTCACTGGTAGTATCTGCTGTATAATTTTCTTTAATTATAAGACATGTACTCATTATTTTTGGTAAAACATATATTGTCAAAATTTTCTGAAATTGTAAAGCCTCGAATGATTAATTTCTGATTATTAAAGTACATAAAGATTTTTAATTCCTTCGGAATTTGTGAAGTCAAATAACTGTTTAGAATTCTATAACCACTGTTTGAAATTAGGTGATGTAGTCCTGTCAATTTTATTTAATGCTGTGAAAGGAACTTAAGGTTCATACACTCATGAGGGGTCATTGATCAGTGGAATGCTAGACAAATGGGCGGTCCGGTTTTATTCATGCGTTATGAATTATTATCTTCTTTCTGGGGTTTGGCGTTTATGTAATTCTACAAATCGGGTTGTTGTAGGGCAAATATTCTATCACTGCTGGGTTATAAGATTGTAGTCACACGGCCTGCCAGGCGGGTGCATTCCTGGGGCATTTGTGTTCGAATTGAGGTAATTGTGAGTTTGTGTGCCTTATGTTCTGTATGTATTATGTTTGTCTGTGTCTAGCTAGCCACAAGAAAGGGGGGGAGAATTTCCTATTTATATACATATATCTGTTTACTGCATTTGTACATACGGGTTATGATATTATATTTACATACATAAGTTAACTGAATTTACACACTTTGTTATGCTATATACTTGTTGTTTCTTTAATGTTGTTGAAGCAGGGCTTAAATTATGCATGTATGAATTCTGGGAAAATAATAAATTTGTTATTGTTATTTTACGGCTGAGTTTCATTGCAAGTCCCGTCATACTGGACCAGGCACATATTTTGCTTCTCTAGGCTCCTGCCTAGTCCTAATTGACGTGTGACTTCTCTTTCAAAAAAAAATTAATTATAATTAAAGAAGTTGGTTGATATTCAAAAAAAAATTCATAAAAGGAAAGAGGGGTCCCAAAACTAAGTACTTAAATACATTTAAACTTAAGGGATTTAGATAAGGTAAACCAGAAACAAAGCCATATAATTAGAAATATAACTTAGAAAGATTTTGTAAAATTATAGCCAGGATTATTAATAAAAATGGAAATGACAGAACTCAAAAATTTGGAGAGGGGAGTCATATATTCCAACATAATATTTTACATAACACCTACCAACACCGAACAAACATTGTATAGCACAAAACTATAGTGAAATAACATTTTAAACTCAATAAAACAGTAATATAACTTAACCATCAAAAGTGCCTGATCGACAAAAGTGAACCAGACTTATAAATACACTCATTTTCGAAATACAACACTGAAACTTAACCAAAGACACTAAACCAACATCAGAAGGAAGATTTGCAGACACCAGGAAGTAAATTCGACAGGAAAACATCTTTATTGGGACACCAAAAAACGGCGAGGTGACGATCTACAACTTCGACGGCGGCCATTGCTGTTTCATCAACACTCAACTGAACACAGCCATCTACTGTTTGTCTGCGAGACGGTTCGCAACCTATTTATTTATTTTTACACTTTCAATTGAATATATGTACTTTTAGTTTTAAAAATTTATCTTGTAATGCTATACTTTTTAATCTTTGCCCCATTTCTCTGACTTTTCCCATAAATAGCTGTTCAAAGAACCTTTGTACTTTATATAAAAATCTGTAATAACATATCGATACCCTGAGAATCGATTTAAAAATCGACAAGAGTCCGAATAATCAATTGTTAATAAAATAATTAATACCTTTCAATTAAAATAGTTTTTTCTTCATTTCTAAATATAACTATTTAACAATAGATTAATTTAAACATAATTTGCTACAAGAATTTCACCACCAGAAGGAAGATAACCTCCAAACTGAAAGTAAACAAGAATCGATTGCAATTGGAGACAATCCTATAAGAGGCAGGAATTCTTTAACAAATACACAAAGGCTTATAAAATCTTCTAAATAAATGATAAATGTTTCGGAACGTCACGAAACTCAATTAATTAATTGTTTTTAATTGATTGATTAATAAAAGAAAATAAAATTTTTTTTTTAATTAAAAAAAAATTTTTTTTGCAAACAATTTTATTTCTTACACGTACACATATTTATATATTTTGTAAAACAACAATACTTTACCACGTTAAAGGTTTCGTTACAATTTGGCTAGCCCAACAGTGGGGCTTAAAAGAAAAGGAAGCAGACCAGATTAAGATTAGTAAAGGACAAGTTAAGTTACAACAGTGGAAATAGAATGACTGACACTTATGACGTCAGTAATCACAAAATTGAATTAGACACCAACAGCAGTTAAATTAACAAAGTACTCTTATAGAATAATTGAAATTAAATTTAGCCCAACACACAAAAATAAATGTCACCTTATTACAGTTCCGCAGTAATTACACAATGATCACTTCGCCACAATAATTTGATCCGCACTCGGATATCGCCAGCTGTAGCTGAAACTGGGTCGCTTCGAAATGCAGTATTTATTATTATAAACCTCCGCCGCCTTCCATTGTAGTCAGAGACGAGCCTGGATGCTGGTAGAGTAGTCGAGTAAACGTCTGGAAGGGTCATCGGCATTTGGCTTTACCCAGAACAGTCCAGTGGTTTACACAATTCTGCCAAGTAGAATGATCTTTAAACGTCTGCAACATTCTCGCGTGTCGTGTGCCCAGAATCACGTGCGCACTCAGCTACGTATGTTGTACTATTTATTTAATCAGTGTAATAATATGAATAAAAGGTAAATAACAACAAAAACAAAATAAATAGGACTCGACTTATCATTTAAAACAGCAAATATGGAATCAACAAGTTCCAATGACGTAGAGTTAATGCAATACGGTTACCGCACACAGGCCAGTTGTGAATGCGCACGATCATTGTAACGCACACTTTGCAGCTAGAGGTCATAATAACAACATCGACTGCTACATCGATTGTCCAGGTAAAAATTCTTATGATTTAAAAAAAATATCTTTCACTACATTGTTTAATACAGTTTATCGTCAAATTAATACGTGTACTCCTAAGCTATCATATAAAAAGATGAAACAGTACCACTGTCTGGCCGCGACTGGATGATCGAGGCTGTTCTCCCCCTACACGCGGCCGCTTGTAAGCGAGGTAGGGTGAAATATTTGTACTAGCCGTTTGGTTTACTCCCAGTTAGCCTACCGCAGTACCCGGCCACACTTCTCCCACCTTACACAATGCTCGATCATCGAATCGCGGCCAGACAGTATAGGGTGTGCGTTGCTTGTTTGATTACCAAAGGATTAGTTGGGAATAACGTAGAATGTAAAATTATTTTAACATCGAGAATTATAACATCCTGTGAGCTAACCTTAGAATTTACACCACCTTGCGGTAATCATAAACATTTTAGTGACTATGATTTGTACAACGAAAAATAAATAACAGTAAAGACTTCGTACTCAACTTTTCATTAAAACATTGATTAACACACAAGTTTACTATCACATTACAAAAAGCTACGAAAAGTTAATGTATTTGCAGAATCACAAATTATACTTGTGATCACATACGATGGCGACAAGTGAAAGCGCATTGCGCAGAGAGAGACAGAAAGTGATTCACTACGACTGGATGCTGAGTTGGTTCCTGTTCCGCCCCTTGCCCAGTCGAAGAAACAATTGATTGGCTCTTATTGACTGGTATATCACGTTATACTTAATCTCGCCTCTGCGCAGCTAACAGGTCTTGCCTTTGTAAGTCCTCCCGAGTATAGGTGTTTATGATACTCTTACGAATCAACACACACACACACACACACACACACACACACACACACACACACACACACACACACACACACACACACACACACACACACACACACACACACACACACAGTTTCTCCATGGCATAATGAACGTTATCATTTCACCAGTAATGAATACATTCTCTTTGTATTTAGTATTCATTACCGTATAATCACATACGCGTACCGTCTAAACTCTTCAGACGCGGTCCAATGTGATTCCCTTGCAAGAGGGTTGTCTGTCATGTAGAACTGTAATTTTAAGTAATTAACATTGATGGTAGTTGCATATCAATACCACAGTTACTCGTCCCGTTTTATGTTTTCATAAAATAATTGCTCCTCTACGCCTGTAAATAAAATGAAGGCAAACAAAGAATTTAAAACACAAAAACCATTACTAATGTGCTAGCGGGCAATAAATACGTGTTACTGTTGTTTTCCGGGTAGAGGTTTCAGTCGATGTAAATGGCGGCATGTTTCATTACCGCCAGCTAATGAGCACGTAAGTTCTTCCCTTGTTACAAGTCTCTATCATAAACTAGACATATACTGCACTCTTGAAAAATCGTTAGGCCTAACAACACTCCCTGCCTTGTATTTATGATAGTGTTCGTGCAAAACCTTATCTTTATCAGCTTTAATTGACAAGGCAAGGCGTTACGTTTACATCTGTTTTCCTCATTTGAACAGAACACCCAACAATTATAAAATTCTTCAAGAGAAGAGCCAATAGCTGATATTAAGTTTATTGATTTGAACAAGCACCATCGTTAGTAACATAATAAACGCGACGTTTGACAACTAAGAATCTACAGTCGTAAACCAACGTAAGCTTTTAGGGCCGGTGTTTATATTATCTTCCGAAAAGGGCATCGTCGAAAATGCCGGTCTTTTTACATTCTTTCCGAAGTTTCAGTAGAAACATGTATACTTTGTAAGCTATAGTTATAAAATTTTCCTCTGAACCGGAGGTAGCAGATCAGTGGATGGATTGCTTTAAAACTGATTATCGTTTGTGACATCCGTATGACGCCAGTTCCAACGTTATGTAAGCGTTCGTCGCAACTGTAATATATTGTGTGGCGTCTCCTGATAAACATGTCCGCCCCGGTCCATCTTATCTTCTGCACTGCCGCTACATCCACTTTATATTTATGAAGTTGGTTTAGGAGCTGCTGTAGCGCTTCAGGTCTGTACCGAGATAAAACATTCATGTTCCAAGTCTAATTTCCATTTTTGTTTTTGGTTTTTAAAATGTAAAAAAATTGTTAGTATCTACTTCTCTGGCGTTCAGTAATTTATTCCACTGTTAGAAGATGCCGATCCAAGCGATCGTGTTAGAATATTGAGAAAGGATAAATGTTCTGAACATAGGAGAGTATTGTCGTAAATATGGTTGAAATTTGTGTCTCCCCATTACATCTAGCTGACTCATACTGCGGCTGACAAAAATGTTGAGGGTGTAGGGTGTATTGGTCCAAAACGGAACTGATCCTTCGTACGTCTGGTGACGTTGTGAGTACGAGCTTTGAATTATGTGTTACACGAGCTCTGATTGAGTAGACAGAACAGCCACGATTATACAGAATTTGTTTATAAATTTACTTCCTCACCTTATCCATTAGTAGTGAACCAGCTGTGTGGATACTATGTCGAGGCATATAAACACGAAGCAATTTATTATCTGATCGCTGAATGCGAAAAGGATTCGTATCAGCGTCATCAGATTGAAATTTTGAAACGATATCACGATAGTAACATATAGCTAATGAAAGTTTTACTGTCCCTGCATTCATAATGCAAAAACATATCGAATAAAATATCAATAAAAATTACCTACAAGGAACCGACAGAATCAAATATACAGTTAAAAGCAAATATAATTCAGCAAATAATCAAAGAATAAACTACGATAAAGGCATAGTACGACGTATAGGCCTAATAGCGACAACACTTTATTTCTCCAGTCTACAAACCACTTTACGTGATCGAAACAATAGAAAATACTTGAAAAGTGAGAGCGGCTTGAATGTAAGCGTCGTTTAACTTGAAAGCGAAGTAGTTTCTAGCTTCAACCGAAAGCATAAACTCGTCAATAAATTTCACGTGCCGCCTTACACCGTGTTCTGACTCTTAAACCGATAAAAGTTTTATCGTTCTAAAGCGTCGCGACGTTTTTCGCCACAAAAGAGACGATAGAACAAACTATGTGTTTCGCTTTCTTGTAGCGTTTTAGAGCTCTGGTTACAGCTTAAATGAACAGAAAGAGATTCGTATAAAACAATTCTCCAAGCTTGCGATTGTCCGACACAAACTAATGGAATACACAATAAATGTTACTTATTTAACAGGGTCACACTACGTAGGCTAATACAGATCGTCAATTACAGATGTTCGCACACAACAATTTAAACTTATTACTTTATACTAAACACAATCTGAATCGCACCAAGTTTCTGCCTCTGAAAATTATATATAAGTTAAGCTAATTTTAAATATATCAAGTTAAATGTTTTGACATGATATGATTGCGTTCATTAAGCCCAAAAAGTTTTCCTTTCTTTATTACATCGATATTTCGATATGTCTCATAACAGTACGATTTTAATAAACGATCTCGTATAATTTTTTAATAGTCTATTATCGCATCGATTCAAGTCTTCTGACAAAATGTTCTATCACTTGTTCACTTAAACTGTCTAAAAATATTATGTGTTACGTAATGGTTATGTACCGTATCTGTCAAACTGACACACGTGTGTGAATGTTTTCAGACGTTACCTAACTGACCTTGACAAACAAATGTGCAAAGAGCCCTCCAAGTAGATCAACTTTATCACTGTTAATTACAGGTGGCATGTACCCTAATATTACACTGTTGAAACTACCAACTGATTTGACTCTTGGAAAAACATGATAACGACTGTTCTACAATACCAATAATGCAATATTTAATCATTCTCAAAGAGGAAACATTAGGATCTGTATGAACAATAACGTTTAGCATAGCCAGTACAATATTTAAAATATCAATATACCCGTATATAAAGTTCAGTCAGTGAATTAATTCCAGTGGGTTAATTATTAATAAAATTATGACAAACTTCAAATTGATCGATTCTGAGATAAACTGGCTTTGATAAAGCCCGCACACACGCCACCATCACGATACGATATTTCGGGTGAACTCTGTGAAGTTTTCCGAAGAAATCTGGCTGTTGTAGATAAAATCAAAATCTAAAAATATTTTACGTTTGCTATATAAATAGAGTATTCCTTCTTTTCCATTGTAGGTTTGTTGCAGCTACGCCACCCCCCATTCCCAACCATTTCTCCTGACCTTCCAACCGCTTACGCCTTCACATAATCCTCGCCTTTGCGGGCATTTATGTATCTGTCACTCCATGACCTTCTCGGGTACCCGTTGTTTCTTTTGCCTATAGATTTCTGCTGCATCATCTCACCCACCCAATCCGTGCTCGTCGGATGTGGCGACGTCTCTACTAATTTCTTCGTTCGCAACTTCCATAGCACGCCATTTCGCCTGGAATCTACTTTCCTCTCGTTTTGTATTCTTATTTCTATAAGATATGAAACTTACGTGGCACGTATATGTCATAGGTCTGGCAAGAGTGTTTATCTGGAACCTCTAGATCAGTAGTTCCCAAGTTAAAAGTTCCTGAGAATCTTAAAATCATGGTAAAGAAAACTTGAGTTTTAATGACGCGGAAAAAATCACGTAAAGTCGGCATCTAAAAACATGACAGAAAAAACACGGTTTAAGACACCCTAGACGTACGGTCCTCAGTGTCAGTAGTGTTAAGTACCCTACGGCGTTCATACAATAGTATCGGTCTATATTTTTTTCTCCAAATTCGTCTCTACCTGAAGCACATCAGTCGGTACCGGTACTTAACATACCTGTTATGAGAAGGGTAAAAGTATAATTAGAACTTCTAAGGGGCATCGATTACCGTTAAAGAGATTCGGATGGCGTAACTATTCTGTCTCAGCACGACATACATATGAATGGTTACAGCTCAGTCTCTCGCTATAAATTTGTAGTTCTCAACAAGCGTTTACTATGCGTTGTTTTGAAGTAAAACTTAATTTTTATTTTTCAATAACTGAGTTTACAAAATTACGGAAAAACATAATGTAGCCTATATAATTCCAGCCTACAGACAATGGTGAATGTTCCCAAACACACATCAAATGGTCAACTAGAAAGTAAAGGATCAATGAATACTGATAATTTACTTAATAAATTAAAATCTATTTGAAATTTTACAATTATAAAAATACGGATAATCATCAAATGTGGTATTAGAAACGAAAGATTAAATGTAGTGTATCCACGCATGCACACGTCCATTGTTTATCTTTATAGAACTGATTTTGAAATTATCAGACCGTAATGACAAAAGTAGGATTGCGGAGGTCATTAAAAAGCATGAACACAGCTGTGCATACCTTTATCTGAGTAAGGGCGACTGGCCAAGTTGGGAATTAGTTCATACTAACTTTTATTTCAGTGGATCTTCTACGCCAAACGAAACATTTATACTGCCGTAGGGTTTACGTACAACAGGTATAGACAACCGAAGATTTATAAACTTATTTACAAACGTGTAAGCCTATAACGGAAAAGGTTTTCTTCGTTTTCTTGTTATAACCCCCTAATTTCTTGCTTAATTTTTTTATGAATATTGTAGCATGACAGATTATCCACATTGTTCTAATTTAAAAAATAATCATATATAAAATTAAAATAAAATGACATCAATGAAAACTACTATAAAAAATATCGGTATGGAGAACCATACATGACTTCCATATTCTAAGATTTATATTTAAAATCATTTTCGAAATAAAATATTACCATAGAAACTACTTCTTTCTACTTACTGCTTCAGCCTTAACCACAGTACTGTGGTCACTAACGTTACCACCTCACGTTATCGCACTCGATTTTCACTGATGATGGAAGTCGATGGCATTGCCGAAATGTCTGGTTTTGTAGAAAACATTGGACTACGGCCAAATATCCCGGGAAGGAATTTTAACAAAAACTACTTCTTTGTTGCCGATAACGTTGTACACATATATATCAGTGGCGAAGTTACATGGAGGCAATTGAGGCAATGCCTACCCTAAAAAATTCTGTAGAATAAAAATTATAAATACGTATGAACTACATAACGTAAAGATTATACATTGTTACTGCGACTGTCAAATTTATTAAACCGAAACGTGCTTTATTGAGCGACCGCTAGATGGTGACAGGTGAGATTCGGCATAGTTCGTTTAAAGCGAATGAGGCAACCTGAACTTGCCTCAGCGTTTTTTGTATACATCGTATGTAAGCAATGTAGTGGTGTGATAGGGAAGTGTAGGGAGGGGGGATTGTCCCACGCTGTACACATAGAGCGTTGAGGCATGCCTCACTTCTGTGGTCCAAACAGTTAAGTTAAAGCGCCTGTGTTGTTTCTAAGTGTTTATTTTATGCGGTTATTAAAAGTGTCACTGTTATTCCGCTGAACTAACAGATGATCAAGATTGTTATTTGAATTATTTGTAACATTAAACATATATATAGAAACTAATCAAGTTTAAAAATTTGAAGTTCAATCAGTTGTATTATTGTGTATGACTAATACAAGGATTGTTCAATAGACACACGTATAGAGCTGTAAAGCATTTTTTATTCAACGATTTTAAAAGAAGCCTCCAATAACATTAAGACATGAGTTCCACTGTTGCGCTAACCTGTAGATTCCCTGCTAGTAAAATTCTTACGGCTGTTTGTGGAACCATTCGGTTACAGCAAACTCTACCTCAGCGTCCGATTTGACCCACCGTCCTTTTAGTGATTCCTTAAAAAAAATTTAAGATAAGATTTTTGCCTACCCATTCATTAACTACTAGCTTCGCCAGTAAGCAAATTGATGTCCATTTTTTCGGCTTGCACGCGTTATGTTGGTGTGGGTTTCGGCACTTTCCATTTAAAAAGCGTGCAAACGTAAGAAAATAAACATGAGTGAGGCCAGAAATAACGTGAATTGTGTGTGTGCGTGTGCGTGTGCGTGTGTGTGTGTGTGTGTGTGTGTGTGTGTGTGTGTGTTACCTGCCTTTTTATTGCCGTATTAAATTAAAAATATTATATTACATTAAAATGAAAAAATTTTAATTTTATTGCCTGGCAACAAAATTATTTTATTTTTAACAATTACCATTGTTTCAAAAAGTTTAAATAAATTTTCAAGTACTTTACTCTTGTTAAAACGTAAAAGTTTGCAGGTAAACTACCCCTTCCCCTTAACCGATCTTCACCAAAATCGGAAGTCCTTGAGACCTCTATAATTCAGGGACGTATGCAAAAAATTATTTGATTCTGTTTGAATTTGCGGCTGTTATCGTTTGCCATAGAAAATACGCTTGATAAAAAACGTTGCTGGTAAACTACCCCTTCCCCTCAACCGATCTTCACCAAAAAAAATAGGTCTTGAGTACTCTACAAATCAGGGTTGTATGCAGAAAATTATTTGATTCTGTTTGAATTTGCGGCTGTTATCGTTTGCCATAGAAAATACCCTTGTTAAAAAAAACGTTGTAGGTAAACTACCCCTTTTCCTTAACCGATCTTCACCAAAAACAACAGGTCTTGAGAACTCTACAATTTAGGGCTGTATGCAAATAATCTTTTGATTCTGTTTGAATTTGCGGCTGTTATCGTTTGCCATAGGAAATACCCTTGTTAAACATAAAACGTTACAGGTAAACTACCCCTTTCCCTTAACCGATCTTCACTAAAAACAATAGGCCTTGAGAACTCTACAATTCAGGGCTGTATGCGAAACATTATTTGATTCTGTTTGAATTTGCGGCTGTTATCGTTTGCCAAAAAAAAATTTCCCTTGATAAAAAAAAACCGTTGCTGGTAAACTACCCCTTTCCCTCAACCGATCTTCACCAAAAACAACACGTCGTGAGTACTCTACAAGTCAGGGGTGTATGCAAAAAATTATTTGATTCTGTTTGAATTTGCGGCAGTTATCGTTTGCCATAGAAAAAAAATCCACACACACACACACACACACACACACACACACACACACACACACACACACACACACACACAGACACACACACAGACACTTTTCGGAAAACGACTTTTTTTCATGTTTTGAGTGTAGTAGAATCAGAATCTGCAATAATCTCGAACACGATTTTTTTTGCCATCACCATACTTCCATTCCTTAAGGAATATGGAAGTAATTAGGCAAGGACCACAGTATAGTGAAATAATAGTTCGAAGAGATAAAATAAATTAAAACCAACCATGCAATATATAAGAAATTATAGAAACATAATAATACTCCAATGTATAAAGTAATTATACCCAGGTAGTATAGGAGTATGTAAGGAAATACCCAGAATAAACCGACCTCCATAATAACAGGACAACTTTTGGAAGAAAAATGTAATAAAAATAGAAAACCCCAAAAGAGATTAAATGTCCCTAATAAAAGTACAACACCATAAAATAAGAATTAACGTAAAGTATGTATAAGTAAAAGTGTCTAGAGGTATAATTAAAAGTGTACCAGTGCAAGTTATTTTATTATGAAAATATACTAAAGATAATCCCAAGTAAGTGCTATTTTTTATCTCACAATGTTAGATAATATAACAAAAAATAAGATGAGATAATGCACTAAATAGTGAAGTGATAAAGGGTACATCCCTGAAATAAAACAAAAACAGCAAGGACTGCATAAAAGTTAATTTTAAGGAATAATTTAAATGATGAAAAAACAGATGTGTTTTGTTTATATTAACAGTTCATTGAGCTCAAGGGTGGAATGTCTGAATTGAGCGTAATTTTTTGTTATAAAATATTTGTTATGTTTTAATGGTATTAATCAATAATAAACGTTAATGTAATTAAGTAAGGGAATTTTAATTAAGATTTTATAAGAATAATATTTCAGAAAGGGTATAAGCAAGCTGTAATAATAATAAACATTGTATGTGAACACATGTAAAATCTAGGCCAACTGGTAAATCTCAGCAACCTTATAATTAATGAATAAGTTAAGGAAATCAATTAAGTTGTTGAAAATTATATAAAGTAAATCAATTACTGTGTATTATAACTGTAACAATACTTTGTAAAGGTATTGAAGAAATGTATAAAATATTATTAGAAAAGATGCAAGTGTAATAACATTGGAATCTAAGGGGAAAGCCTAAATTAAAGATAATATTTAAATTAGTTAACCAAATCATAAAATGACAAAGAATTAAAGAAAAATAAACATTTTAATTCAATCAGTGATCTTGTTCAATGATAATTAAAACATGACAGACATTGTAAACCATTTAATGTGACAGGAAGTACAGTTAAAGCCTACATCCAAATATACTGTAAATATGGCTTTTTGAGGTAAAAAATACTATAAAGTATATCATGTTTGATATTAAATAACAGAGTTAAATAAGGAAATTGATTATGTAATTAGTATTTAATAAAATTAAATAATAGTAAAAATGTAATTAATCATATAATGTAAAACTCAATTATTTAGGCGGAAATGCCATCTGGTTAAAACGATGTAGATGTAATATTAAATCGGCCAGCACCTATTGTGTGCAGAAGAAAGTTGTTAGTTGATTGTTACACGTTGAGACGTACACTTCGAAACAAGCTCAGACAAATGAATTCGTTCTAAAAGATAGAAGAGTGAAATTTTGTATGCACCTATAAAAAAATAAAAGAATAACGTAAAAAGTGAGTAGTCAACATCGAGTTAACGTTGAATAAACCAAATTAAACGAGAGATGAAGATTTGAAGTCGTAGTCCAAAGAGTAGAACAATATAGACGTGAACTAAAAGTTTTATCGACACGAAAATTGGACATTGTAAAATCTCACAACCATTGGAACAAGAACACATTTGAACACTGATTGCCGTGCCTAACAACTGACCACTAGTCCCGAACAATTACACTGTGATGAAGAGGAATTAACCACTACTGCTTGGAAGAGGAACACACCAATAACCAACATTTATTTGAAAGAATCCTGCAGTGAAGACGCCACGTATATATTCAGCACGGGGGCGGCCATTTTGGAATATTCCTAGAATCCTCTGCGGTGACGGCAGAGCATCATACTGCGTTTGAGTTCGAGAAATATAATTTATTAACATTTATATTTAAATAATAATTTTATTTTTTATAATTAAGAAGTTTTTTCTGTAAGTTTTGTACTTCTCAGCTTTGCCTTTTTTCTCTGACTATTACAATAACAGCTCAAAGAACCTGTAATTTAACTTTAATAATTTATATAACCAAACAAATAGCCCTGAGATACGAGTTTGTGATTTGTCGATTAACTAATCGTTTCAAAATCGATTAGTCTCAATAATGTTAATAAATTCCTTGAATATTATAATTTTGAGTTTCATTTATTGGTAAAAATATAGATAGAAGAATTTTAGATAATATTTGACACCTGGACTCCAAGAAAAGAAGGAAATAACATCACTGAAGGAGTACCCTCATAGAATAACGAAAGACCGCTAATCGATTATTACTGAAGATAATCTAGTTAACGCGGAAAAACAATTCTGGTTATTCTAAGCTATTAATTTGATTAAATTAATAAATAAAGGAATTAAAAATAAATAAATACATAAGAAATAAAAAATAAATTAATTAATAAATAAATAAAAAATAAAATTTTTTTATTTTTTACAAATGTTTTTTTATTATAATTTTTTGTAACTCCGAACACCACACAAATTTTCATTTTGTTACAATATTCGTATTTTGTGTTACGGTTTACGGCCTCCAATTTAATAACACCTTGGGGTGTGTTGTTTTTAGTGTACGGTCGAGATAAGTGTATTCTTATTCACAGATATTTACTTAAATGGAACACTACTTCATGAATGATGCGGTTATAGTTGTTGGTTGTATTAAATATATCTGGAGGTCTCACAGAGACATGTTCATAGCGATGTTCTTTATTTGTTAAAATAGCAACGGTTATAATCTACGTAAACAAGAATAATTCCGAGAAGGGCGCGTGTACGTGTTTGCAAGAGAGAGAGAGAGAGAGAGAGAGAGAGAGAGAGAGAGAGAGAGAGAGAGAGAGAGTGAGAGAGCGATACAGATAAAAGCTGGAAACAGGTTTGTAAACCCCTTGACTAATGCCTCATTCGTGAATTCAGTGCCATTCTCGTACAATTTACTAGATTTAGCGAGAGCAAGATGGAAGAGTCGAGACAAGTTTCGTCAACTAACAACCATAAACTTTTATGACGTTGTGTAAGCTTAGATTGTCAAGCAGTCGTCTGAAACTGTGAGTAAACGTCAAACGTATTGACGACAATAGCTAGGCCTACTCACCTTGCTACGTACAACAAACAAGTTTAGTTAAACCGAATTCACGGCAAAAATCACAACTTAATACTTGAGTTGGTTCAACTTAATACCAGTTACATACAGTAAAGGATAATGACTATTACTCCTAAAAGCCCCGTGTATTACGTGCATACCTATCTCTGTTGAGAAGGGCTCAAATTGACACCGTATACAGGGAACATTAGACATTGTATTAAATATTTGTATTCTTGGCCGTAAATAAATATTATTATTTTATTTTTAGTTTTGTAGACCATGACGTTTCCGGTATCATTACGAATTTATAAGGATTATTTTGACGCGGTATACTAGTATTTTAGATAAAATTTAGGATCTTTTCGGTTAAGTGGCAGCACGCAGTGAACAATACAGCCACTACATGCTGAGCGCCAGGCTCACTACATGCTGCCACTTAACCGAAAAGATCCAAAAATAAAAAAATTTACCTTATTCCCTGAAGTAGTTTTGCTCATTGCATGTTTCGTCAGAGGCTGCCGCTGTCCGTTCTGTTTTTGAGATGGAGCCGTTGTTTGAAAGATCGCTTTTTTGTGTGTATTTTGAAAGATCGGAATATACGTAATATATTTAAACTATGTACTATTTGAGTTATTATTATAAACTCTATATAAATCATATACATTATTTGAACACATTACACAACACAAATATAACAACGATCTTTCAAAAAAAGACGCCATCTCCAAAAAACAGAACGGACAGTGCTCCTAGCGGTAAATCAGACTATAGAGATTGTTACTGATGATGTTGATAGTGAAAAACAGATGTTTGTAATTTACGAAACATATTTATTTCATTAGGTGTCATTTGCGTTAAATAAAGTCTGACTGTTGCTTTCTCTGGATTTCATTATTTTCAGAGCACTAAACTTCTTAATGGTCTAACAGCTCTCAACGTACATAATCTAATGAAAATCGTGAAACTCGTTCAGACTAACACCACATGAACGTAGGTTCAAAATGTTTAATACTAACTTGCCAACCAATAAAATTAGTTTCTTGAGTCACATAAGTTTAAAGACAAATATCCATATTTGATCATGCTAATCTAAAACGTAAAAAGTTACACATGAGAAGCCACTAGGGGAGAGTAGGTTAGTAATTTAATATTTTCCGTCTCCTGTAGAGTAGTCTGACGTCAGCCAAATGGAAAGGAAAAGTATCCATTACGGTGGCTTATACAGAATTACGACAATGTTATAAAAGCTACATTAACCTGTAGCTTAAACACTGCACACCTCTCTCTCTCTCTCTCTCTTTTTCTCTCTCTCTCTCTCTCTCTCTCTCTCTCTCTCTCTCTCTCTCTCTCTCTCTCTCTCTCTCTCTCTCTCTCTCTCTCTCTCTCACACACACACCCACACTTCTTCTATTTCTGCTTCCTCATTTTCTCTACTATAAGGTCTAGGCTAATAAACCTGTTCCGACCCCTTCTCATCCTCGGACGACCCACGTCTCTTCTAACAATAGCTTTATATTTCAACACCGCTTTTGAAATCCTCTGCCATCATTTTCAAATGATCACACCATTGTCTTCTATATGCTGAAATGATTTTATTAATATCTTTTACTCCTAGTTATGCTTTTCTTGCTTCTTCTATGTTGCAATGTATATTTTAAAGTGTATCGAAGAAACTGCATTAAATTTTGCAGCATTCCTTTTTCAAACAGAATTAACACTGTTACACACAACTATAGAAAAATTATTCCGATCAGAATAATGTTTCTATAGTGGTGTACAACAGTGTTAATTCTGTTTGTGATTACAACCACTGACACAACTTTCTTAATTACATTCCTTTTTCGTTATGACCATACCTAACGCGCATAAGTAGATGTGGGTTCTGCAATTGTCTTACAAACATTAATTATTGTGTTATAGCTTGTTTTAATTGTAAGATTTCTCTGAGTCCTTCCACAAATATTCTGAATTTATTTATATTGACTATTATATCAGATTCAGATACTGACTTCATAGAGGCAGAGAACTTACTTCCCGTCTGAGATATTTTAAACGGCTCACTTGTTCTAAAGTGCTTTTGATTAAAGCTATGTTATTTACCATTAAAAGCCATGGTTTTAGTCTGTTTCTCCGTAACTGTCAGTGAGTACTCTCTTCCTACTTCTTGTAACTGAAACATGGATCTTTATAAATCGTCTTCACATTCTTCAGTAATAACTATGTTACCTTCATATAGCAGGAAACCCATACAAAGGAAAGAAAGTATACATATACACATGAAAAAGGATTTATACCAATTCAAATTATTTCTGTCTCAGCAACTGTCGAAAAAGTCCAGCAATATTAGGTAGCTGTAACACTTCATTGTTATCTATATGATAATATCGTTACATTATGTTATGATGTGAAATGTTATTTTTATGTTACAATCTTTGTTAATACTTTGCCGCAGCCGTTTTATCAGGCAGGCCTTTATGAAAACACAAGTTGCAGGGCATTACATGACGGCTGAGAAAGTTCTGACGTACTATTGAGTAATGATGTTGTCAAACAAGGATTACGAAGGGTTACGAAAGGCCAGAAAGTTATTTGGAGCACTATAGAACATTTGCAATTCAAGACTGTAATTAAAAAATAGAATTCTTATTTTTAATTCTAGCCCCAAATATGGCCACGTGCATGACCGAGAGACTTGGAAAGCCACATAAGCCGTTACCAGCAAAATGTAGAACTTTATGAACAAACGTCTAACTAGAATCTTCTGCGTTTTGTGGCCATACCAGAACACCATCACAGAACCCCGGAAGAGAACAAACCATAAACCGATTGAAAAATAGGTTCAAAGAAGAAGATACGTTGGCTGGACCATGGCTTCAGAAAACCAGTGGACGACACCTCACTACAAGCCATTGAATGGAATCACACGATTCTCGTGACAGAAAGCGATTGAGTATCGAAGAATAACAACCCTCGAGGACGCAAAGACGCAGGAAAAGTCCTGGAGAGTCAATAAACAGTCGACACCAACCGAGTCAGATGGAGACGACTTGTAGGCTCCCTAAGTGATGCGACGTAATAATGGGCTTTGGATTACAACACTGCTCACAGTAACAGGAAAATCATGAAAGCCAGTTTACTAAAAAAGAATTAGGATCAAATAGTTCTGAACCCTTTGTAAACTTTCCGATAATTTCAACGCACATGAACAAATAATTTCGACATTTATTTGAGCTACCTTACCGCTTTTTTCGATTTAAATAGGTCAACGTCAAGGGGTAGGTAATAAGAAACAAGATGATCTAGCGCTATCATTGTTTACTCGCCATGTTACCCATCACATTGTTATTTGATGAGTCATCATTTTCTATTAAGCAGTTGATATGCACAATCGTTATTAATCATTTAGTACGCTTTCTACACGCAGTACTCAAATAGTGAATAAATGCTCATTAATTATGCAATACATGCTTTGCAATATAGTTTCAGTTGACCAAATGTATATCATATGACCTGACTTTCTTGCTTTAATTATTTAAAAGACATGAGCTTTTTAATCCTTTCAAAAATCTGGGTCAGGAACAGTAACATCCATCTAGACTTGGTTGTAACTACGATCTGGCAGGAAGTACAAGTGTGTGCTGCGAGATACAACACGAGGCTGAGGCCCACTGGCAGAAGAACTTACGACACCGCTACGTATGAAAAAACAGGAGGTTTATCACCGGATAAACCTGACAAAACAGTACTTATGTCACATATATGCCTGAATACGATATACTATAATAGTTTCGAGTAAATTATTTTTTTAGTTGGGATGTTTAGGCGCTTCATCGTTTTAGTGCCCCCGGAGATGTTATTGTTTACACTTTTACAGTGAATAAGATGTTAAACGTTCATGTGATCATATTTGCAAGTATTCCCATATTAACTTAATCCAAATGATGATGATGATTATCATCATCTACTTCAGGACTTAGGCATTGATTATGCCTGTTCCGACTTCACTGGTTTGTTTTGTCCGTCTTGATTTCAGGCGTCACGGATCTCTGTTTTCCTCGATAACGCTTGACGATTTGTGCCACTTATTGACCGATTAATTAAATATTTACTTATTATTTTATTTATCATTTATTAATTATTTGTGATGTGTTTTTCTTGAAACAATTTAGTGAGAAGGCTGTCAGTAGTGGAATAGTCAAATGTTTATTAACTTACATGAATTATATAATAGTGTTCCTTTATCAAATCTATGACCAATCGTGCACCTGGCTGGCGGTACTTAGACTATACTACAGCAGTACGTTACTTTTATGGAGATGCGTCAATGCTGTTAAATTTGGAAATAAGGTGTCCCAATAATTTGAGTAACAAACGTTAAGGTACGGGTGTTCCTTAGCGCCTACTTTATTGAAAATTTATTTGAAGCAGCTGTAAGTGAAAAAGACACTGTCGTGAAATGAAGATCCTAATAAATGATGACTACACGCTTCTGTTCGCGGATGATGAACAGGACGTTGAACAGGAGGTAAATTAAATAATCCGAAAACTCAGTGAAGAACACGGATTTTACTTGACAAATATTTTGGTAAAGTCGAACAGGTGGGTTGTTGTAGGCGAATGAAACAATATGACAGTAGACTCGTATATTACAAAAATTGTGTTTTTTTTTCAGGTATCTTGTGGTGACGTCACCTAATATGGCAGAAGTGATGAGGATATCAAGTGCAAAATTAAACCAGGGAGTATGGCGAGGTGAAAGCTGAATTTCTACTCTGGAAAGGGAAAATAACCGGTAGTACCAAAAACATGATTTACTTTGCCAACTTAGGAAATATAGTCACCCATAGTTCAGGAACTATGGTCTCCCAAAGGCTCCAAGCAGTCGAAATAGACTTCTGGGAAAAATTATTATGGGCTTTCCAGACTCCAGCGCGTTAGAAGTGAAGATATCAGGAGGAAATTTCGTGTTGGCAAGCAATTTTAGACAGCATAAATACAAAGTGCTTCATATGGTATGGCCACGTGGGAAGGATATCAAAAAAGCTGTCTTCCAGCTAGACTGGAGAAACAGGATATCGTGGAAGGCGGATATACACAATGCGATGGAGAAAAGAGGTCTGCGACATGGGATTGGAACAAAAGCCTCTCTGATGTGCAAGATAATGAGACGGCACGAGTTGTAAAAGTACTCGCACATGGATGGATGGTGACGAATTGTGACCAATTACGACGAATTGTGAACGCTTTCGATCTTCGCTTATAACGGTCTTGCTTTTTTCACTTCTTTGTATCTCTTGTAAATTGGTCTCAAAGAGTTAGTAAAACAAGTGTAATCTACATCTATCGCATACTCCATTTTCTCAACCACGTTACTCAGAACGTTTATGTTACCAATATTTCTAAGAATTTAATTATTCTGCATACATTAATATGTATAAAGAAAACATTCAGTAGCCAGTTGAGCAGTGTTTATTGCGCTTGACTGCTGTTTGTTATTCGCGGAAACTGTTAACAGTCACGCTATGCGCAGATTAATATGCAGAAGTGTTAAAATAAAGAGCATGAAAACCTGTAAAGAAAAAAATTATAAACAAAATGCGGCAATAAAAATCTCTTTTTGTTGTGAATTAGCATGGTCAGTGGAAAACGCTGTTAATTAATTCACTACAAGTAAGAAGAAGTAAGAATTCACTAAACGGCAAGTAAAAAGAGACAAGTAATATGGAATTAATTATGTATAGTATTACAACTGTATTCAGATTGATAATATAAGTAATATAGGCTTCTTCTTCTTCTTCTTCTTCTTCTTCTTCTTCTTCAATTGGCAGTCACAACCCATTGTGGGTTTTTGTCTACTCCACAACCCTCCTCCATTCAGCCCCCTCCTTTTTAATTCCTGTATTGTAAAGGCGAAAATTACGGTAAATGGGACAAACATTTCTAAACGTACTTGGTCTATATAACATTTTGAACGTAGCAATAACTTTCAATTTATAAAATTACAGAAACAAAAAAGATAATAAAAGTTATTTGATTAAAATAATTTCTTGAATACAATTTGTTTGTATTCGCAGCAAACTAACTGTTCCACGTTAGAATAATTTCGAATCCTATGGCATACATAAACCTGATACGTAATAGCTGTCTTAAACACTTAATAAAATCACTTTTTAACCAATTCATGAGAGCTTTTTGGCTAATAAAAAAGGGTTAAAAACAAAAAAAATTAAAAGCTTACTTCTTTTATTTTTGTTTTTGGTGTTTTTTAAAATGTTTGAAAAAACCACTGTACTAGACAAAAATTATTTTAAAATAAAGTATTTTGTCAATATTATTATAAATATTTAAACAAGTAAGCTTCCTGAGCTGCAGAACTCTCTCACTATTTTGAACGAAGGACGTTTCTTATGGCATTAATTTGCATATTAGATGAAATATTTATTGTAATATAAATTATGATAATTTTTGATGAAATGTGATAATTTGTAGATAATTTATCAATTATAAAAAATACACAAATTCTAATTACCCTACTATTTTTGTTTAGTAAAGTAACAACTGTAGTGTAATCATACAATAAACACTATACATTACAAATAATTGTGTTTGTGGTAAATTCCTCTACCCTGATTTTTATCGGCTAGATTTTATTAATTTTGTCAAAATTGTGTGTCTATTTTTGGCCCCTGGTATAAAAAAAAAAATATAAATGTCCAAAACTGTTCACTGTATTCAGATTCTGGTTAAAATTCTCTTAAATTTACTACCCCACATGGAATTTGCAATTTTATAAAATTTTTCCACCAGTTTTTTGACCCTGTCGTCCAAAGGTTTTGATATTTTTAAAAGCAAACAGTAAACTCATATTTTGGTTGAAGCTTCTTTAACTTTATACCCCACTTGGACATTAGTGATTTTGTCAAAAATTGCCCCTGACATATTTGCGTACCGCTCCCTACTTTTAGAGGGATCAATCTGAAAACAATAGGATTTTGTGGAGTACAAGTATGGATACTCGTGCCAAGTTTTCCCAAATTCAGCGATGCGTTCAAAAGATATAGAGATAGATAGATAGACAGGCAGACAAATGCTCTTTCCTCGCTACGGTCACCACATATTTCAGGAGTTTTCTTAAGCCGGACGAATCACGCGTTTTCAAATGGAAAAAGTTCTGTGGCGGTAAGTTAAGGGAAGAAACTGTATCTCGGTTGCTGCAAATTCTATGGTTCTAAAACACTGTCTCGTCGTGATGAGAAAACCCCATTATAGCTCCACCTCGAGATGCTGTAACATGTAAAATCTTGACACGTGCTTTTGTGGACTACAAAACAATGAATAACTATCAGGCGGTCGACTCTGTACGGCGGGGACCCATCGATTCAGGTCATACGGCATACTTGATGCTCGAGGATGAGGGTAGTTCACGGATGGAATTAGCGGATCAGAAAATCAACGTCAGGAATCACAAAAATTATTGTTCAAAAAATTGAGACCGTTAATCCGCGGTTTAAATCACATCAAGGGTGCCATTGTGTCACCTAGATGACGGTCTGACTTGTTTACCTTGCGTTTTGACGCCAATGAGGATTCATTAATGGCGTCAGCTCTTGGCCGGATATCTTGGCCTGCAAAAGCTGGTGCAACTTCATAATAAGTGCATGTGCACGGATGGTGATTATGTAAAAATGTAACAAAGATATGTATGTAGCTTTTTTGATCCATAAATTTTATTTACTTGACAATCGGATGTTAATTTATGAATAAACCTCGTTTATGCGATACTCATACGTTTTTAAGCCCAATGCCATACATTCTGTGACGTTTGAATGTGACACATTCTTTGTTATGATACCCTTGATGGTTGAACCCTGTTTACAGGAACGGCGTTGATCTGTCGTGTAAACATATGCTGCGGAACAAAGCATATGACGCTACTGGGTCTGCGCAGTTCGTTAGTAATCCTTCACAATGAGTGCAACATAAATGTCGACTCGTAAACCCGCCACAAACAACAGTAATGCATCCCGTTTGTACGTGAAAACACAAACAGATTATCTGGTTAACGTGCAAAGATCATCTCGTTAGACTACGAAAGCTCTTTTCGCCAATACTGCCCTGGTGCGATCATTCACGATACACGATTCCTCACGTTGTGGATTAAAATCTTTAGATTCATAAATATTTTTACGTAAAGCATACGTTGTGATGTTTCAGTCTGTTTAATTGGTTAGCAGGAAAAACTGTGACCGTTGAAGCAGATCTTAAACAAAGAATAGGATTAGCACAATTTCGTGTACTCAAAATAATTAATTTCTTTTTACTACTTACTAATACGTTTGTATACGAACCTATGAGTTTTCATAGCTTTCTGCTTTTTACAGAAGACTAACCACTACATCTGCACGTAATTACTCAAACTGATTTTCTTCAAGCATTTAGTTAATTAAATTCCATGTATGTAACCAAAACATTGACGCATAATTGAAAATACTGAGACACAAAAGCATAGTCACTTCATGTCCCTGAATTTAATAACATCATGTGTAGATAATGGTGATGAGCCTTACGTTCTCGATCACATGTCACAGAAATGTTTACCTGAAAAAACACATTGTACGACGATGAAGTAAATCAAATTAACACAAAAAACGCTAGTCTAATACAACATAATGGTGCATGTTGGAAGGATCTTTTGCTCCAACCTACTGTCAGGGCATACAAACGTCATTACAAAAACATTGATTGCTCCGTGCTTCTATGTATGTTTTGAAAAAAGCGAGTTCTGGGAAGGAGTAGTAAAAACACGCTGGAAGTATTTGACAGAAAAATATTAAGAAGTAGAGTATTTGGTTAGCATCACCCTCGACGCCTTCCTACTTGGACCTCCCCATCAGGATAACCTGAGGATCAATCATACTTACAAGTACCCGATGGAGAACTTCAGTCACAAACGTCAGATCAAGACCTGGTGCAGTATGCAGTTCGGACCATAAATTACTGAAAGCAGGAATGAAAATAAAGCTAAAGACAATAATGAAACATTCACTTAACCAAAGAAAGTTAGAATTAACAAAGCTACAACTAAAGTACGATCATTTGATCGTGCCCCCATGATCGTGCAGGTTTCAAAGTAGTCTGTGGATTTCTATACCTCGGTTCACTACTAACAAAGAAAGGAAGAAGCGACAAGAAAGTATAAGAGAAAATAAGTGTAGCTCGGAATGCAAACACCAAGCTAACTAGAATCTGGAGAGACAGAGAGATGTCTCAGAACACTAAATTCAAGTTAATAAGGACGCTTACTTATATTTCCAAGAACTAATTACGCCTTTGTAACTTGGTCTACCACATCGTACAAAAAAAAACTGATGCCATTTAAAATACAGATGTACCGATGCAGCATCGAATTTCATAGAATTTCATAGACGCAGCATTGAACTAACAAATCTGTTTTACATCAGCTGAAGATCTCTGCATGTTTATCGAGGAAAATAGAGCAATCCGAGATATCTGAGGTATTTTTAACACTTTTCCAGAAGAAACAGCAGTTTAGAGAAATTAATTATGCAATGGAAGGTCGACAGGAAACGTCCACAAGCGAAATGTCCGACTAGCTGGGTAGATCAGGTCAAACCACTTAATAATTGTACATCGTATACAGGAACCCGTCCAGGATGCACAGGAACAAAAGGCCTGGAGGCCATGTCAACGCCACCGTCACACCATGTTACCATGCTCTAATTAGAATAGAATGAGCAGGAATTGAAGGAGTATCTGAATAAAAAGAAGTAGTGAAGAACTATATTTTATAGAGAGACGTGAACATAATCCAAAAGATAAAAGGAGACGGCTTGCGTAGACCTAAGCCATGTTATGACGATACCCTTCAGATAATTTATAACGTGTCTTCTTGTTAAAACGGCAAAAGAAAAGTAAGGAAACAAAGCCAATCAAGGTGCATCGGGGTGCTGAAAGTGCTGGAATCCGGAATGGAAGCTGGCTGGCTGGCTGGACGGAATGAAACTGTTGATGAGGTCTTCTTCTGCAAACCAGGAAAACTTCTTCTTCTGCCAGTGTTAACAACGTCCATGATAATACTGACGATGATATGCAATTAGCGATTAATACGTTTCAGAATACTTACGATCCTACTTTACACATCGACAGGGGTGTCGTAGTATGTATATTCTTTCATTCGTCACTTGTGAACTACATTTACGTAAAAATAATGTACGACCAGTCAGACAGCTTGCTGTTTTACAGCGAAATAGCTGTTTGTTATATCTAGTGCGTAGTGACACTTTTTATGAATTTATTTAGTGCGCAGTTTTTATTAATTTTTGAGCTGCGATTTAGTAAACTTGAAAGATTTAGATGTAGTTATTACCGTAAACAGTGCATCATATATTGTTGAAATATGTATGGTTTTGATACAATTTGTGATTGCTTTACTGACAATTGTGTCAAATTCATTCACTATATTAAAGATGATGTGGAGTGGTGGTATATTTGTTTTAAGTTGATCAGCCCCTGGTCCCAAACAAGTTCCCAAGAATGGATGAAATAATGCCTTATTCTCTCTGCAGGCAAGACCGTACTGCGTGCTGAAGACCCACACTTTACGAGAGGTGACTCTGTTGGCTGATCTGGAACGATCATAGTGAAGGGGAATAGTATACACTATTGTACTGAACTAGTACCAAGTTGTAGACCGTACAGGAGAAGGTGACCTTGCATTGCGTTTACTTTGGGCTTCTATAGGCAACATTCAAATTTTAATATACTTCACTTTAATACTGCACCATGAAAGGGCAGAACAGTAACAAAATAGCTGTACACAAAATAGAAAATAGTAGTGAACGTAGATGAGGATGAAACGGAAGAGGTGGGCATTGAAAGAGGCGATAGACTAGCATGCTGTTTGCCACCAACAATATTCAATATCTACGCTGGAAGTTAACAGAGGAAGCCTTAAAAAAAGAAAGAGAATTGAAGCGGAAGAAGACCATTAAATACGCAGACGATTAATCAGTAATGGCGGAAATACAAAAAAGCTATAAATTATCATGAAGAATAGGCCTATTGTAAGAGTGGAAGAAAGAGTTCGGTATGGAGATAAATGTCGGAAAACTAAACTGAAGAGTTAGCAAAAATGAATGAAGGCTTTCTTAACATATCCCTGGAAAGAAAAACTGTAGAGTATGTGAACACGTTTAAGTATTTTGGGAGTATGAAGACATGGAACACCTGTACGGAGGAAATCAAAAGTAGAATATCTATTAGTAAGAGCTTTTGAAAATGAAAATTATTGTTGACACCAAGAAGGATTCTGATTGAGAAGAGAAAGAAATTTCTAAATGTTTTATTTGGAACGTGGTTTTACATGGCAGTGCAACATGTACCATCAAAAAGAAAAACGAAAGGTACATAGAGAGCTTCAAAACATGGTCATGCCGAAGAATGATTAAAGTGAAATTGACTCATAAGAGTAAAAAACGATAGAGTATTGACGAGAATAGGCGAAGAAAGTAAACTACTAAAAGTAGTAAGAGAATACAATCTTGCCTAGGGGGGTATATAGCGTAGAAACTGCTTGCATTTATGGGTCATAGACACAAGGGTGGCAGAAAAGAGCGGACGGGGAAGAAGAAAGGTAGGAATGGTTGATGTCATCGGAAACGGAAGGAGCTGTAGACAGATGCAAAGGAACGCGAAAAACGGAAATCATCCAGGTGAAACCTGTTGTAAAACACATTTACTAAAGAAACTGCAGTGTTCAAAAAAGAGGGAACATTACTACACTAAATTTCCCCACGAACGTCCATATGGATAACCGTGCCTCTGTTAACCTCGACGGTTCAGCATGAAGTTTAAAGCTAGCCCGCCCACATTGTCAGCTCGTACGCATTCGTGTTTCGGCGGTCAGTGCGCACAACACATCAACAATAATGTAACAAAACGATACTTGAAGGTTGGGTTGTGGCAACAAAGTAACAAAGGTACAGCGACAACAAAGACCGTCTCCTGTATGCTCCAGGCATACACTGGTAAAGTACACGGAAAATGTGGCTAGCCGCTGTTGAACTATGTTCCTTTTCCGCTTTGACGTTTTGTTTTAAATTGTGAGGTTCTGTTTACGTAAAAAAATGCATACTTTTGAACTTAAAATATGTTCAGTTAGTTTACTTTACTGTTGAATGAATATGACCATCACAGTTAGTTTATTTTCCTGTTGAATGAATACGACTGTCACGGTTAGTTTATTTGATCATCACTAAACACGTAAATCAGAAGTTATTTGGTACCAACCAACATGTCGGAAACAAGCCACTCTGTACTTGAAAAAATTAATGAAAATTAAATTTTTCGATTCATCCAATTACGACGATAGCAGAAAGCGAAATAAAGCAGCAATAGAACATAATAGAAAAATAAGGAAATTATTTGAATTTATAATTACGTCTTTTTCTCATTCCGTGATGTAGCTAAGCACAACAATCTTACTAAAGAAACGTAATGTCTTACACAGTAAAAATTTTAAAGAACATTTCTTATGGGAAGAAGATTGGATATGCGGAACCAAACTTTTAGGCCATGGAAACTAATCAACGAGAGTAAAAGAATTCTAAATTTCGTCTTAATAATAGGACGAGTAACAAGAGGAACTGAGTAAAAGGTAATCATTTCATTAGCACTACTTTATATTCGAACGAGCAAGTAAATAATCCTATATTAGGAGACCAGTTACAGAGTAGCCAAATGAACAAATTATCGAATAATTAAAACCGTTGCATATTAATAGAGAAAGCAAAAGTAGGGACCTTTACCGGAAAGGCAGGTTGAAAATCGTATTAGGCTAAAATCCATTAGATTACGTGCTGTACTTAATTTTGTCTAGAGACAACCTATTTTATGCATACGACCACGTGCTTCATAATAACAGGAAACTATCAAATGACGTACTGTACAATAAAAAGAACAGTAAACCGGTAAAGAGACGAAATTTTATCAAACAATAGCGGTTCCAAATCTACTAAGAATAGCAGATCAAGAATACTCACTAAGACGTCAAAAGTCGGAAAGATTTATTTCCAGTTGGTGGAAATAAACTTGTCATCTTTTAGAGAGTTCATCAGGCTTTACTTAATAACAAGAAAACTCAATATATGGGCGAAAACTGATCGGTAAAAGTCAAATACTCAGAACATTATTATTATTATATAATTCGGGGAGGTGTTAAGAGGGAAAGACGTCTGTAACCGCGTACCACATTACGCAGAGCTCTTTATCCAGACATTTTACACAGCGGCAGGAGCTCTGCGCTGAAGCTCGGGACGCAGCATACGAGCGGGAGACGGGTTTGCCCTTCGTCCCGCACAACCCTCTGTCGGAAGAAGAGGAATTTAAACCGTCTATAAAGTAGAACAATGAAAACATAAGCCCATTAGGCGCAGTAAAACGGCCTACTCTGAATTAGTGTGATACGGTCCCAGGCTAGTGTTCGACGGTGGACGGGCTTCAGTGGGTAATCCACTTGAGATGGGAGTCCCACACTTCGTACGTAAATCCATTCCCTATCCTCCTTAAAAAAAAATTATTATTATTATTTTTGTTGTTATTATGAAACGGGGTAGTCCCAGGAGGTTATGGAAAAAGACATGCTCGAGGAGATGGGGAAAAGTGGCTTCCAACCTTGTGATTGGTACAAGTCCCTGGTGTGCAGGAGCAGACAGAGACAGCAGAAAGTTTGCAAGCACTCGCACATGGTTAGATTATTATTGTTATTATTATTATTTATTATGAACAGTAGTAGTAGTAGTAGTAGTAGTAGTAGTAGTAGTAGTAGTAGTAGTAGTAGTAGTAGTAGTAGTCGTAGTAGTAGTAGTAGTAGTAGTACAGTAGTAGTGGAATAGTACCAGCAAGCGGAATGTTATAACGGAAGCGAACAGCAGAGAGTTTGGTAACATTTGACATTTGTTTTCATTGTTACATAGCTTAGTCACCTCTTTTCCGTACCGACTTCGCATAGGCTACTGTCAGCCACGAAATAAATCACAATCATATCATCTGACTGATATATCTGATTGAATCATAGGTAAAGGTTCTCGCATAATTTGCAAAAAGAATGTTACTCTTAGACACTGACTTTTCCCGGGGCCGGGTGGAATAGATATCGTGTACCTGCGTAAAATAAATTAAAGTCAATTAAGGCCACTGATAACGAAACAATCAGCAAAACGTCGATTGTGAATCAATGGTCATTCGGCGTGCACAGCAGTCCAACTGACAGCAGCTTCACACATTTGCTATATTTCAATGGCGAGTTTCCACACCTTCCTTCCTCGTATCTGACGTAAATGGATATGTTTTGGAATAACTAAGTACTAGACACTATACTAAACTATAAAACGTTTTTCTGAAATACCTTATTTTGTTCACTTGGTCACTTTAAACGGTGTGTGAAGTTGACAGACAAAATAAGTAAATCTGTTTAAAGAATGTAGTCAGCATTATCCGCAATCCTCAAGTATTTAAAATGTTTTCTCTTTCCTTGGCTTACATTTTCATACTATGGTGTTTGTTGAACTCGCACGAACCGCAGAGAGAGAGAGAGAGAGAGAGAGAGAGAGAGAGAGAGAGAGAGAGAGAGAGAGAGAGAGAGAGAGAGAGAGAGAGAGAGAGAGAGAGAGAGAGAGAGAGAGACAGACAGACAGACAGACAGACAGAGAGACAGAGACAGACAGACAGATGGACAGATGAGAGACAGACAGACAGAAAGACAGAGACAGAGACAGAGAGGACACAAAGACAGAGAGGACATGACTAGAACTAGACAACTTGTATAGTAGTAGTGCTATAACAATAGTAACTTTAAGAGGCAATAATTTACAAACATAACCACAAACGAATAAATTATTAGTGTCTTGACTTTCAAATGCCTCACTTAAATTTCATCAACACAGCTTTGGATAGCATTATTTGAATTTGTATTCAGATTTTGGATTTGTATTATAATAGGAATTCTAAAAATCGAATGGAAGCTACGATGCATGACGTAACTTCCATGAGGGAAGGCCTTGTATTGAAAATGCTTTTTGCTTGTAACAACTTTGTGAGGAAGCTGTCACCCATGGAATAGTTTTATAAGATTTATTGATTAGTATAAAACGTATTATAGCGTTCCATATACCAAAGCTCTCGCCAGTTATGCACCTAGCTGGTGTTAGCGTTGTTTACTGCTACACCAGTACGTAACTTTTCTAAGAGATGTGTCAATGTTGTTAAAGTTGGGAATAAGGTGTCCAAGTATTTTGCAGTAACAATAGTTTTAAGGCAAGGGCGTCCTACAGCATCCATTTTATTCAAAATTAGTAATAACGCAGCCTTAAGAAGCTGCAAAAGGTACTGTAGTTAAGGAGTGGGGATCTCTAGACGTTTCTGTTACCCGATAGTCAGATTGTGGTAGCTTGGAAGAACAAAACTCGAATTACATGATCCGAAAATTCCATAAAGAATACTGACCTTTCGACCTCTACATAATTATTCAAAGCGAACAGCAAATGATTGTAGATGAAGGAGCCAAAAAACAGTCGGTTCGCATACTTAACAAAACAGTGTTTTTTCAGGTATTTTGTGGTGACATTACATACAGTTGGCAGAAATTATGAAGAGATCAACTGCAAAATAAAATAAGGAAGAATGATGGTAGGCGAGCTGAATTATGTGCTGGAGAGTGGGAAAGTGACCCACAAAACCAAAACAATATTTTCTCTTAGTTGGAAACATTATTATGTGCTGGAGAGTGGGAATGTAACCCACAAAACCAAAACAATATTTTAAACTTAGTTAGAAACAATATTATGTGCTAGAGAGTGGGAAAGTAACCCACAAAACCAAAACAATATTTTAATCTTAGTTGGAAACATTATTTGGAGAGTGGGAAAGTAACCCACAAAATCAAAACAATATTTTAATCTTAGTTGGAAATATTATTTGCCGGGCTGTTACGCCGTGGTGCATTGTTTGTGTTGACAGACCTTTGACAGAATTATGTGCTGGAGAGTGGGAAAGTGACCCACAAAACCAAAACAATATTTTAATCTTAGTTGGAAACATTATTTGCCGGGCTGTTACGCCGTAGTCCATTGTTTGTGTTGACAGACGTTTGACAGAATTATGTGCTGGAGAGTGGGAAAGTCACCCACAAAACCAAAACAATATTTTAATCTTAGTTGGAAACATTATTTACCGGGCTGTTACGCCGTAGTCCATTGTTTGTGTTGATAGACCTTTGACAGAATTATGTGCTGGAGAGTGGGAAACTGACCCACAAAACCAAAACAATATTTTAATCTTAGTTGGAAACATTATTTGGAGAGTGGGAAAGTAACCCACAAAATCAAAACAATATTTTAATCTTAGTTGGAAACATTAATTGCCGGGTTGTTACGCCGTAGTCCATTGTTTGTGTTGACAGACCTTTGACAGAATTATGTGCTGGAGAGTGGAAAAGTGACCCACAAAACAGAAACAATATTTTACTCTTAGTTGGAAACATTATTTGCCGGGCTGTTACGCCGTAGTCCATTGTTTGTGTTGACAGACCTTTGACAGAATTATGTGCTGGAGAGTGGAAAAGTGACCCACAAAACCAAAACAATATTTTACTCTTAGTTGTAAACATTATTTTCCGGGCTGTTACGCCGTAGTCCATTGTTTGTGTTGACAGACGTTTGACAGAATTATGTGCTGGAGAGTGGGAAAGTCACCCACAAAACAGAAACAATATTTTACTCTTAGTTGGAAACATTATTTGCCGGGTTGTTACGCCGTAGTCCATTGTTTGTGTTGACAGACATTTGACAGAATTATGTGCTGTAGAGTGGAAAAGTGACCCACAAAACCAAAACAATATTTTACTCTTAGTTGGAAACTTTATTTGCCGGGCTGTTACGCCGTAGTCCATTGTTTGTGTTGACAGACGTTTGACAGAATTATGTGCTGGAGAGTGGAAAAGTGACCCACAAAACCAGAACAATATTTTACTCTTAGTTGGAAACATTATTTGCCGGGTTGTTACGCCGTAGTCCGTTGTTTGTGTTGACAGACCTTTGACAGAATTATGTGCTGGAGAGTGGAAAAGTAACCCACAAAACCAAAACAATATTTTAATCTTAGTTGGTATCATTATTTGGAGAGTGGGAAAGTAACCCACAAAATCAAAACAATATTTTAATCTTAGTTGGAAACGTTATTTGCCGGGTTGTTACGCCGTAGTCCATTGTTTGTGTTGACAGACCTTTGACAGAATTATGTGCTGGAGAGTGGAAAAGTGACCCACAAAACCAAAACAATATTTTACTATTAGTTGGAAACATTATTTGCCGGGCTGTTACGCCGTAGTCCATTGTTTGTGTTGACAGACGTTTGACAGAATTATGTGCTGGAGAGTGGAAAAGTGACCCACAAAACCAAAACAATGTTTTACTCTTAGTTGGAAACATTATTTGCCGGGCTGTTACGCCGTAGTCCATTGTTTGTGTTGACAGACGTTTGACAGAATTATGTGCTGGAGAGTGGAAAAGTGACCCACAAAACCAAAACAATATTTTACTCTTAGTTGGAAACATTATTTGCCGGGTTGTTACGCCGTATTCCGTTGTTTGTGTTGACAGACCTTTGACAGAATTATGTGCTGGAGAGTGGAAAAGTGACCCACAAAACCAAAACAATATTTTACACTTAGTTGGAAACATTATTTGCCGGGCTGTTACGCCGTAGTCCATTGTTTGTGTTGACAGACGTTTGACAGAATTATGTGCTGGAGAGTGGGAAAGTCACCCACTAAACCAAAACAATATTTTAATCTTAGTTGGAAACATTATTTACCGGGCTGTTACGCCGTAGTCCATTGTTTGTTTTGACAGACCTTTGACAGAATTATGTGCTGGAGAGTGGGAAACTGACCCACAAAACCAAACAATATTTTAATCTTAGTTGGAAACATTATTTGGAGAGTTCGAAAGTAACCCACAAAATCAAAACAATATTTTAATCTTAGTTGGAAACATTATTTGCCGGGTTGTTACGCCGTAGTCCATTGTTTGTGTTGACAGACCTTTGACAGAATTATGTGCTGGAGAGTGGGAAACTGACCCACAAAACCAAAACAATATTTTAATCTTAGTTGGAAACATTATTTGTAGAGTGGAAAAGTGACCCACAAAATCAAAACAATATTTTAATCTTAGTTGGAAACATTATTTGCCGGGTTGTTACGCCGTAGTCCATTGTTTGTGTTGACAGACCTTTGACAGAATTATGTGCTGGAGAGTGGAAAAGTCACCCACAAAACCAAAACAATATTTTACTCTTAGTTGGAAACATTATTTGCCGGACAGTTATGCCGTGGTCCATTGTTTGTGTTGACAGACGTTTGACAGAATTATGTGCTGGCTGTAGAGTGGGAAAGTAACCCACAAAACCAAAACAATATTTTAATCTTACTTGGAAACATTATTATGTGCCCGAGAGTGGGAAAGTAACCCACAAAACCAAAACAATATTTTACTCTTAGTTGGAAACATTATTTGCCGGGCTGTTACGCCGTGGTCCATTGTTTGTGTTGGCAGACCTTTGACAGAATTATCTGCTGGAGAGTGGGAAAGTCACCCACAAAACCAAAACAATATTTTAATCTTAGTTGGCAACATTATTACGTGCTGTAGAGTAGGAAAGTAACCCACAAAACCAAAACAATATTTTAATCTTAGTTGAAACATTATTATGTGCTGGAGAGTGGGAAAGTGACCCACAAAACCAAAACAATATTTTACTCTTAGTTGGAAACATTATTTGCCGGACAGTTACGCCGTGGTCCATTGTTTGTGTTGACAGACTTATCAGTCTCACCATCGAAGGGCATCTTCAGTGTCGGCAACAACTGGCACTGTGTTCGTCAATTCATCCTAGTGATGAGGTAGACACTATGATATTTTACTCTGATATCTTCCAAATTGGTAGTCACTTATCGTTCTGGAAATTGAGAGATAAATCGACGAAACCTCAAGCAGAGGAAATGGACTTTCGGGAAAGGTCTTGCGGAACGTCCAGATTCCAGTGCATTAGAATTAAAATATCAGGAAGTGACTTTGTGTTGAGAAATCAATTATAAACACATAAATATAAAGCGCCTAGTAGGGAAACGGTGTAGATCCAGGAGGTCGTAGAAGGGGGACATACATGATGAGATACAGAAAAGAGGCTTGGAACACTGTAACTGGAACAGCAAAATACGGGAGTATCGGTAGCATAAGCACTCGCATATGAATGGATGACTACAACTAACTTCGTGACGTCAATTAGTTGTATGACAAGCTAAGATTTTGTTATAATTACACTCGTCCATTAGACAACACACGATTTATAAAAAAAAATATTATAATTTCCATAATTATGAAGATATTACAGTTAATCTTAACTGATGCAGATAAACTGTGCTCTCACCTGTACTGAACATATATTTGGAAAAGTATATAAACGAATATTTTGACATTCATAAATATGTAATCATAAGGTAAAAATCATTACAGCAGTGGTGTAAATAGGGGTGAGAGGATGAGACTAACTTGAAAATTGGATTCCCCATTTTCTCTGGAGAAATGGACAAACGAGACATTCAATATTCTTCAAGATTCTTTCCAGATAATTATTTATACAATTATTTATAAACCTTATTTTAACACACGCAACTACCTTAGAAATAGGCCTACATTAAGTGATCAGGAATTTCACTAAAACGTTTAATTGCTCCTGAGGGGGATGAACCTATAACCTTTGATCTGTGGGGATCCTCCCCCCGTTTCCGCTGCCTCATAGTAATAACCATTAAATAATCTCTCTCTACTACATATAAACCCTTGTAGAAATAAGCAGTTTTACTTTTAAACTGTACAGAATAATTTTACTTTTAAACTGGGGCTCACTTACTTTTATAATTAGAGCATTATAAAAATAAAAACGGATGTAGGATAGGCCGCAATTCTGTACGTTAAGTATCAAACATTCTTTTAGGTTAGGTCGTTAACGTGGAGGCGAGTTAGAGTAACTGCATAAGAGCTTGGCTTATAGGGTATTAACCGTCCAATCACGGCTGACTCTAAGTTGAATGATTTTATACGGCAGTTTAATGCGAGCGCCCAACTGAGCGTCAGCGTTCTCGTGTTACCTTGGCTACGCCGTTGTGACGTCATACTTCAACAGCCACAACCAGATTAACGTTGTGTCACTCGTTTTTTAGGGGAAGTATTGAGAACAGTATCTTTTAAAAACGATGGCGAAGCTAGTGCCTTCTCATTGAATGTTTCATATATAACAAAACTTTAAGAGAGCATTATTAAAATATAGTAAAATTCAAGAAAAAACTCATGATAATTTATTATGCTGTTAAAACTTCATAATACATAATATAATAAGTATTACACATTACTGAAGGAGCGAAGCGAGTCCTCCATTTTAATTCAGCCGTCTGGCATTTATCTGTTTATCTATTGCTTCACGATAATGTTTGAAGGCATCAACAGATTTTCGTGAAAATTAGCATAGGTTTCCTTGAAGAAACACATCCTAATACTGTTATTATAACAAATTATACTGTTACCCTACAGAAGCCTAATTTGATCCCCCAAGTGGGGAGGTCAAAATCACAAAAGCCTGTGGCGTATCAAATCAAAGAGAATTTATAACCTCAATCGGAATATTAGGTTCATTTTGAAAACTTGGAGGACAGGGCCCAAGAAGTGGGCGAAAATTGTGATAAAATCACAAAAATTCACGTGGGATAACAAATTAAAGAGGATTTTAACTAACATCTGACTGTAGTGTTACGTTTTGAAAATTTCAAAATTTTTGGCCCAAATTAGAGACCAAATATTTTTTTAAATTGTGAAAATCAGCAGGGTACTAAAAGGAACTGTAACCCAATTCAGAATACTTCAAATTTTTAGCGTTTATTGTATGAGTGTTTACTCTAAATAGTTATATTACTAAACACATGTTAGAGTAAGTGAAGATTTAAATAAATTTCCCATAATTAAAAAATTACATAATACTGAAATTTATCTAATAAAAAAGTGCTTCGTTCAAAAATTGACAGCGAGTTCTGCAGCTGAGAGAGCATACTAGTACGGAATATTGAATAATAGATATTACTTTTTAGAAAAAAATGTTTTTGATTTTAAAATATCATATTATAATGTTTCGACAGTTTTAATTTTTACTGATAACTTAAAGTAACAATAAAGTAATATTTATTATTCAAAATTCAAAACAATAACATGAATAAAGTCAGTGATTATTTAATATTTTAGTGAATGTAATTCGAGTGAATTTATACCTGAGCTGAATGTAGCAGAATATATCTTACAAGGAAGAAGCGCTCGATTCAGAACACCCTTTATGCCGAAAGAAAGCTTTTGCTTATTCTACCGGAAAGCAATAAAGTATCGTGATACATCTCACGTGACTTCTTAGTAGCCATTTTACCTTTTAGCTGATACATTTTTTATTGTACTTTTATTTCATTTTAGAGCGTTCCGGCACAAAAGGAGGCAGTAGAACAAAGGATTCTTATATCTTCAGTTTTTATAGCGTTTTACGATTATGAGGTTATGAAGAGAAGAGAAATTATTGATAAAATATATACCCTGCACTGTTCGCACTACATTGTATTTTAATTTGAATACATTTTAATTAAAATGTATTTTAATTTTCGGGTATACACGAATGTTGTCAAATTAGTGTCAAATCATGCTAAAGTAATATGAAGTTACATACATATTACATACATCTGATACATCTTAATTGTCTACCGATCTACTGGGGTCAGTAAAAACTCTCAGGTTTAAATTGAAACTTATGCATAAAACAGGTGGCCACAACAAGAAATTTTCTAATTTACTCAACTACTAAACATTCTACACATTTTTTAAAGCTCATTTTATTTCGTTACTTGTTAGATAATTATTTTATATAAATGCGAGTTGGGCATTGCAAACAGAGGATAAGAACTGTATCGAAGCAACAGAAAATTAATATAGCGAAATATAAGAAAAACTAGTTCGATTGAAAGGAAAATTTAGGCACTGACATTGCTTATAACAAAGGAGAGAAAATGGAACAAGCTATGTAATTTCAATACATTTGTGGTATCATAAGCACCGTACATAAGGATAAGGTATGTATGTTATAAGGTTCTCACTATCCTCCCTATCCTTAAGGTATTTACTTAAGGTTAGCACTAACCTATAAGTAAATTGGTTCTACTTATTATTAAGTGACATAATAAGGCACTTATTATGTCATTGCACCAGCTCTTGCAGTTCCTCGTTGAACAACGCTTTTGGAGGCCAACCAGGAACGCGCGCGATCGTCCGCTATTCCTGCGAGCGTTTCGGTACGCTGCACTATGACGGTAAGTGTCCGCCTGATAATGTTATGTCGATGACGGCGTCCGACACTACTTTGAAACGACTGCTGTCCACGCCGAACCGTTCGGGACATGGTCCAGACCTGAACGTACTCAGTAGACAATAGGAAATTTCAATCATGCTCTTTAGAGCTGGCGGGACAGTCGTTTTGTCGTCACTACTGACACAGAAATAAACAACGTGAACAGCGGATTCGTATATAACAGTGTACGATTATCTGATTGCTGCTGCTGCTGATGTGCTATGTCGCTAAGACAACCAGACTGTGTATGTCAGCCAATCGAAGATTAGCTCTCATACCTTTACGTGTGAAACTTAGCTTTTTGATTCGTTAACATGGTACAAACAGCAGACAGAAATTAGACAGAAAAGTCGATATTTAAATTAAATACATACGTAACATTAAAAGACATGAATACATTACATAAATCTATACGCTATTGTGAACGAAGTGCATTTATTACTACATAAATTTCAATATTAGTTAAACTTTCAACTATGGGAAAAATTACAAAAAATTCGATTACTCTACTTTTCTTTAGTAATATAACAATTGTATAGCACACAATCGTACTACAATCATGAAAAATTCGAAACGTTCCGATTTGGGTTACTGTAACTTTATGTCTGACACAATGCTGATTTTCACAATTTTTTCAAATTTTTTATCTCTGTTTTGGGCTATGGGGTATTTCCAAAACTTAACGCTACACTCAGATGTTGGTTAAAATTCTCTTGAATTTGATACTTTACATGAATCAAATTAGTAATGTATAACTTACCGTCTGTGACACAGCAAGATGTATTTTCACTTAAAATTTACATGTTTCGGGACCTTGTCCCATCATCAGAATTTTAAAATCGTTATCTTATCCCATCATGCAATGGCATAATTGTTGTATAATTTCCAAAAATATTAAAACACATTTAAATAAAACTGTTACTTGACAGTTTTGACTGTCAGACTGTCATTCTGGATTTGACTGTCACTAGGAACAATAATAAATTGCAGTTTAATATTTACAGGAAACCTACAACAACTGATACAGTTATACACGCCACATCTTATCATCCACTGTCCCAAAAAATGGCCGCTTTCCACAGCATGATTAACCGCCTTCTGTCATTTCCCCTCAGTAATGAGGACTACTATGATGAACTGAATACCATTAAACACATTGCAATCACAAATGGTTACAAAGAAACAATAATAAATAGTATCCTCAAAAAACATAAGAAACGAAAAAACACGGACATACATAGGGCACTTGTGGACAATACTTATAAATACATCTCAACGCCGTACACGGCCTTTATGCCTAGAATTCTAACTTCAATTTTAAATAAGACTAATAATATTATTATCACGTATAAAACTACAAACAACATTTTAAATAATCTTCGTGTTCGTAAACCAACAGCCCTCGAAACTAAAACAGGGATTTATAAATTGATATGTGATGATTGTGATGCCTTCTATGTGGGCCAAACGGGCCGAAATTTTCTAAAAAGGTTCGCTGAACACAAGCCACCTACATACTTTCACAACTTAGAAAACATCAGATCTAAATTTGCTAAGCATCTTATCACGGAGAATCACAACTATACTGGCTTTAATACTAACCTAAAACCCCTTAACATTTGCAATAAAGGGCGTTATATGAACGCCCTCGAAGAATTCGAAATATATAAAGCATACAATAATGCCGATACCAAGCCACATGTTTTGAATGATCAGCTGCATTTTAAATCAAACATCCTGTATGATACTGCTTTGCGGCATCTGCTATGATACGGGGTAGATATGAACCAGTGCGCGGTCTGTCGCCGTACGGTGTACACCAAACGAAACCGTTGTGCGCGCTATTTGTATATGTGTATTCTTATTTTGTTTTATTTAAATGTGTTTTAATATTTTTGGAAATTATACGACAATTATGCCATCGATGATGGGATAAGATAACGATTTTAAAATTCTGATGATGGGACAAGGTCCCGAAACATGTAAATTTTAAGTGAAAATACATCTGCTGTAAGTCACAGACGGTAAGTTATACATTACTAATTTGATTATCAAATACGTGGCTTGGTACTATAATTGGAAATATTCCATAAATATAAATACTTTACATGACGTTTTGCGATATTATCAAAATTTTCACTCATTCTTGACCCTGAAGTGCAACATTTTCGCAAAAATTAACATTATATTCAAATTGTGGCTAAAAGTCGCTTTAATTTGAGTCCCCACATGGTCTTATGAGATTTCTTTGACCATTTCAAATTTTTTCTCCCGCCTCCCACTGTTTGGGGGATCAGTCTCAAAAACAATAGGACAAAAGTAAGGACACAAATTCTGACTTTTACAAAAAATTTTATGATGCGTTCAAAAGTTATCGTGAGAAATACTCCAAACAGACTGGTAGATAAATAGATAGACAGGAAAATGCCAAACAGTCAAGTTAAAACTGAGAACTCTCCTCCCTCGTTCAATTATGAAGTATGTTATTCATATCGTGTTGGAAACATTTATTCTCCCACGCAAGTCTGTGTTAGTCAGTACTATGCATATTTAAGCTTTTAACACCCCTCGACTACTGCCACATTTGTAAATTTTACACCATTCAGACGCAAATTGCTAAATTTAGTGAGTCGTGGAGAGAAAAGTTTTGCGAACGGGGAACTGTAAACAAATATAACATTCTGCCCACTGTCAAGGGAATATTGGCAGCCAGTCGGTTGAAAGTACAGCTCCGAATGATACCAAAATATTCACCGATTATTATAAAAAAAGTCAGCGTACATTGTTGGTTATACATTCATACATTGTTTGCTTAAAGAAGGCACAAAATAATTTTACGTTTAAACAGATATCTAAATACTAGCATTTAAATATCACTATAACGACCAAGCTTAAAGTTTTAACAGTTAAAATACAGCTCGTTAATTTCTCAACTCTTACGCATGTTTATGCCCAAAATAAGTCACTTGTAAATTCTGTAGGACACTTTTGATTGTTCATTACACGCTACTCAGTTCGATTAATTAAAATGTACATTCATCGATAATTAGAAGCTTTCGAATTACCGAATTTCATTTGGTTTATTTCTTGCCTCTTTAACGGATGGCTGTGATCGATTATAGACATTAGAGTCTAAATGACGGATTTTTGCCATCACATAAACTTTGTGACCTTGGTGGTGTGCAAGGGTTTGTGCGTAATTGTGTCTTGTTTTGTTCTGTGTTTTTTCCTAGTAAGTTGCTTTTAATTATTTATTGTACTATTTAGTCTTTATGTCATACAGTATGTAAACATTTGTTTTTTTTTGACTCTATATGATTCATTGATACAGTATTATTTATTAACTACGTACTACTCAGGTTCAGTTAACCTGAATATGGCTGTCGGTTGTTCGTCTCGCCAAAACGTCGCTCATTATAATTTTTCTGTGATGGCAAAATACTTCACTGAGAACTGTTACCATTTACGCTGGTTTCACACGAACTCCAATCGCACGTGATTTTTGGGACTTACCTATCCGAAATTCACACAGGGTTTGTGGGATTTGTCTCTGCGACAATCGCACATACGAGGTGTGATCGAAAAGTATCAGGATTGATTTTATTTACATATATATATATATATAAGAGTTACAGATTTGTAAACTTGTCTCCTTCAAAGTAGTCCTCCTTCGCAGCCACACACTTCTTCCAGCGCTTTTCCAGCTGTTCGAAGCATGTTCATCCTCTGTAAGAACCTTACGTTTTCTCGTAATATTTTCTTTTATCTCTTCTATGTCTTGAAATGATCTCCATTTCAATTGATGTTTATCTTCGGAAAGAGAAAAAAGTTACAGGTAATCATATCTGGCGAATATGGAGGATGCTGAAGCTGTGGAATATTGTGTTTAGCAAGAAAATGCTGAACGGCATGTGACGTATGGGCGGGTGCGTTGTCGTGTTGAAGACACTCACCACTCTGATGTGAACTGTGTGAACTGTGACCTTTTTCGTCAAATTGCATCCCTCAATCGCCTCAAAACAGAAATGTAGCAATCTTGATTTACTGTTTGGGCTGGTGGAGAAAATTCGTGATGAACAATCCCCTTGTGATCAAATAAAACTATGAGCATGGTCTCGACTTTGCTTCGGCTCTGTTTTGCCTTTTTAGTTTTGTGTCTTGGCCTTTAATCTTGCCCGTTTATTTTTGGTCTTGGAGAATTTGGCGTCTTCCACATTGAAGACTGGGCCTTAGTTTCTGGATTGTATCCAAAAACCCATGATTCATCACCCGTTACGATCGATTTAATGAAGTTCTCGTCGTTTTTAGCACAGTCAAGCAGGTCTTGAGCGACTGACACCCGGGAATCTTTTTGGTCAGCTGTGAGCACTTTTGGTATAAACTTTGCAGAAATACGTCTTATTCCCAACTCATCAGTAAGAATGGACTGAACTGATGCGAAACTAATATGTTAATCATTTGCTAGCTCACGAATGGTGATTCGGCGGTTTTCTCGCACAGCAGCACGCTCAAGCTCAACGTTGTGGTCAGACTTGCTGGTTAAAGGCCTTCCTGAACGCTCGTCACTCTCAACACTTTCACGCCCATCTTTAAAACGCTTAAATCACTCACAAACCTGTGTACGTCTCATACAATCTTCTTATAAACTTGTTGTAACTTTCAAATCTATCTTTATATGTTTCACCAACCTTTTGATAAAATCTGACACAAATCCTCTGATCAATTTTTTCTGACATGGTAAATGCTCCAAATGAGATTAACACACAACACAACAATGGGCGTTTGTAAACAAACCAGATCAGCTGTTATTATAAAACTTATACCGAGTAATTAGTATACTGTAAAGTAAACGTATGTGTCGCTTTTTTGGAGCGACGTCAGCTGACTTGGCATTGCCAATATCAATCCTGATACTTTTTGACCACTCCTCGTAGTTTGTCGGATTTACCTATGCGACAATCGCACATTGTTTGTGGGATTTACCTCTGCAACAATCACACTTGGTTTTTTGGCACTTACCTCTGTGACAATCCAACGTGGTTAGTGATACTTGCTCCTGTGACATTCCCACTTGTACTTTTTCACAGATCACCCTAGAATCTAGCAGCTAGACGACCGAGGTGCGCACTGTCAGCTGATTTTTTTTTTTTAATTTGACGTGAGTATGGAAGACGAAGAGGTGGAATTTTTATTTCTTATTATGCTGCATCATACTATGGGTCGCCATAGACAGTACTGGTTTCGTCCTATTCTGAGTTTTCGTGTTCTTAGTAGTCAGTTTTGACACACTGTAAATTTCAAAGTGACCAAAACGATTCTTTATGAACTACTGATTATCAGGGAAATTTTCTAACATACTGTTAAAAAAAGTATATCAGCATTTCCAACCAATGTGATGCCATATCGTTTGATTCCTGAAAGAAGATTAATTATCACTGTGAGGTGAGTAAAACTCTACTTAGGGTTTTATTACTACACTATTCTTGTTTGTATATTTTTTCTACTAATTTTTCACGTTCTTTGTATAAGCAAAAATGATTAAATTCTCACTCACAGTTTACTAACAATGGTATCGGCCTTTAAGAGCAGAAGGTAAAAACCGTCGTTATTAAAACAAACTCACTGTTTGAGTGTAAACGCGTGGTCACAATGTACAGAGCACAGGAGATGCGAGTGTGGTACTACAGCGTCGGTGTTTGTGAGAGTAATAGGCCTACTACATTCGCACAGCAAACAATCTAACCGACACCGTTTGCCCTACCGCCATACCTGACAATGTTTTTTAATCGGCCTTAGTGTACCCTTATGATTGAGATTCATTACGTCACCTCACGTTGAACAAACGCAAGGAAACATCACAATTTGATTCACTGGCTACCATCCATATGCTGTTAAAATTAGGTCTGTGTTATCAGTTAGGTTTACTTTGTTTCCGGATTTATCATTCCAAAGTGTCAAGAGTGTTCGCCTCTTCTTAATAGTCTGTTTCATTTGTTACATTGTAAATTTCGAAGTGACCAAAAGAATTATTCATGAACTACTGAGTATCAGAGACAGCTTCTAACAAACTGTTAAAAGTTTATGAGGTAGTATAACAGCAGTGTCAACCAATATGATGCCGCATTTAATTCGTGAAAGAATATTAATCGTCACTGTTATGTAAGTAAAACTCTACTTACCGTTTTATTGGTACCTTAGGCCGGCGTCAACTCTGTTAATATTGTTTTAACTATTCACCGGGCTATTAGGCCGTGGTCTAATGCTGCCGCATAAAACAGATGTTTCAGCACCAGCATTGGAGGCCAACTTTAGTGTTAGGCCTACGACTAGAGACTGTGAAGATGGCAACAGTCGGTTACGACAGTACTGTCGTAGGCCTACCAGTTGCTTTTCTCAAGTCGTTACACTGAAGGTAGCCTCCAATGGTGGGGCCGAAACGTCTGTTTTACGCGGCAGCATTAGACCACGGCCTAATAGCCGGCGAATAGTCAAAATAATATTAAAAGAGTTGCCGTTTTATTGGTACACTATTCTTGTTTATATATTTTTGTCAATATAACAGCACTTATTATTCCAAATATGTCAAGCTTCAATAAGCAAATAATGGCAAGTAGGCATATATGTAGATATGGAAATATGGAAGTGTTTGGCAAAACTTTTGTTTGGATCGTATTATTTCACGGGAGCGAGATTTGAACAGTAAGCAAGCAGACATGACTGGAAGCTATGAAAATATGTGGTAATTCAGTAAAATGACAAGAGGGTTGGTTGATAAAGAGTACGACTGTACGGGTTTTAAAGATATAATAGACAGGAAGAAACTGATTAGAAGACGGAAAAGAAAAGAAAAAGTTAAGTTCATAAGTCATGTCGTAGGCGTTACATGTTCCTGCATAACGTAAGAGGGTGAGACATCTGAGGATTTACATCTATAGCTTATATGTAGAACTGAAATTTTTCGTGTATTGTAAGACTGGCATCTCGTGTAAAAACACATTAAGTTCTAAACCAAAATGTCAATTTATTTGTTGTTTGCCGGCTGTTCGAAATTTACCTTTTGCGCGTGTTTTTAAACTCCAGACATAATTACGAGAACAGCTGGCAGAGCCGGTTCTAGAGCTTATAAGTGGGAAGAATAAATAACAGTAATAATTAATCATAAAAATCCATAGATATTAATTTTAAAATATCTATAAGACTTAAAATTAATGAAAAACTGTGAATACACTATATACTTTAAAATTCAATAGGAACGATTAGGCTTATGAAGGGGCTCACTCCCCCCTCTCCCGACAAAAGGCTAGAGCCCCGGCTGGCAGGTGAGATAGAGCTATCCGACTGCAGCGACGAAAGTAGCTTTTAGGTGAGTGATTTTCAGCTGGCGGCAAGCGATACATTTTTATGCGACTCGTGACATAGTCTTGGGAAACCAATTTAGTAACTACTCTATTTACTTTAATTAGTAAATGAATAATACAATATAATTTCAACTGAGTACGGTCTTGCAGGAGGAACCTATGATAAGATGTTTCATTGGTTCAACAAACGTACAGGAGATTTCACATCGTTTAACGGAAAGTGTAGTTGCGATAGCTTAGTCCTCTTTTATTTTCATCATATTGCAAGACCCAGAGTACTTCCTCCCATCCCTGGGCTAGACAAAAGAGACACGCTTGTCCTATGTTTTGTCCTTGACTTGTAGTCAGTTACACCTGTTATTCACGGTTAATTTTAAGACTTTTACGACTAAAATTGTGTCATTTACAAGCCGATCACTTCCTGAAGACCGGGCAAGAAAATGAATCGGATTTTTTTAACCTCCTACCTTATGAACGATTTCCAACTATGCGAAATGCGAAATTTCGGAGGGAAAATGACGTTGATGTGTGGACGTACATACATATGTGAAAGTATATTCTCCACAATGAAGTTAATCAATAACTATAGCAGACGTCGCCTCGCATTTTCTTCTCAGTTTCACCTACAGAGATTAGCAACAACTCAGCTTGATGTGAACATTCCTGCTTCAGTGGCTGTAGCAAATTACCTCAGTTTTTACGTTCAAGATTTTATTTAAATATACAGTGTTTAGAACCTTCCTCATATCTTCATTATTACATTGACATCATACAGATTGTAGCGTTAAAAATATCTAGTAAGATAAATTAAATGTGCAATTACCTTTTTTATTTATTTACCAATAACTTTTACGTTACTTGTCGAACAGTGATAGCTTATGACGAGGCCCGATGATAAGCTAATTGTGGCCCCAGGCCCTATTAAGTTTGAAACCACTGTTTTAGATAATGAATGATTGTCTTAATTCCACTGATGTTCAATGTAAGTCCTTGATATTAAAGATCGCTGCACATGTATACTCCTTCCGTTCTTAGTTAATTGCTGATGTAAACAAATACGCGAATGCTATTGGGCAAGGTCGTTAACACTCTTCTTACAGTAATATATTACGCGCATGTGCAGAATGTCTGCATAGTCAGATGAGAATTGTTTGACCAGTTAGTGTCACTGTAATGAGTTATTTTTATTTTAACATTTAGTCATCTTTGTTTATGATTAATATTACGAGTTGAGTTTATGATGTCCGTGACAACTGAACGCATTCCGCATAGTGCGTGGCTAAAAGCTGATATTGTCGCGCCGCTTAATTTAAAATATATACTACATTTTGAAGAAAGTTACGTGAAAACTGAAAATTTAAAGTTAGTGAAACAAAATGAACAAATTTTTTTTTAAATCGTAGTTGACTATGTTGTAGAAAAATTATAATATTTCTACAATATGATTATTATTGTAGAAATCTATAATATTGTAGATTATGTTAGAAAGATATAGGGGGCACCCTAGGACTTCCTCCTTATCACTGTAGTCTCAGTCCTACTGACTTCATATGGAGGCAGTACACACGAATCATATGCACACAGCAGACTGAGAGAAATCTAGTCAATACAAAAGAGTAGGCCAATTAACAATGGATTTTCTGCACAGTTAAATATAATAAACTGGTCTCAATATTATTTGAAATAATAAACATGAGGTACACGTCTGTTAGACTAAATATGGACATTCAAATTATATTGACCGAACATTTCTTTGGACGTTAGCAAAATACTTGCTAACACAAAAAATCAATAATAAAGGACAAAACTTGGCTCAGTTTCAAGCTTATAGTGCAAAAACTCTAGGTTATATTTTTACCGAAAGCAGTGCTAAACAAAACCACAAACTTGTTTTTCCCCACTTGTTTTGATATTGTGTTAAGAGTTTTCCAGTTCAGCGATAATGCCGGACAATAATAATACTTCAAAAGAATAGTAAAAAATTGGCTCCAGTTCTGCGATCACACGTATCTGAAAACAAATTCCCAGATACATACAAAACAACAAAATCAAAACGTTTTCAAACACCAAGGAAAAAAATCATCAGTATAACTAAGGAGCGTGATGGAAATTTAACATGAGCAAAACTCATTAATATATAAACTAGTAAACTTTCTGAGCTGCAGAACTCGCTCACTATTTTGAACGAAGCACGTTTTTTACGATGTAAATTTTCATATTAGATGATATTAGGTTAAAATTACAAAAATCCCAATTCCTCTATTTCTTTAGAAATAAAATAACAATCGTAGAGTACACAATCTTACAATAAACACTAAAAATTTGAAACATTCGCATGTGCTGGATTTTCACAATTTCTTCAAGTCTTTGATTTCTTTGATGGGCCCTGGCTGTCAAAAATTTGGACTTACCAAAACTTAACACTACATTCGTATGTTAGTTAAAATTATATTTAATTTGATACACCACATGAATTTTTGCGCTTTTATCAAAATTTTCACCCAGGGTTTAAAATTGCAACCTTAGTTGAATCACCCAACCTATCAAGCTTTCACCCAAGATTGAAGGCTGGAGCTCGTTCAACTCGCCCCCTCAAATACGCCTCAAATATAATTTGAAAATTATATTGCTATAATTTTGTAAATGCTAAAGCGATGTTTTATGTTATAATATACCGAAGTAAAAGTCATTTTATATATCTCATACTTTTACTGAGATAAAAAAAAAGATTTTATGTAACAGTAAAATTGATCTACTGCCCATAACGCAGTTTAGTTGAAAGGATCGAAATTAGTAAGACTATATTACGACTTGCAGGTCCATAGGTCATGCGGAGTAAATATTTCGTGATAAAAAAACAGAAAAACAAATTAGTTGTTGGTTTTACCGATAACCTGTTAGCTCCGCACGAAAGAAACATATATCTTTACCACAGCATGTCACTGGACAATAAAATTATATTAAACCCCACCTCAAAATAATGAACGAGACTGAGAAGTATGAAAGGATTTACTGGCTGACTGAAACCTTATATACTCATTTATCTTCCTGAAATGAGATGTAATGGATAAACAGATTTTAATATTACGAGCGTATGATATCCAACTTAGAGAACAATGTTTGGTTTCAATTCTTTTTGGGTACGTAACAAACAACTAATCTAACTTGCTTAGACACTTTTTATAAGGATATATAATAAAACAGTTTAAAAGTATACTGACTATATAATCTTAAATATGAATATCAACAGGCTTCAACATAACGGTTAAACAATTCCCGAGATAATGTAAATGTGAAAACATACCGACGTTTTTACTGTCACTGGTTCCCGCCAGAAATCTCGCCAGAAATTCAGATAATCAACAACTAGCACTTTAATTCTGCTGTCGTTTCGGATGTACCAGCAGGTAGATGGCATGCTTTTAGAAAACTGTTAATTGCCAACAGCGAGTAGCGTACTATTCCTAAAAAGCAGTAAATTACTTTGCAGTAAAATGAATAAGTTCAAGAAAAACACTAGGGAAATGCTATAATAGCCTACCCAAATAATGACAACAGTAATTTATAACCACACAGGCACATACGGCTGTATGAAACAATAGGCCTATTATTTGTGTTAATATACCATCGGCAGACTACGTAAGGTAGCATAAACGTTACTAAAACACTAATAAACAATGTGTTTCGTGGGCCGGCACAATGGTAACGCTCGAGACTGTGCCGCGGGCGTAGGGTTGCAAGGTCACGGCTTTGTCTGCCTACCCCCACCTAAAGCTAGGGACATATAATATAGCGGTCGTGTCTGGCGTGCCTGAGCTAGATAAGTAACAAAGTCTCTCTCTCTCTCTCTCTCTCTCTCTCTCTCTCTCTCTCTCTCTCTCTCTCTCTCTCTCTCCCTCTCTCTCTCTCTCTCTCTCTCCCTCTCTCTCTCTCTCTCTCTCCCTCTCTCTCAGTCTCAGTCTCTCTCTCACACACACACACACTCACACAATTCCCTCTCCACCGTGGGGCTCGTCACCGCACATGATTACTAGATTGCTGATTTCTCTCTGGCGGCGGCGTAAAGCGAGTTGCACCACGGTCACCCTACAGGTATAATGCTTGAACGGAGAAGAAGAAAATGTAGTAATGTAAATAAATATATTAATAAAAATCATTCTCTGTAGATATTCGTGTGCACAGCTTTTATGTACAATATTTATGAGTTTAATTAAACCGTGCCATATCAAAATCGTTATTTTGTGCATCTACTAGAAATTAAGAATTTAATTGAAATATTATTGCGCATTATAAGTTTAAACTTTTATATTATGTGTTCCACCCATTTGCGCAGCACTCTCTTCCACATACAGCACAAAATTACCGGTATGTATTATCCTTCTCTTCTCCATGGTCTTATAATGTGTATAATAATAATACATTCCTTACTCTCATCACGTACTTAACAATACTACAATAGTACATTTCATACGATACACTTCATAAATGAATTGGCGATAGTACGTTGAAAGTTAGAAACATTGCAATGAAACACTTCAATTAAGGTAACTGTTGTACTGAAATCCTCACTTGAATGCAGCATTAAGATACTGACCCAACAAAATTTCGTTCTAATGTCGTACGATTTAATATTGGACTTGTGAGAGAAAATTACATTAATCCAAAATATAATAACACGAGAGAATAAGATAAAAGCCACGAGAGAAGCAGACTGTAAGTAATTTAATACTGTATTTGCAGTCTCCTGCATTTAGTAGTTTGACGTCAGTAAAACAGGAGGAAAAACCACATAGAACCCAGTACAATGGCTGTATTAACTATATTATAACTATTACATTAACAAAGTCCTATTTCTTTTAATGCGATGATTCTATTTGAGTAATCGTGTATAGCATAGTAAAGATAAATTACGTTTAGAAGTTTAAAAATTGTTATAAACTCATTTGTAATAATTTGGCAAATGACATATCATTATAAAAACTTATATTAAATATTCAGAATGACAAAAATTAAGACATGTGGGAAATAAATGTGTCGAATTTGTATTTAATAACGAAATTTATGTTCTGTAGAGGTAATTAGTTAATAATTATTGTTCATTCGTGATACAAAAAGAAGTATCGCAAATGCTTCATGATACGTACTAAATAAACTAATACTTAGGGATGTACAAGTAAACCAAAAGCGAGGAAATATACCACGTCATACTGTATAGGGTCAAGATAAGATACCATCCAAACAACCCTAACCCAGAACTGTGACACCTAAAACACAGAAACTGACAGACATTGCGTTACTTATAGAATTATTTAACTATCATTTTGACTTAAACTATATCATTATAGATTATGGCCTCTAGATCAGACTCCAAATGTCTTTTATTTCATTATAACATTACATAATATAATATATTTCATTATAGCATTATAACATATACTTATTGTACTATAGTTATGTGTAGAGCGCAGAAAAATAAATATATTAAAACTTGCGATACTGATCAAGTAATCATTCAATACAATGAATAGGAACTCTAGAGTTCGATGTACCAGGTACAGCAAATCTGTTCAAATTACAACATGAACATTTCTATGCAGAAGACAAAAATGGGTGGTTTTTATGTATGGCAACTACCCCCTTGCGAACTAAGATTGTATTGGATAATAAGAGTATACAGCAGGTGTCCACTATCTTGGTTGCCACTTCACTTATGGCATGGATTATGATGTTGGTCATGGATAAAGTGACTAAGTTTCAGTCAATATGTGGCACAATTCATCAAACGTTTCTAGGAAAACAAGGAAAGACACTCAACCAAAATTATAAAAGGTAATGCCTGCAACAGTGTTGTATGGTTCTGAAACCTGGATACCGGTAAAAAACATCTGACCTGATACAGGTACCGGAGGTGAGATTCTTGCCACCTGTTAAAGGCTGCAGCCGCACAGATAGAATCTATAGTGAAGACATAAGCAAAGCGTTGAAAGTTTTTAATATCCAAGATGTTGCAGAAAATAAAGAGAGATGGATTGCTCATCTGTAGGATGCCAGATGTAAATTTTGTCAAATGGCAATACAAGCGTACTGGACAAAGCAGTACAGGAAGAGATAGGAAGTGTGGGTGGAGTAGATGTATTTCCTTTGAGACCGAATCAGGCGATTCGCTTATTCCCTGATGAAACAAGAAGAAGAACAACAATTGTGATATGCTTCTGAATCAATTAGGTTAAATTTGTTACACCTAAATATGTTCTTTTAATTAGGCTACGGACAGCAAATTAAGGCAGGATTTCTCCAAAATATAAGGGGACAAAGGTTAACATCATACTAACGCAAAAGTCCAATGCAAATGTGTGTTTCAAAATGTATCCATTTAACATATTCTTATGTACGTAATGTCTATTTGCTTACGAAAAAGTTGGTAATTTGATAGAAACGATATTTGTTGACAACCTGAACAGTACAGATAACACTCTCATTGCGTTAGTCTCCACGATGATAAACTTTGTGAGATTACTTCCCGCAGTATTCAGTACAATAGAATTTAATTCGTTATTCGTGAACTTGAGGGGAAATTCGGGATGCACATAAATAATCACTTTGTTCACAAATCAATAATTGATATAGCTCAAGTAAAACACGTATAAAACCGATGAAGAGATAAATTAAAGAAAAAATTGCGATATAAGGAGGCTTTATTTATTCTATAATCAGTACGCTTCGGCGAAACTGGTAATGAAGTCACGATACACAGAGAAAAAGGCAACAGATGACAACATAAAACAGAAATGTATCTAGCCTATTTATATAAACAATATACTTGCCATTGATTTTAAAATAAAGAAAATCAGTTTGATTTTTATTTGGTCTGGTATGGTTTGGTACGCGTATTTAACACAAAATTGTTTTCTCTTGTGGACCAGGGCTACGTTTGTTACAAATTCGCAACAACAAATGTTTTGGCTGTAAAAGTTGGCATCAACCTTAAAGAGGCAGTCGAAGGAAAGGATAATTTCTCAGACAGATGAAAGATGTCACAACAATTACTACAAGGCCAAAAACTGGTTTCCCAAGGGAAACATGTAATACGGTCGAAAACTGTATTGAATTGACATTGTTCTTGAAGAAGTTAATGAAATTAATTACTTAGCTTGTTGTGTTTAGTGGAAACTAATAAGATTATCTGACCAATTAAATGAATGAATTTCTGTATATTTATGGAGCTGTTATAAGCACAATTGGAGAGTACAAGAAATGCCATTAAGGTCCTGGTCCATGACTGAAAATCTTGACCTTTATCCCCCCCCCCCCCCGAGGAAGCGGGAAAAGAACTTTTACTTAGAGGCCTACATATTTTATATGCAAGCGGCTAACGATGCAGTGACCAAGCGTCTTCCAGGATAAGGAGATCCCCTTTTACCAAGTGATAACGGCCTCCAAGGAGGTTGGATGAGCGGTAAAAGAATGGGACACCCTCTTGCTCTTGGGATGGAAAACTATCCCTAAAGGCGGATGAACTGTTCAGCCAAAGTCATAGGATGGGAATGCCACTGTAAACCACTAAAGTAAAGATCCAGTAGGATCCCTTGTTTCAGAATGTTGAAAATGTTGGGGCAGTTCTAGTTAAGTAATGATTAAAAGTCTACGGAAAGGAAGTAATTGTAGGCCACCAGCCTCTGGGTTGAGGAGGAGAATAAGAATATAAACACTATAAAAAGGAATGCCATAAACGATATGAATTTCAAATTTTATAAGTAAATGCTGTTCACTATTGTTACGTGATTGTGAAGCCTGGACGGTGATGAAGAGGAATCGGAGCAAGTTTCGGGCAGCTGAAATGAAGTACCAGTTGCACAAGAGCTGATCGCATAAGGAACTCAAAATAGTCTCATTCAGTTAGACGAACACTGCCTACGAAGACTTACGGAATCTCTATTTACACAGAACAGAAGATATTACGATGATGATGACGATAAAGATGTTAATGCAGAAAAAGGGCGCGGAAGAAATCCAGTGACTGCTTAGACTTCCTAAGTGGTCGTGAAAATTTTCAAACCAACAATAGGCTACATACGCTTGGACAATTACGTATCTCAGCCAAATATACACGTTTGTGTGGCCTTATATGATCATTTTCGTTTGTAACCAGTTTTCATTAAACCGTAAAATATTACAATTTGATGAAGTTACTATCAAACATATGCGGCATGAAGAAAATCAATAAAATTTATCTGTACATATAAGGATTGCAACGCTTTAGAAAGTGACAAATGTATTAGGCTTTGCGGTGACTTTTGCTTGTTCAGATCTTCTGTAAATTTCTCAGTTAATAATAGAGTTACTTATGATTGTTAAAAGTACAACGAGTTTACATGAAATGAAGAAGCTTAATTCATCAGGATTCATTAACCTTATTAAAGTTTTTATAAGTTAATAGTTTCTGTTGTTCTGTGGCCCAAACATTTGGCTTAATCATGTTTTGATGATTCTAATAGTACGATTGACAAAAATGATTAAGATATAGTGACTTATCTGAAAAACTGCTTGGCATCGAATACACTGACGATCTGTTCCGGCGGATATTTTATTGGGGAGAGTAATAAATTTTCTCAGACGCGTTATACCTTAAGGATACTAAATACAACACAGTACTGTTGCTCAAGTCTCACTCAGGCTCTAAAGGCAGAGAACTTGTCTTGCTCTTGCAGGTCAGTTAAATTAAAGGTTAATTATAACTCGCTGACGTTTTTATAAGATAGTAGTTTTTGTTCTTAATGTCTTCATCCGCATAACAGCAACACTACCGGTAACTTTCATTAAGGTATTAGCTGATTATTTCCACAGAATGTAGCTTTGTTCCTTTTTACCCATCTGTCTGGCACTGCCTACATTATGCCAGCAGTGCTGAACAAAACTAATTACAGCATTACGTTCAGATCTCAGGTAAAAGTTGCGCCGTACCAATACGCGAATGGGGTTGAAGCTGCGTGGCAAACAATCAAACGGTACCACCACAGAAAACTATGTAAACTACTGGGTTTTACTTACTTTCGTAAAAATAAGACCTTGACGGGTATTGCTAGTTTGTGGATTGACTTGGTATTTGTAGTTCATAGCTATTACGTTCAGCGGAGGCCAGAGGGATTTTGCACAAACAGTCACATCCAGTCACTTGTGACCATAGCTTCAGACGACACTGTTTGAAAGATGAAAAACAAGAAAACAATCCACCCCCCCCTCCACGAGACACAATATAGACCAACACTGAAACCATTTTCAGAATTACGCACGAAACCAACGAAAATACAATTTTTTTAATGTGTTTTGAAAATAAAATAAAGATGTCTTGTTTATCTCACTACTTCTCAATATTTACACTCACTTACGAAGAAGAAAAAAAGAAGGCCTACACGTGTATGCGCGAGCGTGCTTTCTATGTGTGGAGAGAGAGAGAGAGAGAGAGAGAGAGAGAGAGAGAGAGAGAGAGAGAGAGAGAGACAGAGACAGAGAGACAGAGACAGAGACAGAGACAGAGAGAGACAGAGACAGATAGACAGACAGACAGAGGAACGTAGCATATCTCGTTAACTAATATTAAGTATTACGAAAATAATAGAAGCAGGGTACCTAAGTTATGTAATTTTCTCTAATTACTAATTAACCAATATAAACAAGTAACTTTTAACAAAGTACTGTAATAACTACGTTATGATTATTTTTTCGCGACTTATGCGGTGTTCTGATCATACAATTGCAGTCAAGAAAAATCATATTCGAATGCAGCAGTAAAGAACATTTCAGTGGATGACTGTATAGTTAGTAGAAGGAATTTGCGAGTCATAATACTCTACCATAATTCGTGTAATACGTGGAAACACGAATTATATTTCATATTTTTTAAGTGCAGGATTAAATTCTAAAATATTATAGATTCAAATTTCAATAGGAAATATTTTTATAAGAATAATTTTACAGTTATTTTAATTTTAGCTTCGAACATTCGCATATTTTTAACCCTCAATCTTGTGAGTAGTTTGTTAAGTTTCTAAACACAATACTCTTTTGATAAAAATTACATGAGCAGAGTTGTCGCCAGACCGTTTGCGACAGTAAGTAACCATTCTTCGTCGTAGTATGAACGAAACGCCCTACCATGGCCATAGTTTTATTACCGAAACGTACTGCGTTCTTTACCTTTTGCAGTTAAGTAGTATTAATCAGTACTGTTTAGAAACTGTATATGATCGTACAGCTTCTTTGCTAAGTAATATTATGTCTTTATGTATTTCCGTTATCTCACTGTACAGTGTTATTTAATAATACATCCTTGTAGCCCTTCCTGAAATGCTTTAGGAAAGCAAGGTAGGGACCAATTTTGAGCCGTTACAATATGATGTACAGGAAAGATAGTATGGCCATCATTATACTCAAATCGCCTAATATGTTACGATATGTTCGTCTAGGTTCTTAGTCGACCTGCGGTTAAACTACCTTGATTTTACCAGTCAATCAAACTCAAGAGTAGATTCTATAGAATCAATAGCAGGTTAATAGCAATACCTGATAGACATTAAACCTCTACAACGTAATTTAATTCTATTATAATAGAATCACAAGGTGAGACTCTTCACAAGTTTCACAACTCGGAAAGATTAATTAGTCGTTTAATGTCTACCACCTGTTAATTCTGACTTGTAATACAGATGTTCTGACAAACTCCATTCTGCTCACGCGATATTCCCCTTTGCAAGAGTGAATGAGAAATGCAGTTCTATTAATCACAGTGTTATTACTGAAAGTGACTGCCAGAAAAGTTTTAACGAAGTTGGACAGCGTCAGAAATGCTTTACGTAATCTGCCATTATAACCACAATCGTGCAATGTCTGTTTGAATTTTTGAAACATATTCAGAAGCTTTTTTTAAACAATAAACAAAATAACTTTTGTACATAATAGTTACCGTACATAATAGTTACAGTACATAACTTATATAGCACAACTGTTTTTTATTGTCTGGAGCAATATTTGTGAATTAACATTTACCCAAAAACCTTTAGTTTTGCGTTGATAATTTGGGAAACCCCCACACAATTTTTATGAAAGTAATCCAGTTGTAAATAGGAAAAATATAAAACAAAATCTCCTACAGTAGCTCAAAATAAAGTCCTTAGATCAACCACAATTCTATAAACTAATAAAATTTTTACTTTTATTTCCTTCCTTCTAGTAGAGAAACGTAACTTTCAATTTATTCTGTTTACTTTTACAAATTTAAAAACTTATTTTTAATAAGCCGGACTTTAATAAACTGGAGGTTGGTGCGATGACGAAGGGCAGCAGTAGGAAGCTATTAATCTAATAGGACAGTAATTTGTAAATTTTATCTAAAATCTAATTATCTATTGAGCTAAAATAAATAAGACACATTTCATTAATTTAAATAATGTTTATTTCATATCATAAAATTAAAGAAAATTATTAAAGCAACTCGTTCTTGAGTAAATACAGTTTTCATCTGATAACACAACCACAATTACAAGTTACATTTTGTAAAATGGTAGCACTTTATTTTACAAAGGATTCACTGAATGCTACAAGTTCAGTGATACACGCGAAATCTTCGGCTACCTGCATTTGTGACGTTGGTTGCTGGAAGTATCGTGTATGAGTATGCACAACACGCTGTCTGTCTGTCTATGAGACGTTTCTGTCCCATTACGTGAGGTGTCTTCTACCTCTGCCTTCATGCTATTTCAGTCGTATTCCGCCTCCTTACTTAAATTAAGCCACTGCCTCATATTCATACTTTTAACATTAATTTCAAAATACGTCCCGTAGACTCCTTAGAAAACGCCTGCGAATCCCTTGCTGTCCTCGGACCACCTTTTGAAATTACTGGGTAAGAGATGGATCAGTTACGATAGTAACACCGCTAGAAGTTTTAAACTGATAATAATCAAAAAGTACTCAAATAAATTACTATAGAACACAAAACTACACTTTTCGATGCACACTATCTAAATTGGTCTCAAAATTAGCTTAACACGAGCGGAACGATATGTCCAGGTCATGAATCAGAAGTGTTTAAAGTAGTAACTTGGCGGGGATGAGAGCAGTGAGGAAGTGGGAGAGGGTGATCTTGTAGTGGCAATTAAATTCTGCATGAGTGCAATCTTCCGAACGATATGAATTTAGCGCACAACAGAATGCATACAACACGATATTTTCCGTATTTTAGCTTTAGGCACTTCTTAGATAATATTGCATTTAGTGCATACAGTGACGTTCAAGTAAACTAAATGTAAATGGCAACATGCAAAGTCACAGAAACCGACATTAAGGTTCCAGTCACATGGGAAACATAAGCAACCTATGCCAGCCCAGTTTGTCTATTGGAGCTCTTTCCAATTTACGTATGTCGCCAGATACATTTACACGACCATTAAAAATTGCTTGTTTTTGAAACCCGCGGTTATGGTTACGCTCGCATTAAATCATTTATTACAAAGACTCAGTATTACGGACAACTCTATTTTTCATTTCTCGTCTTTCTCAGAGAACAGCTTGCATTGTACTGAACCTGGAGCGCCCGTCTTTTAACCTTTTATACCTGTATACGCTTTTCAGTTACCTTTGTTGAATTATACACACAGCCATGAACACACACACCCACACACACATACACACACAAACAGTGATAGGAGGTTGGTGCGATGACGAAGGGCAGCAGTAGGAAGCTATTAATCTAATAGGACAGTAATTTGTAAATTTTATCTAAACTCTAATTATCTATTGAGCTAAAATAAACAGTCCTACCTTAAATATAACTGAATACAATTAAATACTATATTTGTATATCTAGATCTGTATATGCGTTTGTGTATCATCATGCATCTTCAACAAGGATTAAGCAAAAAGGTGTTTTCGATTCCAAACAGATACACGCGAGCTTATCACTCCACCGCTTCTTCGGACGTTCCACACCTCTCCGTCCTTTCGGCTTATAATTTAGTAGTTGTTTGGGGATGCAGCATTTATTCTTTCGATTAAGAGGTCCAAGCAGTTTAAAGAGGTATTAAACAATTTACGTGTTTACAGACCAAGTCATTTTAGTTAACGTCGTGACTTTCAAGAGCATAATGCCAACGTTAAGTGAGAATTTATTGTACACAACTGACGTGAACAAATATAATTTAGTAGAAGCTATTCGAAAAGAAAGAAACGCTTTCTTCTGAACATCGTTTAACCCGAAAGAAAGGAAGGCATTTGCTTATTCGACCCGAAAGCAATAAAGTACGCTGATACATCTCACGTGTCGCCCTACTGCACAGTTTATCTCTAAGCTGGTAAACGCTTTATTGTACTTCACACGCTTTTGCAAAATTTTTTACGCACAAAAGAGGTTGTATAAGAAAAGCTTTTATATCTTCTATCTTATTACACCCAATTCACATTTAAAATCATAAGAAGTTTAACGTTTAAATTACTTGAGCATTACTTAAGCACAAGTTTACTCTTAATACTTGAGCACCTAAGTTTTAAAATATACTTAGGACTTAAAATATACATAGTAATGCGTATTTAATATGTTACAATAATTTTGAAGGACAAGAGTTGAGATGCTCGTATAACAGTTAACGCTTAATTTTCCGGTTTCTTGTAACCTATCCTCTAATGTTTACAGATTTCTTGTGTTCTTACTGCAATGGATGCTGAAATGTTTCTACAGTTCCAATAGAATTGTTAGTCTTGTAACGTCACAGAACGTTCCATAAAGGAAACCATTTACATACCAATTATCATAAGAGGAAAATGAGGTGAACAGTATCAAACCCAAGTAGCCCTAAAAAATTGTGTAATATTGTCTAATAATTATTTCTACTAACATGAAAAACGACCAGACTTTGACTAAGACACAAACCCCATATATATTATTAAAGTGAATAACAGTGAATAAACCATAAGACACTATAAGAGAGACGAATAATGTCAGAATCAACCAAAATGAAGTCATTAATTATTAAGTCTGAATAGAGTATAAAGAACTATTTTTTGTGAATGAATGTACATGATCCATTATTATATTATGTAATGTAAATAAAACAAATGTATTAAATGACTTAAATACATTATTAGAAAGAATCTAAGTTAAAATAAAAATTATATATTTGTTATGACAAAAAATATTAATGTGTTGGATTTGAGACCAAACACCCAGATTTCATGAAAAATTAATTATTATCAGATTGAAATAAAAACTATATGTAATTGTCAAGCAGACAAACATGAACAATTTATCGTAAATAAAGAAAGCTGTCAAACGAATAAAAGTCAGTCAAAATAGCCAAAAACTATATTAACTAAAAACATGTGGTAGGCATATAATATTGTATAATTTATGGATTTAATGTTGCCAAAATGCAACCAAATTGCATTAGAAAGTTGAAATATGATATAAAGCGACTATACTAATATATTTGACTAACTTTAACATTGTAATAGTCAAGTTAGCAAAATATTTACCTATACCATGTATGGCTGGAGCCAATCAACCAGTACAAAAATAATCATATCTGGCTAAATATTTACAAAATGCTAACAAAAATAAAATAGAATGGTACAATACTTCAGTATACCTTAAAGACGAACAAACTCAGTCAATTATAAAAGAATTTAACTTATAAGAGTGAGATTTGTCACACCATGAAAAAGGGCATCTCAAGACCAATCAATGATGCTATGTCATCCTGTAATAAAAATAATGAATGTAAAGAGTAACCAGGTATCACAAAAGATAGACAACATAATACACTCTGAGTGTACACTAGTGAAATACTACATATGTTAAAGAAAGAGACTAATTATTGTGTTATAACATTAACAAAAAACCTAGGCCATGGACAAGGGCCATGTAAAATTGTAATTATTTATGTATAATCTATGTTAAAATTTGTTTGTTTTGTTATAGGAAGGTAGTAATGTTATATGTTCAGATTGTGGAAGGAACATAATAATTCCACAACAATTTTTGTTATAAAATTTGAATTTTAATGACAACAACCCGAGGTGAGAGTTGTATATTGTGTTACTTATTAGACTTAATTTAATTAAAAACCAATCATAATTAGTATCACTAGATTCAGTTGAAAACAGAGAATCTAAATGTAATAATGGCATACAAATTGTGAGTACTAATGTAAAACTGTTTGATAAATACCAGTGTAAGTTTTGAAATATCCTTAGTATGAAGAATAAGAAATTCGTTCTAAAAGCTTCCACGGAAGTTAAAATTGTTCCATGACATTCCATTTCGTTTATTCTCGAACAATCTAGAAAGAATTTTTACAGAAATATACCGGAAGTCGATGAAAACAATCAGCCTGAATTAGTATAAAAGAGAGACCAAATTCGACCCAAAAAACTTGAAACTTGAACTCCAGAACTGATGCATCACCCACGACACTGATCAACGCAGCTAAGGCGAAACCGAGAGGCGAGAAATCGACAAGACGAAGAAAGGCTTTTCCCGTACATAGACAAACAGACTGACATAACCTCTACAAGAATCTACGCCAATGTGTTGCTGAAATAGAGCAGCAACACGGCAAATTTTAATAGAAATCACGCAGCCAGAACGTCAACGGCCCAGGAGGGACCAAAACTTTAAATAGAGAACCAATTCTGCTGTGTTCGCATAGACTGACTAACTTGACAATAATCCCCTTAACGTAAACAAACAAACATAAAGCCTTTCTCTCGACACTGCTTGGGAATCAGCGCTGTGGCGGCCAATTTCTGAATCAACGCGAAACAGATGATTTGTAGCGGCGGCGTTTGAACGATAATCTACTGCCAACGTTTTCACAAAAAGTGCGGAAATAGTAAATGATCGCAATTTTGACTTAAAATAGATTCAGTGCACATATGAAGAGGCGAGATTGAAAAAACTACCCGAGAGGAGTGTCCTGTGCGAGAATAATTAATCATTGGAACGTGAGTTACCAAAATTAAAGTCATTTTTTTACCTGGTTACATTTATCACACAGTTGTACTACACACGCCAGACACACCTTCAAATCACTTAATTTTTCTTGTAAGGCATCTTATTGATATGTCTTGGTAGTTCAAAGGAGTCACGTCCTGAGAGTAAAGATTTTTCACGTATTAAACTCATGCTTTTCAACTGAGTAAAAAATTGAAAACACTAGCCGATACTTGATTGGATAAATAAAATTGTCAATAATAATAATAATAACTTGCGAATTTTTTTATTAACTCTGCAATTGTATAATTTTTTATGAATGTTAGTCCTTCAGACGATTTGTTTGTTTTTGAAGAATCATTAAACTTACCTGATTTTTCCAAGCTAAACTGACTTGTTTATATTTTTTCATAGAAGCAAGATTTAAAAATTTTAATTTCTTTATTAATCACATTTTATTCTTGGAACAAACGATTCCAAGTGGCGCCCACAAAAAACATAGTATTAAGTTGTGTTACAGGACTACATCACCGCAGAGGATCCAGTCAACAGTAAGTAACAAAAGTGCGCGGAGGTAACGCCCGACATTTTACAACACTTTTACACTACTATTTTTTTTTTGTTATAAATTGACGGCTCCAACAGTGGGGATTAAAGGAGAGTATCTTAGAAAATGGTTACACCCACTTTTTCTATTTGGTTATAAATTGGCAGCCCAACTAGTGAGGCTTGAAAAAACGGAACAAGCCCGGCAACTACCAACAGATCAAAATGCCGCAACCTAAGGGAAAAAAGGCGATGAAGAACGTGGAACCCGAGTTAAGTGTGGAAGACGGAGAGGCAGTACAAATGGAGGTAACGGAATTAGAACCGCCCACACTAGAAATGGAAAGACCAGTACAAACGGCAGAGGAATTAGAAGAACAAACGGGAGAAGAACCCATACAAATGGTAGAACAAACAGAGAATCCCAAACCAGAGAAAATAACAGGAAGCGTTGACGCGAATATAATAATGATGATGTTCCGAACGCTAAACGAAAATATGAATAAAAACAGACAGGAAGATAAGGAGGAGAATAAGAGAAATAGACAGCAAGATAAGGAGGAAATAATAAAATCCCTGAAGGAGGATATGAACAAAAATACAGAATGCCTGAAGGAGGAGAATAATAAAAATAGACTGGAAGATAAGGAGAAATTAGACAAAAACATAGAATCTTTAAGGGAGGATATAACCGAGAAAATAAATGACAATGGGAAAAAGCTAGAACTATTTCAGGAGGAGAATAAAAAATGTATAGAGTCCCTGAAAAAAGAAATTAGCATAAAGTACGAAACAGTAAACAAAACGATCAATGATAATAAAATCGATAGTCACAGGAAGGTCGAAAACATGGAGAAACAGTTGGAAAGATTACAGGAGGGAAACAATACACGTTTCGAAAATATAGAGGAACAAACAGTAGAGACCAAACAAGATGTTAGAAATCTCGAAAACATGGTAAGGCAGAACCAAGACGCCATCATGCAGGAGGTGGGAGAAGTCCAGAAGGACGTTAGCGAGAGGATGCAGAGAACATATGACATCGCTAACAGGCTGGACGAGCAAATTAAAACTAACAAAAATAGCATACTGGAAATAGACCAGAGAGAAAAGAACCTGCAGGAAAGATTAGAGGCGCTGAGAGATACACCTGTATTAAATACTCATACGTGTCATGGTGAAAACAGGGAAGTAATCAACTTCCAAAACTATCGACGAAACCCAATGGAATTTTTAGAAAGAATGGAAGAGTTTATTGGGAGAAATAGAGAAACAAGGTGGGACAGGATAAGGGAGATGCTAGACGAGACGTTTAAAAACACTAGGGATAACTGGTGGATAGCGGTACGACCCGAAATCACGAATTTAGCCGAGTTTAAACGCCAGTTTAAGGAGAAGTATTGGTCGGAGACTGCACAAAACAGGGTAAGAATGGACATATTCTATGGCAAATACGACGCGTCCAATGGACAGTCCCCGACGTCTTATTTCCTAGGAAAGGTATGTTTAGCACGGAAGTTGATACCGCCGATCCCAGAAGAATGTTTGGTAAGGCAATTAGCTGGACATTACAGTTATGGTATCAAAGATGCCCAATTATACCAACAGCTCAGTAAAATAGCCGATCTGGCCAAATTACTAGAAAATTGTGAATCCACTGGAAGGTTCCAGGATTACCAACCCCCCAATCGTAAGGTAGAATACAATAACAACAATAACGGACCAAACCGGAATGGAGGTGGAAACGGTAACAACCTGAACACAAATAGTCAGAATAATAATACCCCACCAAATGGCCGAAGTGATAACACTCAGGGCCCAAATAACCGCAACTATCCGGGACACAACAGAAGTAATTACACCGGGAATAATTACGGTAGAAACTACCACCAGGGAAATAGTTATCGCGGAAATAACTATAGGGGAAATAATTATGGTCAACGCAATAGTTATCGTAACGGGGGCGACCAAGGAGGAGGCGATAGGAGAAATCACGAATATAGGCCCCAGGTAAATTATATGATGGCCGATAATCGACGACCATATCCACCCAATTTACCAAGTTACAGGTATATGACTCAACAGACGCGAGGTAACCAGGGTGATACGGCGAATAACCGTCATCAGTTTTCAGAGGGTAGGAGTAACGAACCACCCCGAAACGAAAGTAACAACCAACAGGAACCAAACGCTAACCAAAATAATAATGAGAATTGGGTAACAGTCCACGAAAATCCGGGTTTTTCATTACAGCATAATCAGGCAAGTAATGACGAAAGACCCCGAACAGTTCAGGTAAACCATGTATTGGCAGAAACTAGCCGAGAACCAAATAATAACCCTAGAAATGAAAGTGAAATAGAGGAGGAATTCCGCTATGCAGAAAAGATATGGCCCAAACATGTGGTGAGATGGTAATGCCATGGATTAATCATCCAGAATAAATGTCATAGACCAGGCATTTGAAGGAGTTGAGGAGCTAAACATCGAAAAGTCGGATATTGAGAAGAGAAGGAATTAAAAAGGAATGGGAATGATAAATAATGACTTAATATAAGGATCACACAACCAAAAGGGGTTGAAATAATCAAAGTAATTAACCCAAAGTGACAAATATAAACCCAAATATTATCAAACATAAAAACAATACCTACGAGGTAACTGACACGGTTAGTAACAAAGTAAAAGGTACGTATAACCAAACATCATTGAAAAAGTACCATGATTAAAAATCACAAGTCAAATACTCAATCAGTGACCAAGTACCATGACCAAAAACCCAAGTCAAATACAGCATCATTGAGAAGGTACCTGGCGCGGCAACGCCCACAGTACCCCCCTCACAGACCCAGCCGCCTAAGAAACGGCGCGCTAAGCGCAAGAATAGACAGCCACTTGCGGCAAAACAACTCTACCCGGAGGCTAACAACGCCCCTCCGGCTGCCCAGCAACTACCCGGCCAGGAGCCTGCTCCTGTTGCCCAGGCCCCTGCGACTTCCATGGAAATCTCGCCAGCCCCCGAGCAGCCAGCTCCAATTGCCCAACCTCCCCTGGAGGCGGCATCTGCACCTTCCGCGGCCCCAGCGCCGGCTAGTCAGGCCCCTGTGGCCGGTGGTTCACCACTGGTCACTGAGGCTCAGCTGATGGCCTGGGTCAGCGGCATTGTTCCGCAAATTCTTGCTGCTCGGGATGTCCCGACTATACTCATGGCGATCCTAACATCGCTGATCGCCCTGATCGTCCCCTCATCTAACCATGGCTAGACAGTTCCGGATCGTCGCGTGGAATGCAGATGGCATTCCGGCGCGTCGGGCCGAACTGGCAGCTTTCCTTGTCGAGTACGACGCAGATGTCGTACTCCTCTCTGAAACGCATCTTGCCCCTAACCGGCGATTTTCCCTGCCAGCCTATGCTTGCTACAGGAAAGACAGGAATGGTCCCGATCGCCACCGAGCATCTGGCGGAGTGGCGATCTTAGTCCACAGGCGACACTCTCATAGAGAACTCCCTGCCCCTGAAACTACCCTCATCGAAGCATGTGCTGTGGCGCTGGATGTAGCCGGCCTGGAGGTGCGCTTTGTTTCTGCGTACCACCCGCCCGGCCATCGAGCTCCACCGCATGAGGAGTGGGACGCCCTCCTAGACAGCGATCTCCCAACCATCGTAGCCAGAGACCTTAATGCCAAGCATCCCTCTTGGAACAGCAGAACGTCAAACCCCTACGGCAATTCTCTCCGTAGGGCTGTCGAAGATGATCCCAGCGTCCTCATCATCGGCCCGTCCGAACCGACACACTTTTCCACTGCGGGTTATCCGCCGGATGTCCTTGATATTGTAATTGTCAAGGCCATCCCCTTTCATCTACAAGTCAGCGCGGTGTCGGACCTATCGTCCGATCACGACCCCCTACTTGTAACTGTCTTTCTGCCGTCGGTCTCACCCCGACTTCCCGATCATCCTGTTAGGAGAGTCAATTGGCGATCCTACCATGATGATCTGGCCAGGCAGTTGCCATCTGTCCCTCCGGACCCACTCGTCTCTTGTGACGACGTGGATCTCCGGGTACATCAGCTCCAGGACCTTGTCCAGTCTGCAATGGACAAAAACACCTATACTGTTCCGGTGAGTAATAAACGCTCCGACCTTCCTGCGGAAGTTCTCCAAGCCGTCCGATTACGGCGCCAGCTCCGCCGCAGATGGCACCATACCCGTGATCCTGCCGCTAGACGGCGCTTTCGAGCCCAGTCGGAACACGTCTCGCAGCTTCTGCTTGACGTAAACGCGAATCGATGGGACTCCTATTTGGAGTCCTTGGAAGTCGACCACGCCTCCGTATGGAGAGCCGCTGGTAGACTAAAAGGCGAAAAGAGGACTCGCCATCCCCAGAATACCCCGGACGGCACTGTATACTCTGCAGAAGGCAAGGCGGAAGTCTTCGCCGACTGTATTGAGGAACAGTTCACCGTCCATAGAGGCATCTCTGACCAGACTCATTTGGCCGTCGTCAGGGATTTCCTATCTGGATACTTTTCTGCTCCCCCCATTGATCCTCCTATTTCGGTCGACGAGGATGACCTTGCGTCTGTCCTAAGCCGACTGAAGAAGAGAAAGGCCCCTGGCCCCGATCGCATCGGCGCCGCTGCGTTGCAGAATCTCCCGCCTTCGGCAGTTGACGTTCTTCTTGAGCTGTCCAACTCCTGTCTCCGGCTGAGTTACTTCCCTCGCCTGTGGAAAACTGCTAACGTCATCATGATCCAGAAATCTAAAAAGCCGCCCACGCTACCTGGAAGCTACCGCCCAATATCACTATTGCCAGTAATCTCGAAGGTATTCGAGCGTCTTCTCCTGGCCCGTATTCGGCCCCTGGTGGATGGTTTCATCCGCGAGGAGCAGTTTGGGTTTAGGCCGAGGCACTCGACTACTCTTCAGCTAGTACGGGTTGTCACCTATCTAGCCGACGCCGCCAACAATCATCAGGCAACAGGCGCTGTCCTGTTGGATGTGAGCAAAGCCTTCGATAAAGTCTGGCACGAAGTCCTGCTCTACAAACTGGCGCATTCGCCAATCCCGACATCTATCGTCCACTTGCTCCGATCCTATCCGACGGATCGCACCTTCAGGATCAGCGTAGATGGGGCGTTCTCTCGGGTTCGCCCTGTCTCCGCTGGCGTCCCACAAGGATCTGTCCTCGGCCCCGTTCTGTATGTACTGTACACGAACGATCTGCCTGTTTATCCCGGGGTCACGTTATCTCTATTTGCCGACGACGCGATGTTTCATTTTAGCTCGCTTTCGCCTTGGCGGACGAGCGTAATGTTACAACGCCAGTTGGCTATGCTTCCGGAGTGGCTAAGAAAATGGCGGGTAGCGATCAATACGGAGAAATCCGAGGCGATCTGCTTTACGCATAAGTGCATTTCCCGATGCCAATCCCCCTCCTTAGAGGGGAGACCCATCAACTGGACCGAGACGGTGAAGTACCTAGGTGTTCGGCTTGATCGGCACTTAAACTTCAACACCCACGTGACCTCAACCCTAAACTTGGCTCGTGGCGTCAGAGCCAAACTATCACCTATGCTTTCGCGGAACAGCTGCCTGGCTGTCCGTACCAAACTTACATTGTATCTACTGTTCCTTCGAACAGTACTCACTTATGCGGCACCCGCCTGGTGGCCTCTCCTGTCGGCCAACAACAGGCATAGGCTGACTACATTTCAGAACTGGACCCTACGCTCCCTCACGGGGTCCCAGTGGTATGTGCGAAATACCGCCATACATCGGGGTCTCCGTGTTCCCACCTTAGAGGTCTTCGTCTGGTCCCTGGCAACGAATTTGTTCGCCAAGGCCGGCGAGTCCTCTTATCCGCACCTCCGAAGGCATAACAGCATAGAGAATGCACCGCCCCCTCGCCGCGTCAGGCGCCCTAGGGCGCTGCTAGACGACCCCCCCTAAGTTCATCACATGAACCCCCAGAAACGAATCCCCCAACCTTCTGGAAATCTGCACCGATCACCATCAATCACTACCTGCGCCTGCCGAAACTGTAGTCAATCATGCTGCGGCAGACTGAATGGATAGATTTATTGCCAGCATCGGCTTTGCCGATTCGGCAGGGCCTTGATCCGGGACATGGGCTCTCGCGAGGTTGTGCAAATGCCTTCCTTGCGAAAGCCGACTGCCCCGGTGATAAGTTCCGTCGACTCGGCCGCTGCCTTCGGCAGACGAGCCTCTTGTATTCGCCAGCGCGTCTCTGAGTTTCCGTGGGCTATGTCCCGGAGACCAATGAGACGCGACCAGGCGTTGCGATTGGCTGAAGCCATAATAACGACTAAGATCCCCGTCAGCACCTGCTTTGTTGATTTGGCAGGTAATGACCTGAGACATGAGCTCCCGCGAGGTTGTGCAAGTGCCTTCCTTGCGAAAGCTGGCTGTCTCGGTGACATTACCCACCATTTCGGCCGACGCCCTAGGGCGCTCGAGCTTCTTGTCCTCGCCAGTGCGTCACCACGTTCCCAAAGGTTAGCCTGAGGGGACCATGGTGTCGCGCCTTGGCCGGACAATTGGCTGAAGCTAAAGCATCAGCTTGCCACCGTGGTGGCCATGTTAATCCATCATGGACCCGCGGACTGCATCATAACATCCTTGAGCAGAGCTAACGACCGCGCTGAACTGTTGGCACCTGGCGTTCATCAGGCTTAGGCCTGGACAACGCACACAAATTAGGGCGCAAGACGCCCGTGCATCCATCCATCCATCCAGGTACCTGGACTAAACATGCTAACGTATATTTACCAGCTTACCCGTACTTAGAGAAGGAGAGAGATTATTACTAATAAATATTACGAGATGGACACATTCCACCGTAGGCAAGATTTATTTCCAATAGCCAAGTCAACGTATATTTACCAGCTTACCCGTACTTAGAGAAGGAGAGAGATTATTATTAATAAATATTACGAGATGGACACATAGTAAAGGAGAAAAGAAGGAGAAATACTGTCATATATTTGATACTAAATGGAAATGATAAATGAAAAAAAAAAAAAAAAGGAAAACAGTGTGTTACATAAGGAGGTAATGATGAATGTGAATATAGCTATTAACATTGAATGATTTTAAACGATAATTTTACCTGCGGAGAACGATATATTAATATAATTGTGAATTAATCAGAAGAGTTTAAGAAAGGGAATTTATGTGTAGGAGCCAATGATCTTTGAATATTGTATTTTTTTTATTATTATTATAATTTGTTGCAACGGTGCAATTATTATTTTCTGGACAGGGATGTGTTGCCTCTGATTTCAGTAGTTATAGATAGGGAAGGACAGGGAATGCATGCCATAGCGAGCCAATCTGACTCCCAACCCTCTATGAAAGTTAGGGAATTGATAGGGAATTATATCAAAGATTAATTAATTAACATCAAGGTAAAAAGGAAAGGAATAGGTGATACGACAAAGAACGAATAGGAATATTGAGTTGGATTAATATATTAAAGGAGTAGTACAGGAATTAATTATAAGATAAAAGAATGAAATATAAAGAAGCTAATAAAAGGTTAATATAGAGATGATAATTTCATCAAAACCAAAGATATGTTTTTCAAAAATTATCAACTTTAACGGAGAGGCATATGTAACGTCACAGAACGTTCCATAAAGGAAACCATTTACATAGCAATTATCATAAGAGGAAAGTGAGGTGAACAGTATCAAACCCAAGTAGCCCTAAAAAATTGTGTAATATTGTCTAATAATTATTTCTACTAACATGAAAAACGACCAGACTTTGACTAAGACACAAACCCCATATATATTATTAAAGTGAATAACAGTGAATAAACCATAAGACACTATAAGAGAGACGAATAATGTCAGAATCAACCAAAATGAAGTCATTAATTTTTAAGTCTGAATAGAGTATTAAGAACTATTTTTTGTGAATGAATGTACATGATCCATTATTATATTATGTAATGTAAATAAAACAAATGTATTAAATGTCTTAAATACATTATTAGAAAGAATCTAAGTTAAAATAAAAATTATATATTTGTTATGACAAAAAATATTAATGTGTTGGATTTGAGGCCAAACACCCAGATTTCATGAAAAATTAATTATTATCAGATTGAAATAAAAACTATATGTAATTGTCAAGCAGACAAACGTGAACAATTTATCGTAAATAAAGAAAGCTCTCAAATGAATAGAAGTCAGTCAAAATACCCAAAAACAGTACTAACTAAAAACATGTGGTAGGCATATAATATTGTATAATTTATGGATTTAATGTTGCCAAAATGCAACCAAATTGCATTAGAAAGTTGAAATATGATATAAAGCGACTATACTAATATATTTGACTAACTTTAACATTGTAATAGTCAAGTTAGCAAAATATTTACTTATACCATGTATGGCTGGAGCCAATCAACCAGTACAAAAATAATCATATCTGGCTAAATATTTACAAAATGCTAACAAAAATAAAATAGAATGGTACAATACTTCAGTATACCTTAAAGACGAACAAACTCAGTCAATTATAAAAGAATTTAACTTATAAGAGTGAGATTTGTCACACCATGAAAAAGGGCATCTCAAGACCAATCAATGATGCTATGTCATCCTGTAATAAAAATAATGTATGTAAAGAGTAACCAGGTATCACAAAAGATAGACAATATAATAAACTCTGAGTGTACACTAGTGAAATACTACATATGTTAAAGAAAGAGACTAATTATTGTGTTATAACATTAACAAAAAACCTAGGCCATGGACAGGGGCCATGTAAAATTGTAATTATTTATGTATTATCTATGTTAAAATTTGTTTGTTTTGTTTTAGGAAGGTAGTAATGTTATATGTTCAGATTGTGGAAGGAACATAATAATTCCACAACAATTTTTGTTATAAAAAAATTGAATTTTAATGACAACAACCCGAGGTGAGAGTTGTATATTGTGTTACTTATTAGACTTAATTTAATTAAAAACCAATCATAATTAGTATCACTAGATTCAATTTAAACAGAGAAAATAAATGTAATAATGGCATACAAATTGTGAGTACTAATGTAAAACTGTTTGATAAATACCAGTGTAATTTTTGAAATATCCTTAGTATGAAGAATAAGAAATTCGTTCTAAAAGCTTCCACAGAAGTTAAAATTGTTCCATGACATTCCATTTCGTTTATTCTCGAACAATCTAGAAAGAATTTTTACACAAATATACCGGAAGTCGATGAAAACAATCAGCCTGAATTAGTATAAAAGAGAGACCAAATTCGACCCAAAAATTTGCGTCTGTCCTAAGCCGACTGAAGAAGAGAAAGTCCCCTGGCCCCGATCGCATCGGCGCCGCTGCGTTGCAGAATCCCCCGCCTTCAGCAGTTGACGTTCTTCTTGAGCTGTTCAACTCCTGTCTCCGGCTGAGTTACTTCCCTCGCCTGTGGAAAACTGCTAACGTCATCATGATCCAGAAATCTAAAAAGCCGCCCACGCTACCTGGAAGCTACCGCCCAATATCACTATTGCCAGTAATCTCGAAGGTATTCGAGCGTCTTCTCCTGGCCCGTATTCGGCCCCTGGTGGATGGTTTCATCCGCGAGGAGCAGTTTGGGTTTAGGCCGAGGCACTCGACTACTCTTCAGCTAGTACGGGTTGTCACCTATCTAGCCGACGCCGCCAACAATCATCAGGCAACAGGCGCTGTCCTGTTGGATGTGAGCAAAGCCTTCGATAAAGTCTGGCACGAAGTCCTGCTCTACAAACTGGCGCATTCGCCAATCCCGACATCTATCGTCCACTTGCTCCGATCCTATCCGACGGATCGCACCTTCAGGATCAGCGTAGATGGGGCGTTCTCTCGGGTTCGCCCTGTCTCCGCTGGCGTCCCACAAGGATCTGTCCTCGGCCCCGTTCTGTATGTACTGTACACGAACGATCTGCCTGTTTATCCCGGGGTCACGTTATCTCTATTTGCCGACGACGCGATGTTTCATTTTAGCTCGCTTTCGCCTTGGCGGACGAGCGTAATGTTACAACGCCAGTTGGCTATGCTTCCGGACTGGCTAAGAAAATGGCGGGTAGCGATCAATACGGAGAAATCCGAGGCGATCTGCTTTACGCATAAGTGCATTTCCCGATGCTAATCCCTCTCCTTAGAGGGGAGACCCATCAACTGGACCGAGACGGTGAAGTACCTAGGTGTTCGGCTTGATCGGCACTTAAACTTCAACACCCACGTGACCTCAACCCTAAACTTGGCTCGTGGCGTCAGAGCCAAACTATCACCTATGCTTTCGCGGAACAGCTGCCTGGCTGTCCGTACCAAACTTACATTGTATCTACTGTTCCTTCGAACAGTACTCACCTATGCGGCACCCGCCTGGTGGCCTCTCCTGTCGGCCACCAACAGGCATAGGCTGACTACATTTCAGAACTGGACCCTACGCTCCCTCACGGGGTCCCCGTGGTATGTGCGAAATACCGCCATACATCGGGGTCTCAGTGTTCCCACCTTAGAGGTCTTCGTCTGGTCCCTGGCAACGAATTTGTTCGCCAAGGCCGGCGAGTCCTCCTATCCGCACCTCCGAAGGCATAACAGCATAGAGAATGCACCGCCCCCTCGCCGCGTCAGGCGCCCTAGGGCGCTGCTAGACGACCCCCCCTAAGTTCATCACATGATCCCCCAGAAACGAATCCCCCAACCTTCTGGAAATCTGCACCGATCACCATCAATCACTACCTGCGCCTGCCGAAACTGTAGTCAATCATGCTGCGGCAGACTGAATGGATAGATTTATTGCCAGCATCGGCTTTGCCGATTCGGCAGGGCCTTGATCCGGGACATGGGCTCTCGCGAGGTTGTGCAAATGCCTTCCTTGCGAAAGCCGACTGCCCCGGTGATAAGTTCCGTCGACTCGGCCGCTGCCTTCGGCAGACGAGCCTCTTGTATTCGCCAGCGCGTCTCTGAGTTTCCGTGGGCTATGTCCCGGAGACCAATGAGACGCGACCAGGCGTTGCGATTGGCTGAAACCATAATAACGACTAAGATCCCCGTCAGCACCTGCTTTGTTGATTTGGCAGGTAATGACCTGAGACATGAGCTCCCGCGAGGTTGTGCAAGTGCCTTCCTTGCGAAAGCTGGCTGTCTCGGTGACATTACCCACCATTTCGGCCGACGCCCTAGGGCGCTCGAGCTTCTTGTCCTCGCCAGTGCGTCACCACGTTCCCAAAGGTTAGCCTGAGGGGACCATGGTGTCGCGCCTTGGTCGGACAATTGGCTGAAGCTAAAGCATCAACTTGCCACCGTGGTGGCCATGTTAATCCATCATGGACCCGCGGACTGCATCATAACATCCTTGAGCAGAGCAAACGACCGCGCTGAACTGTTGGCACCTGGCGTTCATCAGGCTTAGGCATGGACAACGCACACAAATTAGGGCGCAAGACGCCCGTGCATCCATCCGACCCAAAAACACTTGAAACTTGAACTCCAGAACTGATGCATCACCCACGACACTGATCAACGCAGCTAAGGCGAAACCGAGAGGCGAGAAATCGACAAGACGAAGAAAGGCTTTTCCCGTACATAGACAAACTGACTGACATAACCTCTACAAGAATCTACGCCAATGTGTTGCTGAAATAGAGCAGCAACACGGCAAATTTTAATAGAAATCACGCAGCCAGAACGTCAACGGCCCAGGAGGGACCAAAACTTTAAATAGAGAACCAATTCTGCTGTGTTCGCATAGACTGACTAACTTGACAATAATCCCCTTAACGTAAACAAACAAACATAAAGCCTTTCTCTCGACACTGCTTGGGAATCAGCGCTGTGGCGGCCAATTTCTGAATCAACGCGAAACAGATGATTTGTAGCGGCGGCGTTTGAACGATAATCTACTGCCAACGTTTTCACAAAAAGTGCGGAAATAGTAAATGATCGCAATTTTGACTTAAAATAGATTCAGTGCACATATGAAGAGGCGAGATTGAAAAAACTACCCGAGAGGAGTGTCCTGTGCGAGAATAATTAATCATTGGAACGTGAGTTACCAAAATTAAAGTCATTTTTTTACCTGGTTACATTTATCACACAGTTGTACTACACACGCCAGACACACCTTCAAATCACTTAATTTTTCTTGTAAGGCATCTTATTGATATGTCTTGGTAGTTCAAAGGAGTCACGTCCTGAGAGTAAAGATTTTTCACGTATTAAACTCATGCTTTTCAACTGAGTAAAAAATTGAAAACACTAGCCGATACTTGATTGGATAAATAAAATTGTCAATAATAATAATAATAACTTGCGAATTTTTTTATTAACTCTGCAATTGTATAATTTTTTATGAATGTTAGTCCTTCAGACGATTTGTTTGTTTTTGAAGAATCATTAAACTTACCTGATTTTTCCAAGTATGTCGCTGGACAAACTAAGTGTAATTTGGATAAAAGACATTGTCATTAATTTACCATAGAAACCGTTACTGACTTGTTCCGCCTTCACATCAGCTAATCGCTTCATGTTTTCCTAAGAAGTCCCACATCCCGTCTGCCACACCTAAGGTTATATAATCCCCTACCAAATTTGGAGCTCACAAGTTCGTTACACAATTAACACGGTCTTTCCAATGATTTCTGTAAATGTCAATGATCTTGTTCAGATTAAATATATTTAACGCTTCCATGTGAGTTCATTACTCTTCCTGCCTGGTGAAGTATATTTTCCCGTAAGTTTGCTACAATTTTGTAAGCTGTTTGTCAGCTTCGTGTGTATCTCTTTGGCAGTCCTATATCTCCTTACGGTACCGCATAAGTACTGAAAGTTTTGACGTTTATAAAATTAGGGTTACATCATCGCTAGAGTTATATGTAAGTAGCCTCAATCCCAAATTTATAAATTAACCATCTTATACATCAATCCCGTCAATAATTATGACATTGGTCGTTAGCAAATCACTATCTCTAAACATAATTACCTTTGTTTTTACTTAGGTACACTTAAAGAATAATTTTCTGCGATCTTTGAGAGTGTAAACAATTTCTGCTGTGAACTATACTCTGGATCAGCGAAATAACCTGACACATTAGCAGAAAAGCACTTTACTTAAAAACTCACCGCCTATCACACAATGTGTTGATACATTTTTCTGCCATGCACCGATGACACTTTAAGTGTACTAGTGAACAACACTGTCGTTTCAGCGTCAATGGGCCCTGCGTTGTCTCAGAACGTTTTGTTCCGTCCAACATCCTTTTTCTGAAACTGTCACACATACTTTGGGTAACACGCATTAGGTGTTCACTATATGTCTGGTTCAAAATTCTTTAATTAAAAGATTTCTAATAATTCCGTGAAGTACCTTGACGTAATCTGCAGAATCTGTATAAGTAACAACGTTAAACTCCTTGATTTTTCTATTAATTATGTGACTAAAAATATACAGTACGTAACAGACATTCTTTTCGAAATGCGTTCTGCGCTTCACCCCACAGCACCATGGATATAGCACTTACACATAGGCTACTGTATAATGTTCTTGTAGGTGTCAGAGCAAACTAGCTACCCAATAATATAATATTTGAATAAACGTGTCCGATAATGATTGTGATAGTTTTACTGTCACTAAATGTAGCTTCTCACATAACACGTAAAACAGACGCAGGCAGTAGTGTATACTTTTTGCTGTACATTGCGTATTAGAGTTATCCACGAATATCACCTGTACAAACATTTCGTCAAACTAGTGTCATGACTTGACGACGGAGTACTGCCGTTAACAGGTTGTTGACATTCCAGTTTCTCGTCATCGTCGTACAGGATTTAAATCTGCTAGCCTTGTTCATCGTCTGCAGCCCAAAGTCTCACTCACCTCAAATTTTTTTCAGCAGTCATCAGCTTCTGACAAATTTGTAGGCTTGTTTTTTTTTTTAACGAGACTTGTATGTTATATCCTACTTAATTAGATTTTTTTTATCTTTTATAACTTGATTTATTCAAGATGGAGAGGTTTAATTCTCCTTCACTGCCTTACCACTTATAAGTGAGGTATGCGACCAATAGGTTTCTTTACAGACCTTAAAAAAGAAATCGTATTATTTTCAAATATTGAATTCTGAAAACCAAAAGAATGATTTATTCTGCCATTTTAGAAAGTACAGTCACCTATAGATCTGAAACTTGAGAGATATTTCAAACAAACATCTGAAGGCTCAAACCGTGGAAATCTGAAATTAACTTGTGATTTGTACAAAAAGCAACTCCGTGTGATTCTTACAGTCACAAAAGACGTTTTTGAAAAATAAAAAGTTTTAAATTTTGTTTCTGTCTTTTGTATACACGTACGTGAAGAATCAATAAATTACGTACATATAAAAATAAAATAAACTATTAAAATAAATAAATAAAATACACGTACTTACTAAGAAATAAATTCCATAGAATGTTTAGTACAGTACATAATCATAGAATTATCAGTAATGTAATCAAGTAAAAGAGTTAAGATTTGATAACACTAACGTACAGTGAAACCATACTCGACTTAGCTAGGTTTACTGAAACAATCAAACTCAAAACCCAATACTTCTGTAATATCGAAGAGAAGAGAATAAGGTGCTTGAAATAAGGGCGCACACTAGCAAATAAATGCTTGAGAATAGCACAGTACTTCGATTATAACTGTTATCGTACAAAACATACATAACACAATGTATAAGAATTTTTCTAATTGTTCCTGCACAGTGTATTTATTTTGATATTTTAACAATCTAAAATGGTTTTCACAGATCACCACGAAAAAATCAACCGAAATTACTGCATTAATTTTTAACAAGGTTCTACTGTATGTAGAATGCAAGAGAACCCCGCAGATGGGGACTCGGAGCAATGGGTCAGGAGTCAGATTGAGAAGGAACCGATTCCGTCATTCCACGGTGATTCTGGGTCCCAAAGTCAACTCTCGACAGGAACCGCCTCAGTATTAGCACGAGAGTGAACCGGCATTTCGGTTGGATTGGAACTGATGTGTACGTGGCCAATTTTGTATGTCACACGAACAGGAACCAAAATAGGCAAGTCTCTAGTCAGAATCTGTACAGATCACTCATTCCTTTCTCATTAGCACCTCAATAACGTCGCACATTGAACCCTAGCAGCACTGACTGCCCACGTAGCGATCTCCTTTATACAGTGGGCAGGGACCGACTACAGCGAGACGCTGAATGGTTTACAGATCAACCAACTGGAGCGAGACACTGAGACTCCACTAGACTTCGATGACTATCCCTCGCTGATGGTCGGCACAAAGCGTGCTACCAACAGTCGGCGGCGCCACCTCTTTAGTCTTGGCGGTAAGGAAGCCGGAGAGTCTCGAACAGGTGTGTGGCCGAAGTCACGAAGTCACTGCTGTGGGCTTTTCTGAAGGAGTTTAACGTCTTCAATCCGCCAGTCTAGTCGCATACACCACCTTCACGAGATCCCTTCTGGGTAACGTTAATTCTTAGAAAATGTTTTCCACGCCAGTCTCCGTACGTATATGGTCCCGACCGCTCGGCGACGTCCCCAGTGAAGGGAGAGCGGAACTTTTGGTTACCCTTCCCTGCTAATACGGTTTGCAACCAAGGGTATATAGACCCGATGGGTGGTCTGACATACGATACAGAAGAGGTTCCTCCTCCCCTTACAATACTGTATACCGTAATTACAAATATCCTGGGATTCACAAACAAAGACGATGATTGCTCCCTTTGTATCAATTCTTGACATCGTTACAACATACTGGCAAAAGTAGGATTAGAGATGAGATACGTGTTGAAAAGACACGTTATTTAAAAGCACAAATGCGGCTGCATAGTTTTAAGGGCGACTGGCCAAGGTTAGTTGGGTTTGCTGGCAAATACGCAAGTGGAAACTAGTGCATTAGTTCACGTTTGTTTAAGTAACTTGTTCTAAACTTGTATGTCGATCTAAGGGCTTACTGGCACTTTAATATTTACGACTTCTGTGTAGTTTGACTACAATAGGCAGACGGAACAAGAAACTTCTAAGTTTTCTTACAACCTTGTAGTCAAAACGTTTTTCAGTTTTTCGGTTTTTATCGTTTTGTTGCTTTTCTTGTTATGCTATCGATTAAAATTTGTATGAACGCCAGTCTTCAAGATAGACGTTTATGGGACAGTATAACACATGTCTCACACGTCTCATATCATTCTCAAATTTTTCACACTTTAACTACCACAATAGTAATATCGGTACGCGTCAGAATATTAATCAGGAGTATATTATGTGTTAACTAAAAACTATAAGAGGAGAATCACAATAAAGTTAGTTTTTATACTATTTTCTACATGAACCTTGCTTTTGTTTCCAGTAAAGTAACTAGTATGCTCCTTGAGCAGCAGAACTCGCCCACTATTTTCAAGGAGTAGGCCTACACTTATTAGATAAATTTGATATTAGATAATTTTTCAGTATTCAACACTACCGATTGCTAGTGCAGTCAAAATATTGGTTAAAAAATTAAATCAGTGATGTATGAAGTCCGTTTTCCCAAATTTAAAGAAACAGTATTTCACTGACTCGCATTATATAAAAAAAACGTGACACTTAAAAGAAACTGAGGACTCAAATTTTAACATTTGAGACTTTTGACATTAAAATTTTTGTGTATTAAAAGTTCAAACATGTGACTATCGGAACTCTGCCAAATTGAATAAAAGTGAGAGAAGGTAACTGTATATTCATAGTAAAAATAAAAATAACATGTACTATTTAAACTCAACTCCTATGATTGGATATGTACTACGGAATGCAGTTATCTAATATTAAATCTCATATCACGTACGCACAGAAACTCACTTGAGTACCTGTTTTAAATTAAACTGTAATTGAATTATTCATTCTTGTGATTTCTGCGTCCACTCAACAAGAGGGAGTGGACGTATGCACTTTCTGAATATCCTCAGAGTAATAAAAGAAATACCGCGTTATACATTTACGTAAATTATGTTTACAGCTAGGAGAAATAACTAAACAACACACTATAAAACGCGAAACCAAAATTAGGCATTTAAACCAATACATACTTCACGATAAAAATAACGATCTATGGACATCCTGTAGAGCTAGTATCACATTTATGCTGTTTAGGATCGGTTGTCGGATTTATCAAGTACAGTACACACATAAAACGAAAACTTTAAACACGTGAATATAAGGAATGTCCGATACACAGAAAGACAGGAAATGAAAAACGAAAAGAGCAGGGTTAAACTTATAAGAAATCATGGCTGTTCCGATTCTCGTGTACGGCTCGGCGGTGAAAAGTGCGTTTCTGCAAAGCGAGAATACTTTCCTAACCGGAATACGTTTCCTAAGAAGAGTGAAGGGCTGCATGATCACGTCGCGTCAAGAACAGAATACGTAATGTTGACGACAGGAACGAACTACACATTTGTAATCTCAATCGACGAATAGATTATCATAGATAAAGATGGCAGGGGCATAACGACTGAATGAGCAAAACACGCTAACCAGACAAATAAGAGACTAGAAAAGACGATAAAGCATGAAGAAGAAGAAGAAGAAGAAGAAGAAGAAGAAGAAGAAGAAGAAGAAGAAGAAGAAGAAGAAGAAGAAGAAGAAGAAGAAGAAGAAGAAGAAGAAGAAGAACAACAACAACAACAACAACAACAACAACAACAACAACAAGATGATGATGATGATGATGATGACACCGACATCCGACAATGATGATATTTTAACTAACCCACCTTTCTAATAAAATGTGTAAATTTTGGCCTATATAAAAAATTCGATTACTTATGGATAAACATGATTAAAATGTGTACACTGGGACACTTGAATAACTTTCATAATAATTCCGTTTGAACACTTAGTGAATTCAAAGTGAAAGGACCGGATAAAAAAATGTCACTCTTCGTGCCGTAGAGCTCGAGTTCTTCTTAGGAACTTAGTGTTTGCAGATATTCTGTTAAGTATGTCGACATATATTCCCAAATGCTCATTCTCATCTTGGTTGGAAACATAATTTACTTAAGAGCATAAAGTGGCTGAATGTAAAGTTTCTAAGGGCGACTGGCCAAGGTCAGCTTGTGTTTGTTGGCAAAAGCGCAAATGGAATTTAGTGAATCAGTTCACACTATGCTTATAAATTATTTAGCTGTATTGTTAGCGTCGTTAGCGTCTCAATCTAGAGCTTATAGAGTTTGGTTATTTACGACTACTCAAATAGGCGATGACATCAGCCAATTTAGAAATTAAAATTATTTGCAAAGTTACATCTATACAGTTTTCAGACTCCTTTCGTTTTATTTCAAGTTTTTTTCATATTCTATTTGCATTTAAAATTTATATGGAAGGAGTTGTGACTTATCATTTATTACGTCCTGGCGATGAACACCACTAACAACGTTTCGTCGGAAACACATGCCCAGTCATTCACAAATTTTTTTTAGCGTTGCGATAGTCGAAATATTATATTACTTTCTGGTCAAGGTAGATTATTATTTCGAAGCAGAAATGTGACAAAATTAAAAAAAAAACGAAATTGGGACGTAGACACTCAAGTCAAATTGCCTTTCTATCGCGTATTCAATATTGCTTCGTTTCAATGTGCACTAAAAATTACGAAAGTCGCTATTTTCTTACTGTACAAAAAACATAAGAATGGCTTAGCACATCAGAGGGTATGGCACCTGGTTTGATTCCCGGCCGCTTCCAGATGCGTTTTCCAGCCTGTGGAAATGAGTACCCGGGATAACATCCTAGGGCTGTGTTTTTGAACCTATGGAGCGATACCACTGCTCTTTTTATTTCACATGTCTTAAAATCCTATTTAAAGTATTAAGTAGAATTAAGTAACTATAATTTCTTTAAGCGTAAAAGAAAGCTTAAAGTACTCGATGTCAGCGAAAATATGATTATAAACTGGGTGCAAACCCCTACAAGTAATTCTGCCGGCACCATGCTTATAATATCCTTCAAGAATGGTCCCGGGCTTATAAAAACGTTGAGAACCCTAGGGTAATACCGGGCGACTGAAGCGTAGTCCTGGCTACACTAACTTCCTTGTATCCTGAACGGCTCACACAAGGCAGCCTATCCTGCCTTATTTCCAGTTGTACAAAGAATTGACATTATCACCAGTATAAGAAACATTCATTTTAGTAAAAAGTAATCCACTAAACTACTGGAAAGTATAAAGGTCGTTGGTACGTAGGCTATTTAGCACATGACATTTCTGATAAGTCAGTGGAACACGTCTGACGTTTTTATCAGTACTTAACCAATAATTCCATTTGTTTTCTTTTTTTAACAGTTCGCAAGAATTCACTGTTATACACTCACCACCCATGATACTTCGAGAAACCTTCGATATATTCAAAGTTCAAAAGCCTCAATTCTATTTGTGTTCTTCATAAGCAATTATTCTGAATTCTACACTACAGTGTCTTCAATTCTACTCAATTCTTAAGCGTTTAAGTATCTTCACTACAGGCAGAACAACGCCAAAGAAGAAAGAACGCACTACACAATCCTCAAACGATTCAGGTCGTTATCAATGACAGCGATTCCATTTTTATAAACCCAGTTCTTGCCATTTCCATTCACGGATTCACTTCAACAATACGATTATACTTATCATTACCAATGGATGATGTACACTTTACTGATTACCGTATATTTTATTTTGGCACGGTTCATACTGGACCAAAGATTTACTTCTTCTATGAGTCCTTTCTAGTGTAGTAAATCACGAATTCTAATAGCTAAAATCATTGTGTTATCAGTTTTTTATCTATCACTGTTAAGAAGTGTTAAAAAGTCGAAACGCGCGCTGAAACACCTTAAAACTTGTCTAAATATTCTTCCGAGTATAAATTAAACAAAGTACATGACGGGACACAAGTTTGTTTATCTCTTTAAAGGGAGATTAATTACAATTATAAGAAATATGTGAATAACATGAAATTAAAGATATATAAAAAAATCTGTCAGCTACTGCATTAGAATGTATTTTCTGTAATCTCTTGTTCTTTGGCTTAAAGTTACTAATGACTATGCGCGCGCGAGCGTGTGAGTCTGTGTGAGAATGAAGGTAGGTGTAGGAATAGAAGCATACTCATAACTTTTTTAACGCGTATACTACAGTAACGATTGTAATTTTCTAACCATTCACACACAAGTTTCTAAATTTAGCGATCCGCAGAGAGAAACGTTTTGTCAAAGTGGAACTGTATACAAAATGTAACATTCTGTGTTGTCAAGAGAATACTGCTACTCAGTCCTTTAACATATTAACTGATCTGGACCTAAAATATTTCTTGAAACTTTCAGAGTAATGGAACACCTACGTTACCATCACTAATGTAATGTTTAGAGCAACGTTTCGACTACATTAGAGATGGTAGCCGGTTTCAGCTAAATAATTGTAAATCACAAAAATCGACAGAAGGAACATAAACATTATACTATATTGTTCCTTCTGTCCTTCTGTTCTGAAAAACATTATACTATAAAAAGTTACAAGTTTTTCATAATATATACTTTATTGAGTTTTCTCACGCTAGCATTTGGATTCAGAAATGTATTATTGTTTGTCGACTACTACAGTCGGTTATTTTATGGCGCTATTAAGAGGAACCGAAAGCTATCTTACCCCAGAGGAACCGCACGCTATCTGGCCCCCCAGTTGGAGGGCCTACTGTGATAGGCCTGCTACCGTGCGCAAAGTATAGCTCGTGCGCTTAGAAAGTTTACATGCTAACGCTTTGACGTGTTACTGTGTTCTTAGAATAGCGATACTGTCTGGGTACGCCAATCAGATTGTCTCTTTAGTAAAATGACGTTTTGGTTTTTAGTCCACATTGCCTCAACGTTGCCACAATTAGTATTCGGCAACTGTAGCTTATCGCAATCAATGGAGGTGAACAACCATGTCGTTGTCATTCTGCTTTCAGTTTAGGCCTTCGTTTAAGTGATACAGGAATGCACGAACAACGCGACTATTTGGGTGGAGCTAAAAAATTAATTACGACTGATAACAGTTGCTTTGATAGCCGACTGCTAAGCCATTTCAATAAGACAGCCGTAAATGTGACTCGACGTTAGTGCAGTTTTTAGGCGTGAACAGGAGGGGGAAGTCGTCGCGGGGGTGAGAAATTCTGTAATTTTGGTGGAGAGCGTCCTGTGTTAACCTAGCAAGTTTTTAAGAGAAAAGTAAACGAGCCTTAACAGTAGCGGTTGAGGGCTGAGATCAGGGGGCATCACGTATGGGGATTTTTCCCCACAGTGGCAAAATTTGAAGACTCGAAAATACTATATGAGTAATTTGTGGGAATTTCCTTTCAACAGTGATAATGTTCAAAACTGTAAACTTCTGTAACTTTTTGGAGAAAAAAATTAAAGACAACCATCATACGATTCAGCAGCAGCAGTCTTTGAATAAGGATTGAAACAGACATTGCAGACCTAGCCAGGGAAACTCCTCATGAATTCAAATATTTACACAGGTGCTGATGATATTTTGAATACTTTTGTTGAACTATATGTACTTTACAGCATAGTAGTGGGTGTGTGGACGGGATTTGTAGTACCACTAACCTTAACAAAAACAAATCATAACTAAATTAGCTACTGAAAGAACTTTGTAATATATTACAAACAAAAAGTTCCTAAAAAAATGTAATCTTCTTTTTATTTCACTGTAAATGGTGCAATTATATACAAACATAACAATTGTACGTATAAGAACTAAAAATAGGTGATGATTGTAAATTGTTTTTGTTGGTTAACAATTGCAAAATTTGTGAAAATATAGTAGGCTATAATGAACTAAGCGCAAGAGAAGGATTTCAAAAGCACTAAGATTGATCTCAGGAGGTGAGTACATTTTCTTTTATCGTATTAAATTTTTTTAACACCGACGTTATTTTCGTAATAGCATTTAAACATTTAGAATTTTTCTCAGATTCGTTAAATATTGCGCTTTGCATAAGATGCACAAATTTGTGACAGTGGAGAATTTTATGCGAAAGTGAGGTAATGTTGAATAGCTATGTAGGGAAAAGGGGTTTCATTGACCTAGTTTGAAGACTTCTTAAAATTAAAATTCCCAATAATAAATATCTTAGTTAAAATTCAATTTAATTAAAAAAGTTGTGTTAGTGGTTATAATCTCAAACAGAAGTAACACTGTTGCACACCACTATAGAAAAATTATTCCGATTAGCGCTTTCAAGCTTCACAGCTTATCATCAGATCGGAAATTCACATCACGCTAATCGGAATAATTTTTCTATAGTGGTGTGTAACAGTGTTAATTCTGTTTAAAATACAATTATTAGCCATACTACTTTAATTATTTGTCAGAAAGTGGTCGCTCGGCACATTCTGACCGAAAGATGCATACCATCTGGCGGCCACTTAATGTAGTCAACAACAGCGATTAGAAAGTTTTTGTAACACACGTCGTATCTCGACAGGGATCCGTTATTGTCTAACGTGTAGTTGCGTTATGTTATAGTCACTACGTGCAGAATCATACAGATGGTGTTCGCCCTTCGGCAGTTCGTCTGGCAACAGCTTTTGACGTGAACCGGGACTCACCCTAATGTGAATCATAACACGAGACACTTGTGGTTTGGGAATTGCGTTGTTAACTACTACTACTACTACTACTACTACTACTACTACTACTACTACTACTACTACTACTACTACTACTACTACTACTACTACTACTGCTACTACTACTACCAACACCGAATCGGCTTACAGTTTATTGTAATTTAAATTATATCAGCTTTACCTTTACTTGTCATGTACTTACAGAAGCACTATGAAAATATTGTTAAAATAAATAAGGAAATCCTGGTTCCCAGATTATAATTTTATGCTGGCAGTCTCAGTGTTACTTGCCCAACATCTAGCCGCTTCGATCTGGATGGACACTTCCTGTTGGCCACCAAACTCAGGCCCTACCCTAATGTAACTCAACAGTGATAAGACTTACTTGTTTCGAAAAGATTATGTACTTAATATTCTTTTCTTTCTTCTTCTCTTCCCACACAATTAAACCGTTTGGTCCGCTGCGTCTCATTTATCAACTATATTTATTTAATCGAATTCTCTTAAAACAAATTGGGCTCTTTCACTTAAAACAAGAGCTTCATTTTTATTATGTAGAAGTAAAATTACAATAGTAACTACATATTGGTTCATAAACTTACCTTAATATGTTGGAGTCCTGTATCAATACAAAACAAAGCTCTAACCATAGTAACGATACACTCTCTACAAGTGAATCCGCTTTGATTCTGAAAATCGAGTCAATGAATAATCAATTACGTTCCAAGGAAACGTTTGAACGAACTTCGACACCTGGTGTTCCGTCGGTAGGTTAAGCTACTCCCGTTACTTCTTAACTGAATGCGACAAATGCGTGGCCAAACCTTTGGAAGTAAATCTCATTGCCTCCTATCAGATTTAACTTCAAATCATTTTTATTCGTGCTTACAAAATGACAGGGTTTAAAAAGTTGTACTATTCCTTACTAGTCGTTAAAATGTTTGTCGTGTTTTCTTTACTTCTTTCCGTCTCCTTTATATACTTCTGTACAAATTAAAATGTAGGTATATAGCAAATGTGTGTTTTGCTCTCATGAAATAATTTTTATGCGGATTTTGTGTCCGACTATTATGCAACTGTAATAGTATTAATCGTCAAACGGATTCCACAAGACAAACTAAAGTGTAGGTGGTCTATCCTGTACCTCATATTATGTTTACGCATAAGATGAATGAGATTAAAAGGTCTCGGTTAATTTTTTTCGCCCAAAAAATCAATAGCGATGAACTTGGCTTCCGAAAGGGAAGCATCTACGGCGAGTAATAAAGTCGGTACCTTATGAACTATTGACCTGTGGTTAGGGTGTTTCGGTTACCAAATTCTGCTTCTCTGTAGGTCTATCCTGCCGTCTCTTCAAATTGTGTCTTCGAACGATAAGAGCTTTGATGAGGTCTCGGCAGTGTTAAGCTAATCACTGGGATGACTCGCGTGCTGTGGAGAGGAGCTGGAGAGATTAATGTTTTTGACCACTTACGTACCACATCTCTGAAGAGATGACTCCATAGATGTCCTTTCTTTATCTAGAAACCGTAAACAAGGGCTTGGTTGTCGTCGGTCATTTCCAATTGCATACCGCGATTGTTTTCGAAAGGCAATATGATATTATTGATAGCTTGATATTGACCAATCGGTAGCGAGTACAAATTAGTACCTGAAAATAGTTTATGAATACAAGTGTTTCTACGGGTAGGACTGTCTTTACTCTTAGTCCTACACGGCCAACTTGGATTTCTGTTCCCGTGCCAATGAGGGTGACCGTCATAGGCACGGCTGAAACCTTCGGAACGTAATACGAACACCTTAGACCACGGCCTAATAGTTCGAAAATTTTAATAATCATTTCGAAAGGAGAATTTTTACACCTCTTATAAACTTAAACCAGTATTACAATTACGGTCAATGAGACCTGGCAGGACCGTACTGCTATTCTACCTTTGTAAGCCTGCACATTTGATTATACGGTTCTGTGGATATCTCTTTCTTTACGCGGAAAGCAGTAAACCGTGCTGGCGTGGTTCAGAGACCCGATTGACGGCCTAGGCCGAGGTCTCGCGGTAGCTTACAAATGCGGTACCTCTTGGCAACCCAGGGCTGGACGGTATCATAAATATGAGCAGTGATACTTTTGAGCTTGACCAGTGCGATTGGTTCACATGTTCTTAAAAATATGTAACACACAACAAGACAAATGTGAATAAATTTCAAGTAATTATGACACTGCTTATGACGATAAATAAAACGATAGTGACGAAGACTATAGTGGAAACGGAGTACTTATCCATTACTTACAAATACAGTAGAACCTCTGTTAACCAAAACAAAGGGGGGAAAGGCGGTTTCGGATAACCAAAATTTCGCATAATAATTAAGATGTCATTTTTTAAAGTGTGAGGTAAAATAACTAGAAGGAATATACAATATTATCAAAAGATTTTAATAAAAATCGAACTATTTACATAAAGTCATTTTTTAACACTAGTTTTATGATTTTTTTTTAATCTTATATTTTACTTTGCTTTCTCTTTTCATATCGTTTTCTTGCAGCAATATCTCGCCACCGCTTCATTAGCAGAACACCAGAGGCCTTTGATTCTTCAGATCCTTTGACGAACCGTAAAGCTACCTGAAAATGTGAATAAAACTCCGTGAGAAAAACGCGTATTTCATATTGCCTAATTTCATGTCCTAAGCCAAAATAAAACCTTTAAGGCATTGGTGATCTCGTCAGTGGCGTCATGGCTGCTGCTCTCTGCTATGTTATCGACTTCGTCGTCCCTTTGTTTCATAAACCAAATTACTTTCTCCTTTTGTTACACGTCTTCATTGTTTTCTTGTTTGGCATCTTCGAAGCGTGCTCTTTAAATTTATTTTTCATCTTCAACCAATCAGAAACAGTAGGAACACCAATACCAAAATCGGCTGCCACAGTTCGCAAAATCTCGTTATTTTTAATTCTTTTAATTGCCTCAGATTTTTATTCAATCGTTATCATGACCCGTTTCCGCTTTCTTGAGATGACGTACAATTTATTACATGTTTATTACATAGGTTTTCTTGTTTTATCCAGAAAACAAATTTTTCATTGTAATGAAAATCGGGAATATATAATTTTTTTTGGTCGGTCGTTTAGGTTAAACGATATTTCTTTTTAAAGTGTTTCGGTTAATGGAGGTTCTACTGTATGAAAATTCTGGAAATTACACCATGTACAGTCAGTGAACCACCGTTTTTTCGAGACGGCTGTGTACACATAAACTGTTAAATTACAAAATGTCTTCACGTCTCTGTGTGTTATTAACTTAATTATATTTCAACATGATAGGTCTCGTTAAGTATTTTACTTGTTATTACTACAGACGGCATTAGTATTTATACGCTTTATCTTCAGTTACATACTGTGTTCAATTGTTTACAGTAATGTCTACACAAATAATACATTATGGTCCACGAAGCCACGAAACCAACCGAAAATAGTTGTCATTAATCAAATACAGATATGTAATGTGAAATTGATAACAGTATTCCTGCTGGGATGAGGTGATGAATCGGATTGTGTTTGCACATATGGCGTTATATGCCTACAGGATAAGTATGATACAAAGCCATCAGGCTACAAGGAATATTTTCCAACACGGTAATACTGACTGCCGACTGTTATTCATAGGTTACAAATTGAAAATGACGTCATTACAGGTTTCTGGATCTCAAGGATGTAACAGTTTTCATTAAGAACGGGTATATAGAAAACGAAGAAATATTTCTTGCCTTTTGAAAATATAAGATGCAATTAAGATATTTTCTAAGATCCTGAGTACGGTAATAAGTCTTTAAGGAATTAAGGAATTATAATAAAAACTCCGACCGTATAAACCGTAGAAAAAGAAGAAAGGTAAAACCAATGAATACCTCATCGACGAGAACGGAAAGAAGGAAAAGAATAAGCTGCGTTGGTCAGAAGATGGCGTCGGACGCTACGCAGAAGTTATATAGAACACTCGCTAATGAATCACGAAAACATTTCACGAAGAAGTGGAAATACGTTTTACAAGACTCTAAAATCCAAAACTCCAAGATCAACCAAAACATAGTGAGCCAATTGATTGTCATATAAGCAGTCTGCTAAACCCAACGTACTTGACGTTCAATATAGCCACTGAATATGACTACCGCAGACGAGACGAAGCTTCTGGTCGAAAATAAGAATCAGTGACGGCTTGGCATCCGGATGACGAAACAAAATCGAAGATTGAACTCCGGCCGTAAAGAAACGAAAAATTTGACGTGTTAGTCAACGGATTTGTATTACTGAGACAAGTAATGAAAACGCTTTCTGATATTTAGTTTGTAACTACAGTATTTAAATGAAATTCTGTAGACAAGAGATCCGTCAGAAAATCTGATGGTACCGTGATCAGAGCACTCGCTCCAAATCTGGGCGTCGAATGTTCGAATACTTATCAGAGGGGATCGTTTTCCATGGCAGCCGGTAAAACAACGGCTAATCAGCCCTGAAGGGTACGTTGTGTTATCACCTGGAGCCATTAAAGGTAGCCTAAAAGTAATGCCAATCACACTATCTTGTTTGTGTTTCTATTTTTTGGCACTGGATATGAGCTGATCCTTGGCTTGCACAAAAACGTGCCCACTGGATCCTATCTTCAAAAACGTGGACGCCTACCCCTATAATATTCTCATCAACATCCTTCCATCCCGTCCTAGGGTAACCTTCCCCTCTCTTGCGAAACACCGTTCCATGAAAGACTTTATTTATTTTTTGTGCTTCACTCATATTTTTCCATATGTCTACTGTTTTATCATCTCAAGTTTTATACTCGTATGTACAGATAATAGGAGGTCTCTCTATACAAGTAATGTAGCTCATACAAGTCGTAATTTTGTTTCTTTGATACCATCTTCAACTACTTTCACTGATCAAACCGATTATTCTTGTCAGAGTTTTCCTTTAAACCTATCAAGCTGTCTTCTTAAAAAATACGTTGCTCACTGGCATATTAAACTACGTTTCGAATGAGAATTTTACAAAATTGAAGCTTTGTTTTCCCTCTCATTAAGTGGGTCCTCAATACCCTAATCAGTTAAAAATATGCTCTGCTTTCTTTGCTTTATTTGCCGTGTTATTTATAGTGAAATTTGAATATTTAAATGAGAAGAGAATTGGTATTTTCCAAATACAGAGCTGGCAGAATGATCCTGTCTTCCTCTCTCGACCACCATCACATTTATCTTCTGCTCATTAACTTCCAAACCAAGAGTCACAGCATCTTTATTTAAAACTAAGAATGCGTACTTCATTGCTCCAGAGGCCCATCTATTGTGACAATACCGTCCATAAATCCGAAGACCTAAATGGTTTTATTAATAATTGTGCCTTTTATTAATTGTTTTATTAATAAATGTTTTATTAATAATTCCATTAAGTTTTATTAAAAATTAGTGGAATTTATTGGCAATTACAGTCCAACAATTTGCACCGTTTTTTTAATTCACCTACAAGTTGATGTACAAGCTGAGAAACATTAGACCATTTGGACCACCCTGCCTGAGCCCTCTTCGTGTGCTTATTATTGTAGTCAACAGTCCATTTACTTCTACTCGACATTTACTGTACTTGTGTGTACTGTACATTTACTGCTTCATGTAATTAGCCTGTCCTACGTTGGAACCTAAAACCCTGTCACGTGTAGGCCTATAAATAGTAGTACGTAGAGGCTTAAATAAGTAGTCAAACTTAAATGAGGTGTGAAAGTTATTCCACTAAAAGCATCAGAGAAAATAATCTCCAGTAAATAAATGTTTTGATAGACAATAATTACGATCGTTTGAAACATTTAAAAATTCGTTTTTATATATAGTGTTTACTCGTTTACCTCACTAAAGCTTTGGCGAAAATAAACTTAAAGCAGCACTAATGGCGAATGAGGAAAATGGTAGTATTCTGTAATTATTCCGTATCTGATGACAATGTCAGTACGCGTGAGACATGTACTGAGGAAAATTTTAGTATTTTTGGAGTCGTTATCTGGAACCGCAATTAATAGGGCTTAACAATGTTGATGCGTGGCTATATTTTTAGTGTTCCATATTTGGCGTCAATAACAGTAAAAGGCGCTCGTTATTAAAATATAATGTGACTCCTTTCGCATAGATGTATTTTATGTCGCCATTTGGCTAATGTTATTACATGAATAATTTGGTTATATAGATTTCACTGTAATTGAATTGAATAATATATAAAATAGGTGCTGAGTCAATCCATGAAGTCCCATTAGTGGATTTACCTAAACTTCAGTAAGAGAAGAATATGAACAGAAGAATACTACGAAAGAACTAACGTGTAACCGAAGAGAGAGTGGTATGAGTCTACGCGTAGCGCGGGCGTGACTTAAAATTCATCGTAATAAAATTGACTATACCGTCTCTTTATGACTGTGACCGACCAGTGCTATATAAACTACTACGATACGCAGTAAAATAAATAAAACAATTAGCAACGTCGTTTGTTTCTTGGGATATGACGCGAGATGAGCTATAAGTAGTAAACTACAGAAAGGTCAGTACAATTTGGTGACATGCAGATTATCCACACGTCTTTTGACTATCTTCCCCGGGACCCATACAAATATGGACGGCAAAGAATCTATTAAATTGCCATGTAATTTTATATGATTTCTCAGATGTTAAAGTTTCAATTTTTGATGTGTGATTTAGTCAAGTTAATTACTTGACGTTTCTTAATGTCTGTCGCGATTCCTCCATATTAGACTAGTATATCTGACAAAAGTTTTATTCAGTTTTTTAAAAACTGTTTCGATTGAAAGCCTGCAACAAAAGGTGTCATTGATTTACTTTCTCTGGTATAGATTTATTGTACCGTAAAAAGTCACTTGCGGACTCGATAGGATACGTATTTCGCATAGTAGGCCTACCAGTTCGTAGGTATTACCGTACAAAGACGTACTACAGGACACAAATGAAAGTGTCGATACGTAAACACAACAACGTTAATGCAGTGAGTTGTAGCAGATTAAGTAAACCAACATGCATCCATCGTTGATTCGACTAGTAAAGCTCTCTTAGTGTATTCTCTCCGGTACGACCACTTGCAATACATACCCATATTCTGGATTAAGACACATTTACTTTCAAAAGTAATTATGAGAATAATATTGTAAAACGTAATACTTTGGACATTAATACGTAAACGTATTTTTTAAACACGTTTATAGGAAAAATTATACGAATATTTTGTTCAACTGGGTTACGAAACCTTTGGTTTGTTTTGGTTTACAAAAGTAGAAGAATATTTTTTATGTTCCTAAAATATTTGAATAATAATTTGCTCTTTACATACCTTTGTGTCCTTTACAAAATCAATTGTTATAATCTTATTGAATTATTTAAATTACATCGATTTTTGTATAATGTTTTAGTTACCTAATGTCGCAGAATCGTTTCTCATATCCACATCACTGAATAATCCAACGAAATATTACGAACACACAAATGACGCTGACGGTGAAGAGATGCCCTCGGACTTTCTCTGCGAAGAACGAAATAAGTAACAAGCACCATTTTAGAATACGACGTTAGTAGTCCTTCCGCTGTCTTTATCATATAAAAAGTACCATTCGCTTACAAAGAGAGGAACACTTCCCCGTTCCAGTTTGCCTAGCCACAACAATTTCATTGCATATGAGAAGTTACACTTTCCAGTGTTTCACGGATCAGTAGGAATAGTACTGATAGTATTTAAGCATGCATGTAGTTACATTTGTCATGAGCTTACATTACATGGCGCTGGTTTTATATAAGGAGATCCATGTCTTGTTTGTGTCGTCACTCGTTATTATTATTTCTTATTGTATCGTGGTATTGCCTAAATCCGAGTTACAAATATGGCCAAAAATATAATTTATACACGTTTTTACTAAAACAAAGTTAAAATATGAATTTACGTGACATATTAATCTGAGCCCTGTTGACTATTAATATGTTCTTTCGACTTTCGTTTCATGTAGGACTTCCTATTCTGCATACATAACTTAATTTCATCTGTAACAGAATATGTACCTGATAGCATGATTTATAAGATGCCACCTCAAAGTATTTGTATTCAAAGTTCTTAAGAATTTACTTCGGAGGCCGATAACTTATAAAATAATTTTTTGCATTGGTACAGTAAAGTTAGAAAGGTAATAAAGTATGAAATTTTAGCTTCGTCTCTTCTAGTGTCTTAATATTCCATAAATTTTGTGTCTTAACAAATATGATAAAACTGCAGCATATGAAGAGGAATCAAGTGCTTGGAAGGCTATAGGCAGAAAAATCAAGATACATATTTCAAAACAATAAAGTAAAGCTCATGAATATACGGTTGCGATGTATGGTAAATAAATAAGAAAAATAGATCGCAAACTATTGTCAACTCAAGTACACTTCCTCAAACTAGAAAATGCAGAGTAGAAAAATTTGAAATGAAGACATCCGGCAATGGGTACACAAGGAAACAGGAATATAAGTTTACAACTGAAAACCTTATGTGGTATGGACATTGTAAATAGAATGGGGATTACAGATTCCTAAAAATTTGTTGTACAATGGATACGAAGAGATAATTTTTAGTACAGGACGCTCTCGAGACAGGTGGTAAATGGAAGTCGAGTCAGGAAACCTACATCAGAGGGAGAGAGAGAGAGAGAGAGAGAGAGAGAGAGAGAGAGAGAGAGAGAGAGAGAGAGAGAGAGAGAGAGAGAGAGAGTAGGAGTATCGAGGAATATGGAGGCTGCGAGCCGCAAGGCGACTCAGTCGTTGTAGAATCGGACTGATGATCGATTCTTAATTCGGAGGCTGTATCATTTAATTTTTTGCCCATTTTGTATTATACTGAGGTTCCTTTATATTTGTGCAGTGTTCATACGGACACATCAGGTAAACACAAAACAGTAGTCGCACAGTCTTCGCTACAGAAAAATTTCGAGAGAGGCCTACACAATTAATGAATAACAGAAATACTTCTACGAACGTTTTCAGTATTACGTTTGTTACCAGTGTACACGTATTAAAAGATTACAACTTAAGCACGTAACAATAGAACTCTTAGTTGAAGCGTGGGTAGAAACGACACAGTGTAGTAAGTATCCATTCAAGTTAACAAAGGATGAGCGGAGAGCAATAAGGCGAGTCCCTCGTCGCCTGTACGTCTCCAAGCGTACGACCACGCTAATCGAACGCTACACAGACGGAGAACGTAGGCGATGCGTTTGTCCGCCTATAAATGCTACTAATAACATTTTATTTTTATTCGTAGTTAATATATTAATTTCGACTTCTAAATGCATCCCGTTAGTTTGTTTGCAGTAAAAATAAGGTAGCACCGGACGTGTGAATAACAAAATATTGTTATAACGATCACACGGATCGACGTCTTTAATCAGTGAAGCAAGTAACTGAAGATCAGGGGTATCGTTAATCACAACTTTAATGACAAATTTCACAAACAAAGTCAGTCAAATGCGTCAAAAACTGAACACTCCAAGTTCAGAAGTGACCAACACAAACTACCACAAACAATTAACATGTCATTAATTCCGAAAATTCGCAATTAACACTTTACACCAGACAATTAATACTGTAACGCGGACTAAATCGCGTCTCATAGCACCTGATAACACGTCTTATCCTTTGATTCGCTGTACACAAATTCACAGTTACAACTGCTCGGGCGCTTTTGAAACGTTGCTTTTATACTCGGCTTGAATAATCGAGCACCGTCTTGTGTATCTCCGTTTACATTATTTTAGCATCATTAGCTCTATTAGTAATTGTTTGAAGTTGATTTTGATTGTTTACCACGATTTCACAATTTTTAATTCTAGTGAGTATTACAGTATTTAGCCCACATACCAACCATGTCTCAAACGGATGCTCACTCATATATGGCACACATTCTGGATAACATGCCCAATATTTTAGAAAAAATGCGGATATATAATTAAATATTTCTTTAAATTTATCTCATTTAGCATTTAGAATCGGAAAAGTATTTCAGTTTCTTCAAATTTTTAACAACGCAGAAAAATACATGGTACTTATAACGAAGATAGGCTAAAAGTTTTGTTAGGTTAAAAGTGTAACAACTCGTTACATTTTATCAAAATTCCACAGTGTATCGTTGGATTAAGAATAAAAAAAGTGTTTTTAATGTGATATGATATTTTTGTCATAAGTATAGGCCTAGATTTTTGTAAAATTTAAAATTCAAAAATTTTAATTAGCCGCTATTAAGAAATTTTTAAGTTAGTTTGTTTCCTTCGTCTGAGGAACAGTACACTTGCTGTGTATACAAAAATTCAACTCTACACCTGATTTCTTTAAGCAGTAATTTATTTTTAAACATATACACACGTACAGACGGATACGTGTATCTATTTAAAAAAATACATACATATGTAACATGATTAGAGACCATTTGTACTCTGGAAACGGTGTATTTCATCATTATTTTACCTTGGCTTTTCATAATGTTCCGTGAATTCAGTTCATCTTGTTTCAAAGAAGCGTACATATGTGTGAGTGTGCGCGAGTGTGTGTGTGAGGGCCCGCGAAATGTCGAAACCTACAGACAGATGGTACAATTTTATTTTTATAGATTGCTGGTGAATGAGAAACGATGAGCGTACAGTGTTACAGGAGCGGCAAGTGATTTTCCAAAATACTGCACAAGTTTTAAAAATAAAAAAGTGGGGTGACAGATCAAAAAGTTTTCACTTGTATTCCAGTACTTGCGTGCAAATGCTAATACTTTTGCCGTGTGTGCAATTACCAAAGCGGGCAACCGCTAGTAAACTGGTGCTTTACACTACTGTCAAGTTGGCTTTTTGGCACAGTGTAGACGTGCATTTTCAACCTGGGTTCCTTAGACAGTTGTATTTCTCCAAACCAATAATTTTAACATGCTTTTTAGTTCCATTACCATATTATGAATCCAATTACTTTATGACTTCAAATTTAATAGTTACGAATTTAATTGATTAAGAATTTATAATGACAAATCAGTGTTTTGAGTATATTTATTTTGCTTAAAACCACATTACTTTATAAATACAAAGTACACTGGTTCTTATTCAATTTAGTGAATTCATCACTAACACCTAACAGTGATATCTCATTAGTGATTAGTAACCTAATTTAAATATTCAGTATTAGTATCAGGGTGTGTAATATTAACCACTCGGATCTGCTCGACGTTAGTACGACTGTCTCAGCTACGTGTAAGCCTACACGTAAAAAAAAGAGAATATAACAGTCTCCCAAGAGAAACGATCTGTCCGGAGCGTGAGTTATTTTGAAAAGAAATGGTGAGTCGGGACCCGTAAATTATCGTCAATAAAAGCTTACAGCATTCAGGCACCGCATATGATATCGGTAAGAAACTCTGTTTAGTACAGGCAAAGACAAATTAAAACTTCAAACTGACTTCCATGAAGGACACTCAAAACTTGCAACCTCCAATAAAAAAATGAATATTGATAAAAGAGTAACCACCATACCTGTGACAAGAATTAACGTCGTTTTCAGCTACAAAACCAAGAAACTATTTTCTCGGAAATATTTGATTTTGTTCCTGTAATATCTTTAGAAGTGATCTGGAAAATCGACCTTTCCACGAACATATTCAGTATTAAGGGCAGGTATTTTTTAATTTCTCCTCTTTCTTAGAACGCGGCGCGCATTGTGTTCAAACTGGAACGCTACCCTTTACATACGGCTTTCGTGCCTGCTTTGTTGAATTTTACACAGAGAGAGAAAAACGCATGGCTAACACAGGTCTTTGTAACCGTGTAAGCGAGCCTTTACCTTTAACCTTAACAAAACTGGAGCCAGCAAAAATTGCGTCCACTACGGAATTATTTATTACGCTGGGCCGTGTTATCGATTAAATGAAACAACCTACTTTTTAGATGTTATTTATTTACTCAGGTATCGTCATATTATAAAAGACTGTATAACTATTTGGCATCTCGACTACAATATTATCAAAATTACTGGAAAAGGCGATTTCACAAATAAGTTGTCCTGATAGACAAGAGCAATACAGACTGGGCCAAAAGTCTTCTGAAATCAGATGTTAACCTTAGTTTGGAAATTTAGTGGATTAATAAGGCGAACGGTATTGTGATATTCATTTATTAAATAATGCTTCTGTTGAACGTTTCGAAACAATTTATAGTCATCATCAAGACCTGTATACAGACAATACTCAAACAATTAATAGGTCTATACATATAATAAGCCACCAGTGTTGTAAAAATTAGAATTGCACAAGCAATAGGGGTAGTTTTCAAGAAAAGATCTCTTATAATGTCCAGAAAAGTGACCCTGGAAACCAGAAACCAATTTATAAAGAGTTTCATTTACCCATGCACATATGGTTCAAAACCTGGACTTTCAGGAGAGTGGAGAGGAGTTCCTTGAAGCTTTTGAGGATACTGGAGGATAAATAAAGTTCAGAGAGATGATAATTCTCTCCAAGAACTACTACTGCTATAACTATTTTCATTTCCACCATAAACATCACCATTATTATTACTATTATTTGCATAACTGTTTAGAGGACTATTACTATTCAAAGAACTCCACGCAGTATAAAAATATTAATTCCATTAAGTATAAATATCCATTCCACTGCATAAATCTCACCTAAATCTCCAGCTTAATAAGATTCTTCACTTTATTTCCACCAAAATAACATAACCATCTATTTGCTCGGCGTTTAAGTGAGAAAACTTTTAAAAACTGTCTAAAGAAATCGGAAAATATTTAAATTACATTCGCTAATCAAAAAGAATTCGTTTCTGAAAGGAAGAAAAGAAGTCAAGGAGCTCGAATGTTGAAGCGAGAGACAACACAAAAAGAAGAAAAGTGTTCAGTGCTTTAAGATATCTCTGTCAAATTCCTAAGAGACTATAAATTACAACTACTTTTATAAAAATCTTCTTAAACTGAAACATAACATTAAATGAACGCATCACCAGATGAAGTTTTTCAAACTTTTCCCAGTGTAGCTTAAAACATTTTTGCATAATCAAAAGTGGGTTCAGAATAGATTTATGATCTTCCCCCCACGTGATAATACCCTGCAGATAATCACAACACCATGCGCATTTCCCTTAAAATCAGTATTGTATTCATTAGTCGAAATAGTTAACTTAGTTATTCTGTTCCTTGTATAATCCCTGAGCTGCATAACTCGCTAACTGTTTTGAGCGAAGTTTATTTATTTATTGGATAAAATAATAGTTAATTTTTCAGTTATCAGAAAAATAATGAAAATTCCGATTACAGTACTTTTTGTTTAGTGGCGTAAAAACTGTAGAGAATTCATACACAATAATTGATAAAAATTCAAAACAATCGGAATTGTGTTAAAATTCTCTCGACTCTGACGTCCGGCTGGACATTTACTTTTTCAAATTTTAAATCACATTTATGGGCTAGTTCAAAAAATTTTTTTAATTTCCAAAACTGTACACTTATATTAAGTCTCTTTAATTTGATATCCCACGTGGAATTTGAACCAACATTTTAGGCTCAACCGTCCCAAAAATACGAAATTTTGAAAATGAACATTAAATTCATATTTCGGCTAAAATTTACTTTAATACCCCACACGGACTTTTGCAATTGTATTCAACATTTTACATCCTCAAATTTTTTTCTCCCTCTACCTTATATTTTGTGGCTTCAGTTCCAAAAACAATAGTGTTCTGTAACATTATAGGCAACTTTTAAGTTGTCTTAATTTAGTAAACGTCAGATAAAAGTATTTACAAGCAATCAAATTTTACGAAAATCGATTGTGTTAAAAAGTTATCGTGAAACGTACCTCAAGTAGACAGACAGGCAAATACCAAACGACGAGTAAAAAATGAGAACTCGCTGCGTTCGTTAATTACTATAAGCAGTGTGTTTTGTTCATTTGAGCCTACTGTCAAATATAATTCCAGGCTACTTACAAGAGCCTGGTTTGTCAACTGGATAGGCCAATTGACAACTGGAATAGCTGTAATCTACAACATACTTCCAAAGTTTCCACAGTTGTGCGACTTTACGAATTGAAGCTCAGCGTGCGTACTGTGTTGCAGTGCTGTTGGCATGAACTGTACACAAGTAAAAGCTGTCTCGATTAAAAAGATAATTCCTGGCTCAAAGAACAAATTTACTGTGTCAATTATATATTAAACTCGTCATCAATTAAGAAAACAACGAGTCGTTACTTATTAGGCATTGTGTTTAGTCGGATTTCTACACTGACCGCAAGTAAGTCTCCTACGGTAGTTAGTTACTTAAGAGGCTGTCGTGTTAGTAGGGTATCAGCCTCCAATCACGGCTCACTCCGAAGTTGAATGATTCTAGACGACAGTTTAATGCGAGCGCCCAAAACTGAGCGTCAACACTCAATCAGCTCACGAGTTGCCTAGGTAACGACGTTATGACGTCACATTTCAACAGAAGCAGACGCTTATTACCTTTGAGACGCTGATTTCTTAGACAGCAACTAAGAACGGTATCTTTCAATATCATGACAAAGAAATATTCTCCTACAGTCTTTTTTTCTTTTTTGAGACTGGACTAAGCCCATTTAAGTCTATCAGCTACCATCACTTGATGTAGGATGAGCGTCCTATTGTGCACTCCTCTAAAAACTAATCACTTTGTTCTTATGATGCCTCTCATTTGATACACTACACTATGGCCTCATTCTGTTTAGCCTTCACACAAGTTCTGTATTAGCGAAAAGTTCCAACATATCGATATTCTGGTGTTTATGATCTTCATGTTCGCCTGAAGCAATCTCCAAATCACTGGGGATGTCCTCATTTCGTATGCACCGTAGGGATGATTTTTCTATTAGTTTTCTTCCCGCAACGTCAGAGTTGTACGCCATATATGCAGACACGTTTAAAGACTTGTTTATATCGCAACAGTTTATTCTGTACAGACAACTCGGAATGTCGCCTAAGGAGACAGTACATTTTCCTGAATTTCAAGTTAATTTCTTTTATTTTTCACATGCACGTTACAGCGTAATTAGGCATTTAATGTCATGCATAAGTGCTATGCACTCTTTTTAATGTGTTATCACTTATTAGTTGATAACCACAGGCAGGTAATTCCTACTGGTAAGACTAACATGCACTGACTTGCCTTCGTTTAGTTTTATCCGTCATCTTTTAGTACAAGAATTGACTTTGTCAGTGGCAGATTGTAGTTGCTTAGTAGCTTCTTCAATGCTGTACCTTCTGCAAACGATGGGAGAGTCATCAGCAAAGGTAGCAATTACGGCTTCTTCACACGTTGGTATATAGTCGTATACAACAGGTATAGAACTTAGAACTGGTCCCTAATACGCTGCCTTGTGGAACACCAGCTGTGATTTCTTTTGATTCAGAAAAAAAGCTCATGTTTCACTCGAAAATATCTGCCTATATTTACTATTTGAGTAATTTAGTGAAATGTTTTGATAAATCTCTCCAATTTGTACTTCCACCCGCGATGCCAGACTTTATTAAAGGCCTATTCTATTATAAATTTACCTTATTTCCGTCTTGTGACTTATTTTTCTTGTTGTTTGAAACGCGTCAAAAGTAACAAACAACAAGAAAAATAAGTCACAAGACGGAAATAAGGTAAATTTATAATTAAATCTGTGACTTGGTTACCGTCTAATAATGTTATGCCTATTCTATGTCCAAGAATTTTGTGGATAAAATTTGTTTTACTTCTAATGCCTTCTAAAAGACATTGGTAACTATGTATTTGATCAATTGTTGAATGTTTATTTCGAAATCTATCCTAATGGTTGGGAATAAAATTATTCTCCTCAATAATAGACGCTTTGTTTGAGACGCTTTCTCCTAAAAAGATAAAAATGTTAATGTCGAAAATATTTAATTCTTCCTTACCGGCAGTTAATTAGACCTACGTCGTTGTTTAGTTGCTTTCACCAGTCACTAGTTTACGACGAGTGCGTGTTCTACTACTGTCATATCCGCGGCTACTATCATAGCCAATCATTGGCGTAACTAAGGGCTGCTCCTGGTGGCGGGATGAGACTAGTTACGGGGGGAGGGGTAAAACTGACTTATGGAGAATGAGACTATCATGAAGATCGGACACCCAATTTTCTTCAGAACAAAGGAGATCTTCATGATTTTTTCCATATAATTATTTATGCAATTGTTTGTAAGTCTTATTTTAACACTCACAACTGCGTTAGAAATAGGCGTACGTTACGTGATTTTTAAATTCCATTTAATAGCTCTGTAGGAAGGATTGATCCCTAAGCTAACTTAAGAACATGGACATGGAACATCACTAGGTCATGGAGATGAATTTATTTTGTTACCAAAAAATCGCGATACTTGCGCGCAGAAGTATCGAAAATGTTCCATTACGATGATAACATCGAGGTCATGCAGCTCCTTACAACGCATACTAAAGAGAAAGAAGTCTTTTTACAATTTAATCGAAGTGTTAACGTATAACGTATGCCATAGTGTGTGAACGAGGACTGTACGCTAAATAAACACAGGGATACTGGTGGCGATCTCTTCGCAGGAACGATTTTAATAGTTTAAGTCGTGGTAAAACTGTTAATTAGCACTAAACTGGATCACAGTAGTTACTTAAGAGAATTGTTTTATAGAAAAGTTCTTTTACTATTTACAATTAAATTGGGTATTTATTTAATTTTAATTTGGAATTTTCTTTGAAGAGTGTATATCTGTCAGATTTCCTACTCACTTTTGATTATTGAGTCCATGCGGTTAAATTTACAGACATTCGTTTATATGAATCAGTAAATTCCCAAGAACTTCACTTTTCGCAGAGATATGGCGTTCAGTATTACGCCTTCTGAAACCGGAGGTTGTTTATTCGGGTTTAGTTTCGTAGGAGTACCAGCGTAACTGGGACTAATAAACATGCACAACGATGACCATAGTATGTACCTGTCACACCCATACAGGTAGTCAAGCGCAAAACATTTTGGTCACCGAAGCCCAAGGCAAATAAATACTAGAAACAGAGACAATCGTTTTTAAGAGAAACTCTTGAAATAATAATGTACCTTGATATGCAGTTTCTATTAATATATTTAACATTGCTTACCTGCTCGCGTGTGTAGTGTCAGCAAACCATCAGACCAATTAACTGGGGAACCGGTAGTAAGTTTCGATACGTCTGTAACAAAACATAAACTAGTTATCGTTTTTTTATTTAAACACTTAAAATTTTTGTAAAACCTGTGGAGAATCAACATTATAGAATTTATAAAATTATAAAATTTAGACTATAGGCCTACGATAGATGAACACGATCACAGAGTTCAATCTCCATTTTATTTTCGTATCTGGAGTACTCAAGCCGTGAGCGAGGCGCGCGGGCGTGTTAACGTACACTACCCGAGTAACTTAACTGCCATTAACATATTTGTAATTGAAACTCTATTAAATAAAATGTAGATAATATATCCCAAATCCACTACGGTAGAAATTTAATTCTCTATTTCGATTATTTCTCTATTTTTTTATTAATAAGCCTACGCACGAAAACACGTAAAGTAGTACATTAAACTATTGCATCTTTAAATCGCAAGATATATTGACACAAATGTTCTCCTAATGCTTAGTTTTTAAAGCTCTTTAAGCAGTTTACCACGTGATTTAGTTAATAGGGAAAACTTTGAATACCAAACCATGACAACCATGTTTCTGGAATACTCTGTAAATCCTGTGTAACACTATGCTACTTCACTAGCCGCTACTAAATAGCTGCTACTGCACCATCCCTGAAGGCGGATGAGCAATCAAGTTAATAACATAAAAAAGTTTGGACATCAGAGCACAATAAAGGAACAAACATTTCAAAAAATAAAAAACTCATACCGCCCATAGAGTTTAATTTAAATCTTTTTTAATTTAACACCATGGTCCAAACATGAAAATCTAAACGTTGAAATTGTAAGAGTTTATGTATGAATAGGACTATTGCAATCCATTGTAACACCATAAGATTTTTGGTTTGTATATAGATTAATAAATTAAATTAGGTACGTAGCATGTTACTTGTGCCCTCTTCATTAGCATATGTATATAAAAACATATTAAGTGTACAAAATATTTAAAAAACAGAGAACATAAATTATGTAGAACGACGTATGGTCACCACGTGGTGTTTCTTGACTAATGTTGAGAATGTACGGAGGTGTAACTGATCGTCGTATAGTACAGTGGTAACAAATTACGGACACTAATGAAGTCACTAATCACCAACTTTCATTAATCACAATTAACAGTTTGTAATCAACAAGTTATTCAACAAGATTGTACTCGTATAACAATTCAAATTAAATTTGTCCAAACGCAATAATAATGTCAACTAACAGAGTCCCGCACAATAATCATTTTTCACCAATAAATAACCACGTCTCACGCACTCAGTAAATCGCCCGACATCAAACTGAACTGACCTTTGCTGGATGCTTTTATTTATACCCCGCTGAGATGCCAGAATAATCTTTCACTTTTTGGATAACGTGTTAAAGAAATGCTCATTACAGGCGCTCTAGAATCCACTAGAAACAGTGTCAATGTCTTGCCTTGAATACAGTGCACCGACCGGTCCGGTCTGGAATAGCCTCGATTGTTGACGCATGATAAGTGTCACGTAATTGTGTTTTATCTCAAAGCAGCAATATGTACGCACATAAACATTACAGCTGGGCTCTGCAGGGATAGCCGAGAAACTTGTAGACTGACACTCTCCATTGTTCGAGAACGTTCTGTAATTGCGTAAAAAGCTGAAGACTATATTTTCAGCTTTATAAATGAAAATCTATTAATTTCATGTTATCTAATAATAGACCCAAATGTATTTTGCTGACAATATTCCACGACTTATTCAGCTCATAGGAAGCTTACTAGACTAGCCTGTGCTGAAATGTTATTTTTTTTCTGTTAGTAATGCGTTCCATTGTCTTCTGCAAACCGAATTTTTATTCATTCTCATAAGCTGCTTTCTGTTTTCTATTATGAGTACAAAGTGTGGATAAGTAGCGCTGGTTGGTACTGATGATTATTTTAGTTTCATTCATACTAATGAATTTAAAATGAATTAATATTCCATTTCGCATGTTCTGAAGAAAAATAAGATGAAGGTGAAGAAGAGTCTGAAATTTGATTATCTTCTAATCGGCAGTGTGGAAGAATCCACTGAAATATCATGTTTCTCTAACCTCCTGCTTTTCTCTTACAGAAGTATGGACGTTTAAGTTTAAGTTGAAGATTGTTTGGTGTAGTAGTTTGTACTGGGGGTTACGAAGGACTGAAAAGGATCACATTTCAAAACTGACTTGTCTTAACTTTAACTGTTGAAGTGCCATACTTGTATTTCTCCGGCAAAGTTGGTATAACATTGCCATATATGTCAGAAATAGAATGCCATTAATTTACTCTACGCGTGAAGCAAAATGTTTTTCAGTACGTGTAAGCTAAATTCAGCTGATGAGCAAAAAGTGTGATTTCTAGTTTGAATATCATTCTGTTACTGAACAGCTCTTTAATCCTCATACCGTCAACTTTATACCGAACAACGACCCAAAATGACAAAGCTAAATAATGACAAAAATAATGTATTAAAATCGTGTACTTCAGTATAAAAAAAGAGGGCAACAACATTAAGGAAATACATCCCCTGTATGCGGTTATAGACATTATTATCTTTAAGACAAATGGACACAATAGACACACTGAAGCGTTACGGCCACTGAGCAGCAAAAATATTTCACAGCCTCGGAACAGTTTTCCCCTTCCAGTTCGTGCGTCAAAGGTCCAAACTTTCGCATTTAACGTTTTGAGGCGCATTTTGTTCACTGCTACGGATGTTCTTTTCGTGAAGTTCACAAGGACTTTCCGTCTGACAGCCTTTCTCCGTCTGTCTGCTCCGTTATTCAGTAACTGCTGGCCCCAATAAAACACAAGTAGGCGCACGTGTGTACTCTGTGCTTTCTGTTTTGTTGTTCTGTTTATAACAAAACGCCTGACGTAAACAAAGCGCCACTCACAATTTATTAACTGAGTTTTGTTTTCTCGACAAGAAGAGACATCTAGCCAATGCAAACGCTTAGGTAAGAAAAGCACTTGCAAATTAATTTGACGTCAACACAGGGAAGAGCGTATCGTGATTAAAGATTGTTTACGAAGTATACAGATATTTTGATTGAGTTTTGGTGATTCGTGAATTATTTAATTACGATCTAATGAAATTTTTACTGTCTTCAGAATACACACACCCTTCAACAAATCTGAGTAACAATGTGAAAAAACACAGGCTTTAATGTTTAATAACGTTTCAACTATTTCTACGATCAATGCCTTTATATATATATATTTTTTTTTCTAAAGGGAAAATCAATTATAATATTTCTTAGAACATTCATTTGATCGGGACGTCTACGGCCTCTGGAAGAGAAAAATTTGGAAATAAAATTAACAACAATAGTAAAAGGCAGGGATCTAGATAAACCTGAATAACTACAGAAAATTTAAAAGTAAAAGTGTTAACACGAAATGAAACAAAGCCACTAGCAAAGAATAAAAAAGAATGAACAAATTATGAGAGGAATGAAATAAAATTTCCCCTCGCACCATTGGACGTACATATGCTTTTAGAATAGAGGGTGAGATAAGTGTCACTTTTCTAAAATTTTTGGTTTTTGAGTTTTTGTAATAGCAGTTGGCAACAACGGATTGCAATGACAGTGGTTCTACATAATAACAATTCTTTTTTGTTTTTAACTTCGTGCCATATTCCCACTTATGCCTTTTGCTTTTCGTGGAGTTGTAATGAAAATCAATAGTAAATTAACAAAAAAAGAATGTGTGTTTGTGTTACGATGTAGGTGAAACACGATCTGTCACGGACCTATCAATAAGCGGGAGCGACCATCAACTCCTAGAACCGAAGAGGATCCACACATTGTCGCTCTGAGGTGTGTTATGAGTCTACGTGATTACGTTCGAGATAGGTTTCTTGCAGTGGCGATTCCTGCCTCGATTGGTAAGGCAAGCATCGACTCTTAGCATAATATAAGCACATGCACATTAAATTCGAATGCCAAAAAATCATTTTATAATATTCAGGTATGCGCTTTTGTGTTGCTGTGAAAAAATATTTATCAAGTGTAATTACTATGAGTATGAGGATTAAACAAGTGGCGTTTAGCAATTCAAACCCATCCTGAGAAATTTCTCACAGCTTCCAATAACTCTTTTCCACATGATAAGAAACATGTGATCGAGCGCATTTTCACCGAACCGGGAAACTGCTAGCGCTCCTAACGGCTTAAAGCACTACTAAAGAGTGCTTGCTTTTAGCGTCTCTGAGAGCCATGTGGTGTGCGATTTAGCATTCTACTCAGGTACCAGCAAATCATCGTACTCGTAGTATAGATTGTTATATGTTTGAGTATTTATAACTGTAGACTAATATAAAAAAATAAGTCTAGATAGTGTAAGCGTAGTTATGAAATCTTAAATAAATGCTATAATTTATGAAATTAGTTAGTGAACCGAAGCATTTTTTGAAGTAATTGCCTTGGGGGCGGAGCAGTCAGTCAGCTGTTAAAATAGCGCACAGAACTGGAAGCGAAGTGATATCAAATCAACTCATCAGTATCATTTTAACTGGAAGATAGGTGACAAATGTGCCACCGATTTTCAAAAGATGAGAGATAAGAAAACATGATAAGCAGTTTTGATGACAACAATAATGTTGGTTACGAAATCATTGATTTAATTTTGCCTGATTTTCTTTGAGCAAGCACTACTTGCGTTGCTTGCTTTGAGGATTCGCCTCTGGTTTCCCGAATCTCGGATTAATCGGTTCTCTTTAAGAAGCGCTTGTTACGTGATGTGAAACTGAAACCACATTGACCGAAACGTTTGCATGTGCTACATAAAGATGACAGTCCTTTGGAGTAATATTTTTCGGACGGGTGAGGCTTCTTTTAAATCAAACGACCAAATGAATTAGCACAATTGCGTTTATAGGGCACGTGAAAAACCGTACGAAATTCTCCTCGTACGAATGTTTGTACGGGAGAAGGGGGTCTCTGTTTTATTTATTTTTTTCTAAGGGACAGTCACTGCAGATCAACATCTGCATATGCTGGAAGAAGTGGTTGCTCTAGTGTTGCAAAACAGTATTCATTTTACCGAGGTTCAGTTGATACGTCAACAGTGTTGAGCGCCACCTGTTACAGTTCAGAGGTGACAAACCTTTTAAACGAACAATTCAGTGGAATGAAACAGCCATCCAGATCATGTGAAACAGCCACGCGGCGCGATTTCTTCTTGTGGATACCATAAAGGATGAAGCTCTTGCACAGCAATCACGAGATTTAGATTGTTTGCAACAGCTGATCGAACAGTCGTTACTCAACTTGAATACGGACGGCCATATGCACATCGATCGCCAAGTACAGGGAAAAATGGAGGCGGATGATTATGGAGGCTAAGGTTCGACTCCGAACTGTGACGCCATAGAAGAAGAAGAAGAAGAAGAAGAAGAAGAAGAAGAAGAAGAAGAAGAAGAAGAAGAAGAAGAAGAAGAAGAAGAAGAAGAAGAAGAAGAAGAAGAAGAAGAAGAAGAATATGCGCGTCGGAAATTGGGCGATGTAAGTTCTGTATCTATCAAAATGGTCTCCAATTCAAACAATTTTTGTAAACATTAAAATATTAGAAAGCTGTTGTTCGTTTTCTTTTTCAAATTTTTTGTTGTTTTTATGTCGTCCTATAAAAACATAAATAAAACTGATTGCATACATAACATAGAAAAATTATGAATATTAATAGCAAAAGTATACGGGCAGGAATAAGCTTTCTCGTTTGTACACGAATTACTGGCAATAACTAAACGCGGCAATGTCCATAGGGGACAATTACGATCTGCCTGCCGTCAAACTGGAAAGTTGTGTGTATGTGTGTTCCCCATGTGCTTCGTTAGTGCGGTAGTGCTGGCTTCGCAGTTTTCAATGGACGTCCGTAACAAAGGAATATTTGATGCGGTACAATTGGCTGTTGTGTGTGTTTAACAACTGTGGGGAGCTAAACACGCCGGACAGAATACAGAGCGGTATGCAACAGCATAGGTTTATACGCACACACCAAGCTCTGTATATACAGCGCGTATACCATGGTATTGCCGTCTCATGGTATTGTTTAATAACGAGAGATACGCGTAGTGGTACTAGTTTATTCACGTGTTCAGGCAGTAATACATCTCAGAGGGAAACGATATTCTTTCGGTTGTATTTTCTACAAACATCGCTATCGCTCTCTAGTCAGTCGAAAAAACTGTCTCTCTGCACAATCCTTCCTTCTCGGTATATCATCGTTCCATTTGACAGCGGTGTACACTGATATAGGATGCGCCGTCGCACTAGAGCAATGGTTTCCACCTTAAAAGAGCCTGAGAGCCACACTCAAACTCAGGACCTACCGGCGGGCCGCATCACAGAGATCAATTTTCGACAGTACGTAAAAATAAAAACGGCAGTATTTAATTGTAAATAAGTAAAAAGAGCTACTTTACACGTATAACATAGGCTATCTTACTACACACGTGTCTTTATCGGTACAAACTTTATTATGTTAATACTGTATAATAATGAAGATATAAAAAAGTTGTTAACAGTAGAATATTTACGTAAAATTTTGAATGCAAAAACTGAGATCAATCTGCTGCGGCCACTAAAGCAGAAATTTCCGTGTTGAGGTGAAAACAATGAAACGCAACTTTGAATAACAGATGCGATTGATTACGAAACAGGAGAAGCGCGTTGTCTTGGCTAGCCGAGGGAAGTAGACTGGATCTTGTAATATGACGAAAGTGAAAGAGGACAGGAGAAATTACACATTCCATTAAACAAATAAACTGATATCTGTTCTACGTATATTAGTGAATCAGTAAACAATTTTTCATAAGTTTCTCTGCAAGGGAAATCTCAGTTAAAATAATACTTTATTATTCAATTGCTTATTACAGCAAACAGAGTAACAAGAAATTTTGTTTCCCAAGATAAGGCCGCTGACCACGTAAAAATGAGTGGCGGACCGCAAGTCGGAAATCACTGCACTAACGGAGTGAAAGGCAGCCTTACACGTTGTTCTAACACTATAGATTGACGTTGACGCAACTCTTTTGAATTATGGTCTACCTTTCTCCCGATATGCGTAGCATACTGAGAATTCCCTGCTTTCCCAACCGATGATGATGATTTCCTCATGATGAGCCTAACACGCAGGAAAATGAGATACATTTGGGCACGACCTTCAAAACGCGCAGAATTCGGATGGCACAACACGCGGCGACACACATGTGTGTGACGCACGACGTACTTCGCATTCTGTAGTCCCGTTATTGGTTAGTCTTTTGTACACTCTTGTGGAATGATTTCGTAAAAAGCTTAATACTCTTCTTTATAATTCTAGTAAATGGTTCATAAGATTAATGAGAAATTTATGTTCATGTATGTGAGGGAAGCCCCAGCACGGTTATTTCTATGGATTTTTCCCTATTTTATTTCATCAATATAATATAATATATTGCTGGAATACTGCATTGTAAAACTACAAATACTGTGGTGAAATAAAGATTTTACAAAATTCTCTTAATACAGAGGCATTTCTCCTGTTAGCGTGGAATCAGCATCATCCTGAGCACCTGGTAATTTTAAAACTGCCCTTCTCTTTCTGGCATGTTGCATTGAACATAACAATTTTAATCAACCACGGCCCAACAGCCGTGGTTGTTGATTATTGATTTGATAGTTATTGATTTTAATAAAGCTGCCTCCGGCCGTTGACAGCCTACTTAACTAATAAGAGTTTTAAACCAATGTTTGTAAGTTTCGATTACAAAAATTTGGAACTGAATGCTTATATTATATGTGAATGCCTATACAGGGTGTCCCGGGAGGAGAGGGAAATAATTTAAGAAATGGTTCTATAGTGTAAAAGAAGAAGAAAAGTTCATGTAAACATATGTCCGGAAACGCTTTGTAAGCGAGTTACGGCTAGCGAAAGATTTCGCCCGGGTTTCGGTAAATGAAGACTTTCTGAAATTCTGGGAAGGTAAATTAAGGGGCGAATTCTGTTGTTTCTTATGGTTTTTGACCTGAGAAATCGAATAAAACCGGTCGAAGAACTGTATCTCCCATAACGTTTATGATATCCGACGTAAAACAGAAAAATGTTTTGCCTAAAAACGTATTGTATTGTTTTTAACCAAAATTGCAATTTTTTGTTAATTTTTATTGACTTTATTTACACCATTTTTCTCAGAATTAAATTCTTTACAAGTTTTGTTTTTAACTTTTATGCATTTATTAATCATTTAACAAAGTTATTGTACTTCTAACCTAAAAAAACGTGTTATTTATTTCCTTTTTAAAATTATTTTATTTCATTTTTATTTAATTATGGATTATGTGTGTTACAATTGTGTAAGCGTGTGTGTGGCCCGGTTTATTCGTTATTGTAGAACCTTATGCTTTGTAAAATTTTAATGTACTAGTTACTTCCTGTCTAAGGACGAAATTATTTCTTGTTAACTCTTATTTAGTTAAAACTTATTGAAATTAAATATTATTATTTAATGAAATTAAACGACTTGAATTTAAGTGAATTGAATACAATAAAAAAAACTGTACACTGTAAGTTAGTTAACGTGAATAATGTGTTAATAAGATTATTGTCAAAGTGATTGCGGTGGTTGTGTTCCGAGGCGAGCGAGTGTAATGTCTGGGTGTATTAGCTGGCGGCTAATCCCCAAATAAAATGTTATAGGGTCCCTGCCTCAGCCAGGAAAATGGGGGAAGATCGGTGGTCATGCGAATACCTGTGACCACCAGCAGAGCGGTTCTACATTAAGGCGCTCCCCGAAGCCGTCAGACCAAGAAATGCACAGAAGAACCAAAATACACCGAAAGATCCAGAAAGACCAGGAACGACTTCCAGTAAGCATTGACCATAAGCACATGGACAATTTTCGGAACCTCTGCTCGTCTACAGTTCATCCTGTTTCAACTTGAGTTCGTCGCTACATAATTACAGGTGGGAGCGTTTCATTTATGCCTCTTCTGACTACATCAACTCCATAGACTGGCTACCCTGGTTTTCGACATTAAATATCTGTCAACTCAATCCGTATAACAACTTATTAAGAACTGAAAATACCTCAAGGTCGTAAGAACTCAAGTTTGTAAATGTTGTAACTGGTTCCATTGTAACTTGTCTAACATACACCATGAGGGGGTGGTTAAACTGTTCTACTAAAGCATGGTTGCCTTGCTTAAGCTATTTGGAGTCCAATTATCATTATTGCCATTATTTTTATTATAATTATTCTTGAAAGGTTATTAGTGTTTTTTGTTTAATTAAGTGGTAGGGTTAACTTTTGTATGCTCCGTCATTTCTACTGGGTTAATGTTCGCGTTGTTCTCCATCATGGGGTATATATCTTTTATGTCTATTTCTAAATACTATAAATTAATAACTATCTATAAAGAATGATGTGAAACTTGAACATTGGGTTAAAGGGGCATTCTGTAATGTCTGTTTTATATCTTTTAAATCAGCCCCATACAGTTTATCAATACTTAAGTTGAGTCACAAACGTAAGACATAATAAATCTTGTTGTTATCTTAAAATGTGTTGATTGCAAAACCTGTCACTCTGTTAAGCTCCAGCACACTTTTCGCTTCCTCTAGTTCATTAACCTAGTCTTAGATATTAAGTACGGTCCTGTGACCGCTACATATCAAAGCGTAACAGAGCATCGTATTATGCAGGAAACTGGAAAATGTGGTACAGTCCTCCACTCAATTCATACAGTACACATCACATTAGACAAAGGAAATTGATAATAAATGGGTAAACATTTTACCAGTTTCGTATCTGACAATCCTACTAAGTTTACAAAAAAACTGAACACCAGGAATCGATGTAACCAAATTATATGGCGAAGTCAAATAAATATGACAGTATTTGACTAATATGTACCTTTAGCTCTCTGCATATATTGTAATTTACGGTGTCATGTCAAGGTGTCATATCAATTTAGTTAGGTTTGTTCCAAACAACGATTTGTTTGATTCAGCTATCTGTTCTTGTATGCTGATTTTCTCGTAGACTACCACTTTTTTAAAAGCGATGGCTTTTGTTTTCTATTGAAAATGTTAAACTAGTCATATTCCATACGTACTCCGCATTACCAGACAAATTCGTTATGTCCCTGTTTCAAAGAGAAATATAATAACGTACGTACAGCTCGCAGATAGATACCTTTTACCAGCTTTGACAGTGCCGTGGATGAATTAATTACATCAAACCAGTAATCAGTGAGCGATACATAATCAGATTATGTCGCGCGCAGTTGGCATTAATGCAATTCATAAACATGAGACGCGATCAATTAATGCATGCTCAGGCGCGGCGGTCGTGATTCACATGGTACCCTCGTCACTCTGTTTACCGTACGTGCCGGATTATTTATGTAACGATTACGCTAACTGCTTGCATACTATTTTTCGCTTATTGAGAGGCACGTACGCTTATTGAATTGGTTTATCTGTTTTATTTAGTGGCGTCCGAATTTTGTCTTTCTATTGACTCGAACAGAGATCGTGTCTATTATTTAAACATTATCCAGTGGGGTTTAAAAAGTGTGCGCGGCGGTCAAAACATCTGAAAGTTGACATACAAGGTGCACACGGCGGTCAGTGGGTCCTTCCTGATGGTTTAGCCTATACAAGGTGCGCGCGGCGGTCAGTTTTGGTCGCTTTAAGCAAGATGTGAAAATAAAAGAGGGCCGCTAATTTATAATTTGTTATGTTGTCACTTTCGTGGTTGCATATAAACTAATAAACCTCAGAAATTAGTATATACTTACGCCGTGGTTAGATTCAAGAATTAGTAATTTGACCGTTGGAAGCGCTAATATGGAATTATTCGAAGTTATAGGTTAAAACACACACTTTTGTAACAATGTCTTTAGTATATTGTTAGTTTGAGTCGTACAGTAGAAAACACTTTGAAAATATGCAATAAAAATAATACAATACATGTATAAGGTATAATCTACATTGGCCTGAACGAAACCCATATCCTTATATTGGCTTTCAATTCTTGTTTCGAAAATTTTTCCGTATAACTTTGGGATGGAATTGCTACTCTGTAATTCGATAGTATCTTTCTGCTTCCTTTTTTGTAGAGATGGGAAATACAGCCAGTCTTCCATCCAAGAGAGAGGTCTTCACCCTTTAAAAAGTATTTGAAGGCATATGCCAAAATTTCCAAAAGTAGGTCTGTTCCATTTTTAAAGAGCTTGTACGGAGTCCATTTGAACCTAGTACTTGTCCATTTCTCACGGTCTTTAGAGCATCCTCAACCTTGGTAACAGGAATTGTCTTCCTCAGACAACGATACATCAGACAGATCAATCTTGTGGTATTTAATATGAATGCTAATTTCTAAATTTCGGTTATTTCTTTAAAAGCAAATTATTTCATATTTATTCCAGAAACCGCACTCAGTAATTTATCAGTCTAGTACAACGAAGTTTTCTTTAGTATTTTATGTAACATATCTATAATCTGATTAAAATTACTATCGACTGGCGGACTGCCACGGGCCGCTCGCTCGGCGACAAATCACTTAGAATTTATAATACTGGCATATTAATGTAAAGGGTGGATATTTTTTGGGACAGGCACTGTTACCCTCAGTTGCAAACGGTTGTTTACATAGGCTACTGTAAGATCAAACACGAATGTTTATGTAGGCCTATATTATAGAAAAGTCCACGTTTTTAATAACTATAACACAACAGTAATTTAACGAACAAGATAAAAATATTTAGATATCAAAAGACATCCGTATACAATGTGTACATCGTTTAAGTAGTCACATGATGGAACTTAAATAAGAAAATAGCCTATATTAAGTAAATAAAATGTTGCCTCGCACGCACCTTGTATAGACCTTTTTGAGGTTGTAAAGTGTCCCTTCAAATTCCTTTGACCGCCGCGCGCACCTTGTATAAACCCTATACAACGCTATAAACCCTTTAGCATTAAAATTTCGGATGTTATCATTTTAACAAAAGAGTAAGTAATCAGGCTTTAAATTTATAAACATGTCACAATATTGTTTCCAAAAGTCGGTGGCAAACGTCTACCCATTAACCTGAAAGAAAAATGTCTAACGAACATTTGCCTAAACATGCTTCGTTTTTCGTCTGTGTGTATTGCCAAAGAAAAATAAGATGTGTTTATAATACAGTACGTTTATAAGTACAAAACAAACAAACCTATTATCTCAAAAATTTCAAAGTGGGCGCTGATTAAACATTTAATTATAAATTTAAAAATTCAGTACTTTTAGGAAAAAGTGTCTTGTAACATTGAAAATGATCCATTTTTATTTCCAATCCAATGGTATTTCGTTTATGAAACTCAGATAAAAAATAACGGAGATATTACATTTTATTTACAACAGAACGGGCCAAACAATAACTCTAAGCTAATTAAGCCAAGTGTTTTGTTTTCTGCGCTACGAAAACTTCACAGTGTCAATAATTATATTGAAAAACAGGTTGAGATTCACGTAATATATGAATGTATAGTAAAATCTCGGAGCAATATAAGCCCTCAGATAGGAGCAATCAGTAGGCCTACCTGCCGTAACATAATTCGACCACACTGCCTTTGTCCCTTATGTAGGCACCCTGTTATGTCTCTACGAAACAACTTCGGTGACACCAAAAGAAATTGTTATTATTATATTAATTTATTTATCAGAGTGTTTCATAAATTTGGACTTGGTAAGGTAAAAAACGAAATTTTTTCACAAAAAAATATTTTTGTCTATTATTGTCTCTGGTAATTTCTGAACATTTTGATGTGTAATATATAATAGTTTTTACGTTTCATATGTGCTTTATCAAATACATTTAAATAACTGAACACTTTTTTTAAAAACTGCACGCTGACTTTTTGTCCTTTGTGAGCAGACAGCGTTGTTGACCCAGCATAAACATTATGCTGGAATCTCGTGGAGGTTGTTTATTAGTACTGTATTTATTTTGAGTTGGTTTGTACCAATGTTCAGCGTAATCATCTTTATTTTTTGAACAAACAAAAATAACATTCTTTTTTAAAATGTGTCAAAAAAATGTTTTAGAATAAACTTTTTTTTTTCAATATAAAAAACGTTTCATCTAATTCCTTCTGTTAAACAACATACAGCCGTAGACCAGAGAAACGCTAAAAGTTTCTGTTTAAAAAACTTCATACTTTCTGAGAAAAATGTGCGCAAAGTTTGTATATTTAACACAGAAAGACTGACCTTATCGAGTCGCCTTACAGGATATATGACCATACTTTCCGGATGACCACACAGAATAACAGAAGCAATGACTGCTCATGATGAGCACTGCTTCATGGATTTTATAAAATCTCCTACAATGTAATAAATAATTTAAAGAACTGTAAGCAATTTATAGTGAATTATGTAATTCTAAGTAAGTTAAATGAAATTAAAATTCTATACTTCAGCCAATAACTATTTTGGCCAATAGATTATAACCTAATATATTGTCATTTGTCTCCTGTTGAGTTGAGAAAGTTTCTAAAAAGAAAAAATTCCTGTTTCGTACTCATTATTCGCACATAATGTGAAATCTAATGAGCTAGCCACTACGTTTCAGATATACAATATGATCTCTGGAAAACATTAACTTTGTCAATACGACTACGTGTTAATACAAAATATTCTCACGTCTTGAAAGAACAGATTCTTACAAATTATCATACACAGAATAAAAGGTTATAAAATTACGAGAAAATATACTGTACTATGAGAAAATATACGCACACTCATACTATGAAAATATACTGTATTATTTCCTATGTGATTTTCTGTTGCACTAAAACTGTGAATACCCCAGTTCATCTCTAAGAAAAAAAACAATGTGGAATGAAATGAAAATAAAAAAACGCTTTTACAATGCTAACAAATCGACGTAACATTGAAATGTAAGTAATTTATTCATTGGTTTAATATCACAGAAAGGGAGAAATATTTATTAGGTAGGTCAGTAACATAGTTATTTCGTTACTGTTACATTACTGTACGTGTGTGCAATTCGTATGTATTTTGTAAAGTAAATACGACAAAAACTTGTAATATTATCATAGTTGTAGTGCTTATTTTAATCCGATATTTTTGATTCTGGTTTTTGTGCGATAAGAAAAACACGATTATGCTATCACCTTGCCACGTCAAATTCACCACTTTCCCAGGCAATTAACCAGCGTTCAGTCACTGCCCATTATTTACTACTTTACTATGGTAACCAGATTAACGGTGAATAGATAATTAGAACTACGTAACCTCTACCAGACGAAGATCACAAAATAACTACGGAAAAAGGTTTAAATAACGAGGAAATGCTGAAAGCCGCGCTTCAAGGGAGTGTGGAATTTTTGATCAAAATAAATGACGTAAGAAACACTCGTAAATTATAGGAGAGCTAAACAAAATCATAGTATAAGAAATATGCAGTAAGAATTATATCCGCAGAATTCATTATGTTTTCTTCTGTAACGTATAATATAATCCACAGTTGTTCAGGACGAATCCGAATAGAAGCGGAATGTTAGTGTGAAAAAATTACTTCAAAAAAAATTACATACTCTGGCTTTGCTTATGATTAAAAGTAATATAATCCTCAATGGTAATCTTGTCTTTATAGCAACGATCAGAGAAACGTAATAAATTTAATGGTTTAAGGCTCTTTTCTCCAAAACAATGTATCGAGGTGTTATTTTCCACATATCTGAACGAGTTAGATAGTGAACACTGTAACGTGACAGATATATGCAAAACAATGAATGGCATTTGATCATTAGAATAATAAGATTCTAACATTTAAATTTGGAAGAAAGCATTACGTTTAACATAAAAAAATTAATTCATAGCAACTGTGCAAAACAATCATTATTATTGAAAAAATATAAGTTCAAATAAACTAAGTTACTAGTGATGAGTCATCCAAAACCAGTCTAATAACCCAAGGTTTTTTAAAAAACATATAACCCAGGAAGGTAAGGAGGAAATAAAGAAACAATAAAGTATGACCAAAACCACAACGAGGATATATAAACAAAATGAGAAAGAAACCCTGATTAAGCCAAGATCCACCAATAAAGGTGATGTATTTCTAAAATTCCGAAGAAGATGAAGAAATCCCAAGAAACCCGAAGAAGATGAAGAAACCCGATGGCATCAAGAAGAAGATGGAGAAGATACCAGTCCAAGAAGACAGAAGAAAGAAGAAGAAGGCAGCATCCTGAGGAAGTTGTTAAGCTCTTATAAAAGACACCCATATCCCCATATTCTCAAAATAAATAGTAAAATACCAATAAAAGTATAACGAAATAGTAATGGACAATAACAACATGTACATAAAATTAAGAGAGGAAAGTGTGTAAAGTAAGAGTTGCCAGTGAACCAAGATAAAACAATAATATAGTACCCAAGGAACAAATCTCCATTGTAAAACATTAACCAATTTATTATGTTAATAAGACTACACGACCATTTAGAAATAATAAAATAAAAGTGTAAAGTGAACCAGTGCTAGTTTTGGGTATTATAGAAAATAAACCTTGTGTTTCATTCTTGGCAATCACAAACATTGAATACAATGAAATATGCAACTTTCAGTGACTTAAAATGTGTACTATGTGAATATATTACTTTGAATAATAACAAGATATACATCTGTTTAAAGTGACATTTTGTTTTATATAGAATGAGAAAAAACAGATTTAATTATACTATGACAGGGTACAATTCCCCAAATACAATATTTTAAAGGACAGTTTATAAAACTGCATAATACAACTTAGTATAGTAGTTAGCAAATAAGAATATAGATATAAGGTTTTTGTAAATATAGGATAAGGATTTTTAAAAGATATTAGATATAAAGACATTTATGTAAATTTTCAACAACTAACATCATACCTGTAAATATATTTATTACTGGTGTTAATAGTGTAATAAAACCCAATAATGATTCGTGTAATAAAATAATTTATGTACGTATGTGTGTAGTTTTCTGACGTTCCGCTCCGGAAACGTCAATTTGGTAATGTTCCTAGTCTTCGTAGTTACAAATAAAATCTGTGTATATTGCTATTGTAGCAATTTGAAAAAATAAAAATCAAATTTAAAATTTTATAAAAAAAAATTTTAATTTTATGGAAAATGTTTTTTGGGTAATTTGTTCTTAATATTTAGGAACAAATCGAGTTAATCGGTGCAATTATAAATGAAATGGTATCGTGGTTATTTTAGTAATAGTGTCACTTTCAGTAATTTTGTTGAAAAGATAATCTTGTTAACTCCAAGTTTGAACGAAAGACGGCTCTCTTCTTCTTCTTTTTGAAACGTTGTCGTTTAGTATATACCGCCCTTCAGTTAGTTGGGTTTCTTCATTAATTAATTGTTAAGTCTTTTTTATAATAAAAAATCAACTCCAATTTACCGATACAGAATGTTTATTAACAAAAAAATAATGAAATTGTTTGATTAAAATTGATATTACAATGCAGTATCGACTCGCTCAGGGCCGGTCGATATAAACAATTTATATTGGTATTATAACATAGGGTTCTTTAAACGGTTATTAAAAATATATATAGCCAGAGAAGGTTATGGGAAGGAAAGTATAACATTTACAATTATTAAATGTCTTAAAATTTAACAATACAATAATAATTAAAAATATTAAAAGTTTATATATGATTTGATTTCGAACCAATAGTAGCCATGTCGTTTCTATACTGCAGCGGACCGGACCAAAATGGTTGACTGACGCATGCGCAAGGAAGCCTCCAGCGTTGATGAAGTTTTTGTTGTAATAAAGATGTCCTTTCTTCGAGTAAATGCTCTCAGCAATTGTATACGATCGTCCTGGATATATTTAAATGTCACTGGTGTATGATGGAATAGTTCACTTGGTGTAAAATGTTGTCACTGGATATATCTCGTTGTGTTTATGTGTGTCGTTTTTAACCTCGAAATTTCGGTCTGTATTTGGTGTAATATCAGTGTTATTCTGCTTATCTAGTTATGTGTGGTTCAATTTATTAGTGTTACTGTGTTCATAGGTCACTTTCACCACTTCACAATCTATAAAATAGTTTAAAATAATTATTTTCAAAATTTTCACTGAGATACGGTTTATAACATAAACGCCATTAAAGGTTATTTCTGGCGAAAGGTTACTTTAAGTGCACTCGTCAACGCATAATAATGAACTGTCTGTATTTCCTTCGTCTCATGAAAGTCTTAGCCTATATAATATATCTCATACATTGTTTAAATTTGCCATAACTTCCGATACACTTTAAAAATGTACTTTATGTTCATAAAATAAATTCGTTATTAGTTAACTGTTTGAAATATAAAATACATATTCGTTTTCACTATTCTATTCTACTTATTTTGATAGTAATTAAGTTAGTATTACAAAGTTTTATCTGAAAATTATATTTCTTATAATTTTTTTGGGAGGTAGGCCTAAAATTATACTTCCTGTCTTCTATGTAAATAATAGCCATTTTCCCTAATATAATTATTATTCTATGAAATCTGAAATTTGTATAATTATCAATTCTCACTTATTTTATTGCAATTTAGTATACTAATGATGGTTTTTTAATATAATTCAATTGTATATGACTTCCCCTAGGATAGTGTCAGTTAATCTATTTCAGTTTTAATGGTATTTTATTAGACAATCAAATAATTTTACTCATATAATGACCATATCTTTAGAAAGCCTTATTTACATAGTATTTGATATGTTGAGTTTATTTTGCCTGAATATTGTCATTTTATATGGTTTATAAGACTAGGTTTGTTAATTATTCTGCAGTTTAAATTTATTCTTTGGCCTAGATCTGATGTGTGGCTAATTTCCAAATGTTTTATTAATGTCGCTATTTTATATCCTTCTCTGACTGGTATAACATAAATTATTGATTATATAATTAACATATAACATCTCTCTATATCACAACTAGTGTTCTGAATAACATTGCTTAGTATATTACCTAATAACATAATAAAGAGTATTTCTACAACATTGGAATGATATCTATTTTTAGACAGTGCATTCCTAAATTAAACTGAACAATAAAACAACAATTATAATACTAATATTTCTTATGACTAACCCTTACTTATCTAAATGTTATATGTAATAGGAACCTAACATCCTGGTTCCATGTATAATTGTTAACACCTTCTATAAACTTCATCATAAACAGTTTGTTCTGTAGTTCCCCATTTATAAAATTTATACCCCCTCTTAAAGTATAACCCTAGCTACCTAAGTTATATTCCATTCTATGGAATGTTCATATCGCTTTAGTAGCTTTTATTTAGTAATATTACTACTTCATTATCAAAGTAGGCACTGTTCACAAAACTTAAAGTTTGTTACTATGTATTGCAACTTATGCAGCTTTTTAAAGTTTATTATTTATAATTTGATCACTTGCACTTGTCTATGGTGAATTATCAATATATTTACTAGTCTTTTTCTAGCTTTTAATATGAAATATTCAACCATGGGGGAACTGTGAAGACTTGCCTATACAAACTAAATAATAACTTTTTGAATGCACTAATATTTAATACTACTAACACTTTTAGGTTTTTGTCAGTTTTACAGTGATATGGTTTTTTAGGGTGTTATACTTTCTCTTTGGGCATTCATTGATTTTGGGGTTTTTTGGGGGTCCTTTCCCTATGGGGTTTTTGTTTTATATGGGTCGTCTTAATTATTCTTCTTTCTTCTTTGAGTTTGGTTATTCTTCCTTCTTCTGTAGTTTTGGATTATCCTTCTTTCTTCTTTCTTCTGTAGTTCTTATTTTTATTCTTCTTCTTTCTTCTTTGAGTTTGGTTCTTCTTTATTCTTCCTTCTTCAGTAGATTTAGTTTTGATTAGTCTTCTTTCTTCTTTAGTTTTAATTAGCCTTGTTTCTTCTTTCTTCAGTAGTTTTGGTTTTGAGTTATTCTTCTTTCTTCTGTAGTTTTTGTTTTGGGTTATTCTTCCTTCTTCCTTCTTCAGTAGTAGTAGTTTTGGTTTTGGATTATTCTTCTTTCTTCAGTAATAGTAGTTTTTATTAGTCTTCTTTCTTCTGTCTTCAGTTGCTTTGATTGTTCTTCTTTCTTCTTTCTTCTTTCTTCAGTAGTAGTAGTTTTAATTAGTCTTCCTTCTTCTTTCTTCAGTAGATTTAGTTTGGGATTATTCTTCTTTCTTCTTTGAGTTTTGATTGTTCTTTTTTCTTCCTTCTTCTGTAGTTTTAATTAGTCTTCTTTCTTCTTTAGTTTTAATTAGTCTTCTTTCTTCCTTGATCTTAATTATTCTTCTTTCTTCTCTCTTCAGTAGTGGTAGTTTTGGTTATTCTTCTTTCTTCTCTAGTTTTAATTATTCTTCCTTCTTCTGTCTTCTGTATCTTTAATTGTTCTTCTTTCTTCATTCTTCAGTAGTAGTAGTTTTAATTATTCTTCCTTCTTCTTTCTTCTGTATCTTTGATTGTTCTTTTTTCTTCATTAATTTAGTTTGTTCTTCTTCCTTCTTTCTTCAGTAGCTTTGATTGTTCTTCTTTCTTCTTTCTTCAGTAGTAGTAGTTTTAATTAGTCTTCCTTCTTCTTTCTTCAGTAGATTTAGTTTTGATTAGTCTTCTTTCTTCCTTGATCTTAATTATTCTTCTTTCTTCTCTCTTCCGTAGTGGTAGTTTTGGTTATTCTTCTTTCTTCTCTAGTTTTAATTATTCTTCCTTCTTCTGTCTTCTGTATCTTTGATTGTTCTTCTTTCTTCATTCTTCAGTAGTAGTAGTTTTAATTGGTTCTTCTTTCTTCTCTAGTTTTAATTATTCTTCTTTCTTCTTTCTTCTGTATCTTTGATTGTTCTTCTTTCTTCAGTAGCTTTGATTGTTCTTCTTTCTTCTTTCTTCAGTAATAGTAGTTTTAATTATTCTTCTTTCTTCTGTCTTCAGTAGCTTTGTTTTTTCTGGTCTGGTTTCTTTGACGGGGTATATTAATTGCCTGCTTCTATCTTACCTGGGTAATTTTGTTATTATTATTTTTAGTCTTCTGGGTTTTTAAATTTGTATTATATTATATTGTTTGCAGAAATTTTCTTTATTCAACCTTTCTTGTGAATATATTATTAAACAGTGCATTTTAATTAATTCTCATCTGAATATTCCATATATTAGAGCTTTATTAATGATCATTGAGTAATGTATTTGTGTGGATTATCTGTCATGCTACAGATTGCTGTCTTCCAGAAGTGATTAGTTCAGATCATACTTAGTTTGTCTGAAGTAATTGCTTATGACATTATATTATAAATTATATTTCTTTACTTCCTTCACATTTCTAAAATTTTTTCTCCTATATTTTTGAGCTTATCTATATCTCATTATTAACTGGATTCTTACTGATAGTAATAGTCATCTGAGGTTCGTTATTTTTTATTTTTCCATTTTCTTCTTAACTCGTTTCTTTATCCTTGGGATATTTATTCCCTAAAATTCCCTAACGCGTTAGCTGGGGCAGTGTCCAGAGGGGCTCTGTAGGCTTCACACTCTGCTGGCCATGCTACGTCATTTATTGATTACAGAGGTAAATCATCTCTGACCAATACATAATAATACTGCTGGACTTATCTCAGACAGTCATTAATAAAAATTATATAAGAATAGTCCACCTTATGACTATAAAAAAAATTAAATATCTTTGGATATTTCACTTCGTATACGAACAGATCTATTTATATTTCTATCTTAGTGAATCTCTATCTCAGTTATTTTTCTCAATGGTTAGCTCTGTTGGCATTTTATTTCTCCTTGTGGTTGGAAGCTGGTATAATATAATCATCACTTATTATTCGGTGTAAAGTTTTTAATTCTCTGTCATTTCTTGACTGTTATCACAATCTCCTTCTGGTCATTGGTAGCATATATTTTGTATTATATTTTTGTTCCTTTCTTAATTCTTGTGAATCGTTCCACTAGTATTATGTTTTTTCAATTACTCTTTTAATTGTCTTTCTTATAACTGACATTTATTATATGATCATCTTTTTCTTATGGATTTATTTATATATATTTTTTCCTTACTTTTTCAAGATTTTACCCTGCTCTTGCTTTTTATCCAAATGCACTCCTTTATTATTAATTCCATATGTTTAATATCTCTGTTTATTTGACATAAAATTCTCATTAATTTTACTTCACAATAAGTTTATTCATTTAAATTGTATCAGTGGTTTGTACTGCCATTTCTTTATTCTGGAAAGTTTTTCAGAATTGGTCCCATATATAATTGTTTGTAATGTTTTATCCAAATTCTTTTTCTCCTTGTTCATTTCTAAAAGTTGTTTTTAAAATAAGGTAGTAAGTTGTTTTTACTTGGGTTTTTGAATTTTGGTGATTTAATTCAAAATTCATTTTCTTTTGTTCATAAAGTTTTTTCATAAATATTTGGTAGTAAGTAGTCATTACTTCATTTTTGAATTTAGTGGTTTATTTCAAAATTCATTTTCTCCTTGATTCATAAATTGTTTCCTAAATGGTAGGTAGTAAGTAGTTCTTTCCTTAATTGAATTCCTTCCATTCATTCAATTATTCATAATGTTTTTTCATAAATATGGTTAACATATCATATTATTACCCTAAATATGGTATTAGCTCTCTTCTTTTCTTTATTTCAAATGTACTTCTCATTATTGTTTTTCTTTTATATACCCAGGTTGAAGATTTCTATTAGGCTGGACAATTGCTCATAATTTCTTTTTCTCTGACATAGGTTTTTTGGTCGTCGTCAGTTCTCATGACATCCATTTTCTTTTTGTGGAGGTGTATGGTATTAGACTTAACCGTAGTCTGTCACTTCAGTCGCTCTCATTGTCCGGATGACCATAGTTTTCATCATCGTTCCGGTACTAGTGACATCTCTGGCCTTTGTCTTGTATTTCATTTTTCTAGCTGCTATTCCTTTGTTTGCTGCTAAGCTTATTCGGCTCCCTCTATCATAGTGTTTTATATACCAGTACTTCTCTGGTCCATATGTGGTATTGCATGAGAAATATCTGTGAGGATCTTCTTTTGAATTATTAATTATTTGCTTATCTGAAGCCTCATAATCTGGTTCATCATCACACATCCACCCTGAAGGAATACATTTTAGTGTACCTGTACACTGGAACTGTCCTGGATGGTACACTAATGGAACACATCCTGGTGATTCATCTGTGCCGTCCTCACAGTCTGGTAAGATGTCATACTTCCATCTTTCTGGAATACACTGTCCAGTCCTTCGCTGAAACTGATCTAGTCCCCATGTTTTATTCAGTTTACCTCTGGTCCTTTCCCAGTGGTGAACTACTGTCTGCTGGTAAACCATCTCTGAGATTACCCTTAATCTACTTCCATTATTTCTGGAACTCAAGATTTCTTCATGGTTGGTAATAGGGATATTATCATCATCAAATAAACCATGGTTCATCATCTCCATTTCTTCCTTTGTTTTCATTACATTTCTTGGATACATTCTCCTTTTCCTTTGTTTAATATTTTCCTTGTTTCGGTTAGTTTCAATTTCAGGTACTACCATTACTTGTTCCTGCCTTATATCATTTGGTACTTCTTCTGGTTCTGGTTGGCTATCATTTTTTATTTCTTTGGTCCTCTCCTCTTCTTCTCTTTTTAATCTGTCTTCTCTCCTTTCCTTAATCCATTGTTGATGCTCCTCTTCCCTTCTCTTACTGTTCTCGACCATTTCATTATGCATATCATCTAGCCTTTTACTCTGATGATTTAAGATTTTCATTATTTGTTGGTACATTTTCCTTATCTCAACCATTTCTTCTGGTGTAGGTTCTTCCATTTTGCTTGTTGTTGTTCCCTTTTCTCTGGCTGGCTAACCGCTGCCAAGCTGAATTAGGAATTGGGTAAGTAATTACAGTAATTTCAACCCCTAATTACAGCCCTTTAGTTGGACGCCAATTTTGTAATAAATCTTTAATGTTATCCTCATTCAAGCCCCACGTTGGGCGCCAATTTTGTAATAAAACCCAATAATGATTCGTGTAATAAAATAATTTATGTACGTATGTGTGTAGTTTTCTGACGTTCCGCTCCGGAAACGTCAATTTGGTAATGTTCCTAGTCTTCGTAGTTACAAATAAAATCTGTGTATATTGCTATTGTAGCAATTTGAAAAAATAAAAATCAAATTTAAAATTTTATAAAAAAAATTTTAATTTTCTGGAAAATGTTTTTTGGGTAATTTGTTCTTAATATTTAGGAACAAATCGAGTTAATCGGTTGTAATTATAAATGAAATGGTATCGTGGTTATTTTAGTAATAGTGTCACTTTCAGTAATTTTGTTGAAAAGATAATCTTGTTAACTCCAAGTTTGAACGAAAGACGGCTCTCTTCTTCTTCTTTTTGAAACGTTGTCGTTTAGTATATACCGCCCTTCAGTTAGTTGGGTTTCTTCATTAATTAATTGTTAAGTCTTTTTTATGATAAAAAATCAACTCCAATTTACCGATACAGAATGTTTATTAACAAAAAAATAATGAAACTGTTTGATTAAAATTGATATTACAATGCAGTATCGACTCGCTCAGGGCCGGTCGATATAAACAATTTATATTGGTATTATAACATAGGGTTCTTTAAACGGTTATTAAAAATATATATAGCCAGAGAAGGTTATGGGAAGGAAAGTATAACATTTACAATTATTAAATGTCTTAAAATTTAACAATACAATAATAATTAAAAATATTAAAAGTTTATATATGATTTGATTTCGAACCAATAGTAGCCATGTCGTTTCTATACTGCAGCGGACCGGACCAAAATGGTTGACTGACGCATGCGCAAGGAAGCCTCCAGCGTTGATGAAGTTTTTGTTGTAATAAAGATGTCCTTTCTTCGAGTAAATGCTCTCAGCAATTGTATACGATCGTCCTGGATATATTTAAATGTCACTGGTGTATGATGGAATAGTTCACTTGGTGTAAAATGTTGTCACTGGATATATCTCGTTGTGTTTATGTGTGTCGTTTTTAACCTCGAAATTTCGGTCTGTATTTGGTGTAATATCAGTGTTATTCTGCTTATCTAGTTATGTGTGGTTCAATTTATTAGTGTTACTGTGTTCATAGGTCACTTTCACCACTTCACAATCTATAAAATAGTTTAAAATAATTATTTTCAAAATTTTCACTGAGATACGGTTTATAACATAAACGCCATTAAAGGTTATTTCTGGCGAAAGGTTACTTTAAGTGCACTCGTCAACGCATAATAATGAACTGTCTGTATTTCCTTCGTCTCATGAAAGTCTTAGCCTATATAATATATCTCATACATTGTTTAAATTTGCCATAACTTCCGATACACTTTAAAAATGTACTTTATGTTCATAAAATAAATTCGTTATTAGTTAACTGTTTGAAATATAAAATACATATTCGTTTTCACTATTCTATTCTACTTATTTTGATAGTAATTAAGTTAGTATTACAAAGTTTTATCTGAAAATTATATTTCTTATAATTTTTTTGGGAGGTAGGCCTAAAATTATACTTCCTGTCTTCTATGTAAATAATAGCCATTTTCCCTAATATAATTATTATTCTATGAAATCTGAAATTTGTATAATTATCAATTCTCACTTATTTTATTGCAATTTAGTATACTAATGATGGTTTTTTAATATAATTCAATTGTATATGACTTCCCCTAGGATAGTGTCAGTTAATCTATTTCAGTTTTAATGGTATTTTATTAGACAATCAAATAATTTTACTCATATAATGACCATATCTTTAGAAAGCCTTATTTACATAGTATTTGATATGTTGAGTTTATTTTGCCTGAATATTGTCATTTTATATGGTTTATAAGACTAGGTTTGTTAATTATTCTGCAGTTTAAATTTATTCTTTGGCCTAGATCTGATGTGTGGCTAATTTCCAAATGTTTTATTAATGTCGCTATTTTATATCCTTCTCTGACTGGTATAACATAAATTATTGATTATATAATTAACATATAACATCTCTCTATATCACAACTAGTGTTCTGAATAACATTGCTTAGTATATTACCTAATAACATAATAAAGAGTATTTCTACAACATTGGAATGATATCTATTTTTAGACAGTGCATTCCTAAATTAAACTGAACAATAAAATAACAATTATAATACTAATATTTCTTATGACTAACCCTTACTTATCTAAATGTTATATGTAATAGGAACCTAACATCCTGGTTCCATGTATAATTGTTAACACCTTCTATAAACTTCATCATAAACAGTTTGTTCTGTAGTTCCCCATTTATAAAATTTATACCCCCTCTTAAAGTATAACCCTAGCTACCTAAGTTATATTCCATTCTATGGAATGTTCATATCGCTTTAGTAGCTTTTATTTAGTAATATTACTACTTCATTATCAAAGTAGGCACTGTTCACAAAACTTAAAGTTTGTTACTATGTATTGCAACTTATGCAGCTTTTTAAAGTTTATTATTTATAATTTGATCACTTGCACTTGTCTATGGTGAATTATCAATATATTTACTAGTCTTTTTCTAGCTTTTAATATGAAATATTCAACCATGGGGGAACTGTGAAGACTTGTCTATACAAACTAAATAATAACTTTTTGAATGCACTAATATTTAATACTACTAACACTTTTAGTTTTTTGTCAGTTTTACAGTGATATGGTTTTTTAGGGTGTTATACTTTCTCTTTGGGCATTCATTGATTTTGGGGTTTTTTGGGGGTTCTTTCCCTATGGGGTTTTTGTTTTATATGGGTCGTCTTAATTATTCTTCTTTCTTCTTTGAGTTTGGTTATTCTTCCTTCTTCTGTAGTTTTGGATTATCCTTCTTTCTTCTTTCTTCTGTAGTTCTTATTTTTATTATTCTTCTTTCTTCTTTGAGTTTGGTTCTTCTTTATTCTTCCTTCTTCAGTAGATTTAGTTTTGATTAGTCTTCTTTCTTCTTTAGTTTTAATTAGTCTTGTTTCTTCTTTCTTCAGTAGTTTTGGTTTTGAGTTATTCTTCTTTCTTCTGTAGTTTTTGTTTTGGGTTATTCTTCCTTCTTCCTTCTTCAGTAGTAGTAGTTTTGGTTTTGGATTATTCTTCTTTCTTCAGTAATAGTAGTTTTTATTAGTCTTCTTTCTTCTGTCTTCAGTTGCTTTGATTGTTCTTCTTTCTTCTTTCTTCAGTAGTAGTAGTTTTAATTAGTCTTCCTTCTTCTTTCTTCAGTAGATTTAGTTTAGGATTATTCTTCTTTCTTCTTTGAGTTTTGATTGTTCTTTATTCTTCCTTCTTCTGTAGTTATAATTAGTCTTCTTTCTTCTTTAGTTTTAATTAGTCTTCTTTCTTCCTTGATCTTAATTATTCTTCTTTCTTCTCTCTTCAGTAGTGGTAGTTTTGGTTATTCTTCTTTCTTCTCTAGTTTTAATTATTCTTCCTTCTTCTGTCTTCTGTATCTTTAATTGTTCTTCTTTCTTCATTCTTCAGTAGTAGTAGTTTTAATTATTCTTCCTTCTTCTTTCTTCTGTATCTTTGATTGTTCTTCTTTCTTCATTAATTTAGTTTGTTCTTCTTCCTTCTTTCTTCAGTAGCTTTGATTGTTCTTCTTTCTTCTTTCTTCAGTAGTAGTAGTTTTAATTAGTCTTCCTTCTTCTTTCTTCAGTAGATTTAGTTTTGATTAGTCTTCTTTTTCCTTGATCTTAATTATTCTTCTTTCTTCTCTCTTCCGTAGTGGTAGTTTTGGTTATTCTTCTTTCTTCTCTAGTTTTAATTATTCTTCCTTCTTCTGTCTTCTGTATCTTTGATTGTTCTTCTTTCTTCATTCTTCAGTAGTAGTAGTTTTAATTGGTTCTTCTTTCTTCATTAGTTTTAATTATTCTTCTTTCTTCTTTCTTCTGTATCTTTGATTGTTCTTCTTTCTTCAGTAGCTTTGATTGTTCTTCTTTCTTCTTTCTTCAGTAATAGTAGTTTTAATTATTCTTCTTTCTTCTGTCTTCAGTAGCTTTGTTTTTTCTGGTCTGGTTTCTTTGACGGGGTATATTAATTGCCTGCTTCTATCTTACCTGGGTAATTTTGTTATTATTATTTTTAGTCTTCTGGGTTTTTAAATTTGTATTATATTATATTGTTTGCAGAAATTTTCTTTATTCAACCTTTCTTGTGAATATATTATTAAACAGTGCATTTTAATTAATTCTCATCTGAATATTCCATATATTAGAGCTTTATTAATGATCATTGAGTAATGTATTTGTGTGGATTATCTGTCATGCTACAGATTGCTGTCTTCCAGAAGTGATTAGTTCAGATCATACTTAGTTTGTCTGAAGTAATTGCTTATGACATTATATTATAAATTATATTTCTTTACTTCCTTCACATTTCTAAAATTTTTTCTCCTATATTTTTGAGCTTATCTATATCTCATTATTAACTGGATTCTTACTGATAGTAATAGTCATCTGAGGTTCGTTATTTTTTATTTTTCCATTTTCTTCTTAACTCGTTTCTTTATCCATGGGATATTTATTCCCTAAAATTCCCTAACGCGTTAGCTGGGGCAGTGTCCAGAGGGGCTCTGTAGGCTTCACACTCTGCTGGCCATGCTACGTCATTTATTGATTACAGAGGTAAATCATCTCTGACCAATACATAATAATACTGCTGGACTTATCTCAGACAGTCATTAATAAAAATTATATAAGAATAGTCCACCTTATGACTATAAAAAAAAATTAAATATCTTTGGATATTTCACTTCGTATACGAACAGATCTATTTATATTTCTATCTTAGTGAATCTCTATCTCAGTTATTTTTCTCAATGGTTAGCTCTGTTGGCATTTTATTTCTCCTTGTGGTTGGAAGCTGGTATAATATAATCATCACTTATTATTCGGTGTAAAGTTTTTAATTCTCTGTCATTTCTTGACTGTTATCACAATCTCCTTCTGGTCATTGGTAGCATATATTTTGTATTATATTTTTGTTCCTTTCTTAATTCTTGTGAATCGTTCCACTAGTATTATGTTTTTTCAATTACTCTTTTAATTGTCTTTCTTATAACTGACATTTATTATATGATCATCTTTTTCTTATGGATTTATTTATATATATTTTTTCCTTTCTTTTTCAAGATTTTACCCTGCTCTTGCTTTTTATCCAAATGCACTCCTTTATTATTAATTCCATATGTTTAATATCTCTGTTTATTTGACATAAAATTCTCATTAATTTTACTTCACAATAAGTTTATTCATTTAAATTGTATCAGTGGTTTGTACTGCCATTTCTTTATTCTGGAAAGTTTTTCAGAATTGGTCCCATATATAATTGTTTGTAATGTTTTATCCAAATTCTTTTTCTCCTTGTTCATTTCTAAAAGTTGTTTTTAAAATAAGGTAGTAAGTTGTTTTTACTTGGGTTTTTGAATTTTGGTGATTTAATTCAAAATTCATTTTCTTTTGTTCATAAAGTTTTTTCATAAATATTTGGTAGTAAGTAGTCATTACTTCATTTTTGAATTTAGTGGTTTATTTCAAAATTCATTTTCTCCTTGATTCATAAATTGTTTCCTAAATGGTAGGTAGTAAGTAGTTCCTTCCTTAATTGAATTCCTTCCATTCATTCAATTATTCATAATGTTTTTTCATAAATATGGTTAACATATCATATTATTACCCTAAATATGGTATTAGCTCTCTTCTTTTCTTTATTTCAAATGTACTTCTCATTATTGTTTTTCTTTTATATACCCAGGTTGAAGATTTCTATTAGGCTGGACAATTGCTCATAATTTCTTTTTCTCTGACATAGGTTTTTTGGTCGTCGTCAGTTCTCATGACATCCATTTTCTTTTTGTGGAGGTGTATGGTATTAGACTTAACCGTAGTCTGTCACTTCAGTCGCTCTCATTGTCCGGATGACCATAGTTTTCATCATCGTTCCGGTACTAGTGACATCTCTGGCCTTTGTCTTGTATTTCATTTTTCTAGCTGCTATTCCTTTGTTTGCTGCTAAGCTTATTCGGCTCCCTCTATCATAGTGTTTTATATACCAGTACTTCTCTGGTCCATATGTGGTATTGCATGAGAAATATCTGTGAGGATCTTCTTTTGAATTATTAATTATTTGCTTATCTGAAGCCTCATAATCTGGTTCATCATCACACATCCACCCTGAAGGAATACATTTTAGTGTACCTGTACACTGGAACTGTCCTGGATGGTACACTAATGGAACACATCCTGGTGATTCATCTGTGCCGTCCTCACAGTCTGGTGAGATGTCATACTTCCATCTTTCTGGAATACACTGTCCAGTCCTTCGCTGAAACTGATCTAGTCCCCATGTTTTATTCAGTTTACCTCTGGTCCTTTCCCAGTGGTGAACTACTGTCTGCTGGTAAACCATCTCTGAGATTACCCTTAATCTACTTCCATTATTTCTGGAACTCAAGATTTCTTCATGGTTGGTAATAGGGATATTATCATCATCAAATAAACCATGGTTCATCATCTCCATTTCTTCCTTTGTTTTCATTACATTTCTTGGATACATTCTCCTTTTCCTTTGTTTAATATTTTCCTTGTTTCGGTTAGTTTCAATTTCAGGTACTACCATTACTTGTTCCTGCCTTATATCATTTGGTACTTCTTCTGGTTCTGGTTGGCTATCATTTTTTATTTCTTTGGTCCTCTCCTCTTCTTCTCTTTTTAATCTGTCTTCTCTCCTTTCCTTAATCCATTGTTGATGCTCCTCTTCCCTTCTCTTACTGTTCTCGACCATTTCATTATGCATATCATCTAGCCTTTTACTCTGATGATTTAAGATTTTCATTATTTGTTGGTACATTTTCCTTATCTCAACCATTTCTTCTGGTGTAGGTTCTTCCATTTTGCTTGTTGTTGTTCCCTTTTCTCTGGCTGGCTAACCGCTGCCAAGCTGAATTAGGAATTGGGTAAGTAATTACAGTAATTTCAACCCCTAATTACAGCCCTTTAGTTGGACGCCAATTTTGTAATAAATCTTTAATGTTATCCTCATTCAAGCCCCACGTTGGGCGCCAATTTTGTAATAAAACCCAATAATGATTCGTGTAATAAAATAATTTATGTACGTATGTGTGTAGTTTTCTGACGTTCCGCTCCGGAAACGTCAATTTGGTAATGTTCCTAGTCTTCGTAGTTACAAATAAAATCTGTGTATATTGCTATTGTAGCAATTTGAAAAAATAAAAATCAAATTTAAAATTTTATAAAAAAAAATTTTAATTTTCTGGAAAATGTTTTTTGGGTAATTTGTTCTTAATATTTAGGAACAAATCGAGTTAATCGGTTGTAATTATAAATGAAATGGTATCGTGGTTATTTTAGTAATAGTGTCACTTTCAGTAATTTTGTTGAAAAGATAATCTTGTTAACTCCAAGTTTGAACGAAAGACGGCTCTCTTCTTCTTCTTTTTGAAACGTTGTCGTTTAGTATATACCGCCCTTCAGTTAGTTGGGTTTCTTCATTAATTAATTGTTAAGTCTTTTTTATAATAAAAAATCAACTCCAATTTACCGATACAGAATGTTTATTAACAAAAAAATAATGAAATTGTTTGATTAAAATTGATATTACAATGCAGTATCGACTCGCTCAGGGCCGGTCGATATAAACTATTTATATTGGTATTATAACATAGGGTTCTTTAAACGGTTATTAAAAATATATATAGCCAGAGAAGGTTATGGGAAGGAAAGTATAACATTTACAATTATTAAATGTCTTAAAATTTAACAATACAATAATAATTAAAAATATTAAACGTTTATATATGATTTGATTTCGAACCAATAGTAGCCATGTCGTTTCTATACTGCAGCGGACCGGACCAAAATGGTTGACTGACGCATGCTCAAGGAAGCCTCCAGCGTTGATGAAGTTTTTGTTGTAATAAAGATGTCCTTTCTTCGAGTAAATGCTCTCAGCAATTGTATACGATCGTCCTGGATATATTTAAATGTCACTGGTGTATGATGGAATAGTTCACTTGGTGTAAAATGTTGTCACTGGATATATCTCGTTGTGTTTATGTGTGTCGTTTTTAACCTCGAAATTTCGGTCTGTATTTGGTGTAATATCAGTGTTATTCTGCTTATCTAGTTATGTGTGGTTCAATTTATTAGTGTTACTGTGTTCATAGGTCACTTTCACCACTTCACAATCTATAAAATAGTTTAAAATAATTATTTTCAAAATTTTCACTGAGATACGGTTTATAACATAAACGCCATTAAAGGTTATTTCTGGCGAAAGGTTACTTTAAGTGCACTCGTCAACGCATAATAATGAACTGTCTGTATTTCCTTCGTCTCATGAAAGTCTTAGCCTATATAATATATCTCATACATTGTTTAAATTTGCCATAACTTCCGATACACTTTAAAAATGTACTTTATGTTCATAAAATAAATTCGTTATTAGTTAACTGTTTGAAATATAAAATACATATTCGTTTTCACTATTCTATTCTACTTATTTTGATAGTAATTAAGTTAGTATTACAAAGTTTTATCTGAAAATTATATTTCTTATAATTTTTTTGGGAGGTAGGCCTAAAATTATACTTCCTGTCTTCTATGTAAATAATAGCCATTTTCCCTAATATAATTATTATTCTATGAAATCTGAAATTTGTATAATTATCAATTCTCACTTATTTTATTGCAATTTAGTATACTAATGATGGTTTTTTAATATAATTCAATTGTATATGACTTCCCCTAGGATAGTGTCAGTTAATCTATTTCAGTTTTAATGGTATTTTATTAGACAATCAAATAATTTTACTCATATAATGACCATATCTTTAGAAAGCCTTATTTACATAGTATTTGATATGTTGAGTTTATTTTGCCTGAATATTGTCATTTTATATGGTTTATAAGACTAGGTTTGTTAATTATTCTGCAGTTTAAATTTATTCTTTGGCCTAGATCTGATGTGTGGCTAATTTCCAAATGTTTTATTAATGTCGCTATTTTATATCCTTCTCTGACTGGTATAACATAAATTATTGATTATATAATTAACATATAACATCTCTCTATATCACAACTAGTGTTGTGAATAACATTGCTTAGTATATTACCTAATAACATAATAAAGAGTATTTCTACAACATTGGAATGATATCTATTTTTAGACAGTGCATTCCTAAATTAAACTGAACAATAAAATAACAATTATAATACTAATATTTCTTATGACTAACCCTTACTTATCTAAATGTTATATGTAATAGGAACCTAACATCCTGGTTCCATGTATAATTGTTAACACCTTCTATAAACTTCATCATAAACAGTTTGTTCTGTAGTTCCCCATTTATAAAATTTATACCCCCTCTTAAAGTATAACCCTAGCTACCTAAGTTATATTCCATTCTATGGAATGTTCATATCGCTTTAGTAGCTTTTATTTAGTAATATTACTACTTCATTATCAAAGTAGGCACTGTTCACAAAACTTAAAGTTTGTTACTATGTATTGCAACTTATGCAGCTTTTTAAAGTTTATTATTTATAATTTGATCACTTGCACTTGTCTATGGTGAATTATCAATATATTTACTAGTCTTTTTCTAGCTTTTAATATGAAATATTCAACCATGGGGGAACTGTGAAGACTTGTCTATACAAACTAAATAATAACTTTTTGAATGCACTAATATTTAATACTACTAACACTTTTAGTTTTTTGTCAGTTTTACAGTGATATGGTTTTTTAGGGTGTTATACTTTCTCTTTGGGCATTCATTGATTTTGGGGTTTTTTGGGGGTTCTTTCCCTATGGGGTTTTTGTTTTATATGGGTCGTCTTAATTATTCTTCTTTCTTCTTTGAGTTTGGTTATTCTTCCTTCTTCTGTAGTTTTGGATTATCCTTCTTTCTTCTTTCTTCTGTAGTTCTTATTTTTATTATTCTTCTTTCTTCTTTGAGTTTGGTTCTTCTTTATTCTTCCTTCTTCAGTAGATTTAGTTTTGATTAGTCTTCTTTCTTCTTTAGTTTTAATTAGTCTTGTTTCTTCTTTCTTCAGTAGTTTTGGTTTTGAGTTATTCTTCTTTCTTCTGTAGTTTTTGTTTTGGGTTATTCTTCCTTCTTCCTTCTTCAGTAGTAGTAGTTTTGGTTTTGGATTATTCTTCTTTCTTCAGTAATAGTAGTTTTTATTAGTCTTCTTTCTTCTGTCTTCAGTTGCTTTGATTGTTCTTCTTTCTTCTTTCTTCTTTCTTCAGTAGTAGTAGTTTTAATTAGTCTTCCTTCTTCTTTCTTCAGTAGATTTAGTTTGGGATTATTCTTCTTTCTTCTTTGAGTTTTGATTGTTCTTTTTTCTTCCTTCTTCTGCAGTTTTAATTAGTCTTCTTTCTTCTTTAGTTTTAATTAGTCTTCTTTCTTCCTTGATCTTAATTATTCTTCTTTCTTCTCTCTTCAGTAGTGGTAGTTTTGGTTATTCTTCTTTCTTCTCTAGTTTTAATTATTCTTCCTTCTTCTGTCTTCTGTATCTTTAATTGTTCTTCTTTCTTCATTTTTCAGTAGTAGTAGTTTTAATTATTCTTCCTTCTTCTTTCTTCTGTATCTTTGATTGTTCTTCTTTCTTCATTAATTTAGTTTGTTCTTCTTCCTTCTTTCTTCAGTAGCTTTGATTGTTCTTCTTTCTTCTTTCTTCAGTAGTAGTAGTTTTAATTAGTCTTCCTTCTTCTTTCTTCAGTAGATTTAGTTTTGATTAGTCTTCTTTCTTCCTTGATCTTAATTATTCTTCTTTCTTCTCTCTTCCGTAGTGGTAGTTTTGGTTATTCTTCTTTCTTCTCTAGTTTTAATTATTCTTCCTTCTTCTGTCTTCTGTATCTTTCATTGTTCTTCTTTCTTCATTCTTCAGTAGTAGTAGTTTTAATTGGTTCTTCTTTCTTCTCTAGTTTTAATTATTCTTCTTTCTTCTTTCTTCTGTATCTTTGATTTTTCTTCTTTCTTCAGTAGCTTTGATTGTTCTTCTTTCTTCTTTTTCAGTAATAGTAGTTTTAATTATTCTTCTTTCTTCTGTCTTCAGTAGCTTTGTTTTTTCTGGTCTGGTTTCTTTGACGGGGTATATTAATTGCCTGCTTCTATCTTACCTGGGTAATTTTGTTATTATTATTTTTAGTCTTCTGGGTTTTTAAATTTGTATTATATTATATTGTTTGCAGAAATTTTCTTTATTCAACCTTTCTTGTGAATATATTATTAAACAGTGCATTTTAATTAATTCTCATCTGAATATTCCATATATTAGAGCTTTATTAATGATCATTGTGTAATGTATTTGTGAGGATTATCTGTCATGCTACAGATTGCTGTCTTCCAGAAGTGATTATTTCAGATCATACTTAGTTTGTCTGAAGTAATTGCTTATGACATTATATTATAAATTATATTTCTTTACTTCCTTCACATTTCTAAAATTTTTTCTCCTATATTTTTGAGCTTATCTATATCTCATTATTAACTGGATTCTTACTGATAGTAATAGTCATCTGAGGTTCGTTATTTTTTATTTTTCCATTTTCTTCTTAACTCGTTTCTTTATCCTTGGGATATTTATTCCCTAAAATTCCCTAACGCGTTAGCTGGGGCAGTGTCCAGAGGGGCTCTGTAGGCTTCACACTCTGCTGGCCATGCTACGTCATTTATTGATTACAGAGGTAAATCATCTCTGACCAATACATAATAATACTGCTGGACTTATCTCAGACAGTCATTAATAAAAAGTATATAAGAATAGTCCACCTTATGACTATAAAAAAAAATTAAATATCTTTGGATATTTCACTTCGTATACGAACAGATCTATTTATATTTCTATCTTAGTGAATCTCTATCTCAGTTATTTTTCTCAATGGTTAGCTCTGTTGGCATTTTATTTCTCCTTGTGGTTGGAAGCTGGTATAATATAATCATCACTTATTATTCGGTGTAAAGTTTTTAATTCTCTGTCATTTCTTGACTGTTATCACAATCTCCTTCTGGTCATTTGTAGCATATATTTTGTATTATATTTTTGTTCCTTTCTTAATTCTTGTGAATCGTTCCACTAGTATTATGTTTTTTCAATTACTCTTTTAATTGTCTTTCTTATAACTGACATTTATTATATGATCATCTTTTTCTTATGGATTTATTTATATATATTTTTTCCTTTCTTTTTCAAGATTTTACCCTGCTCTTGCTTTTTATCCAAATGCACTCCTTTATTATTAATTCCATATGTTTAATATCTCTGTTTATTTGACATAAAATTCTCATTAATTTTACTTCACAATAAGTTTATTCATTTAAATTGTATCAGTGGTTTGTACTGCCATTTCTTTATTCTGGAAAGTTTTTCAGAATTGGTCCCATATATAATTGTTTGTAATGTTTTATCCAAATTCTTTTTCTCCTTGTTCATTTCTAAAAGTTGTTTTTAAAATAAGGTAGTAAGTTGTTTTTACTTGGGTTTTAGAATTTTGGTGATTTAATTCAAAATTCATTTTCTTTTGTTCATAAAGTTTTTTCATAAATATTTGGTAGTAAGTAGTCATTACTTCATTTTTGAATTTAGTGGTTTATTTCAAAATTCATTTTCTCTTTGATTCATAAATTGTTTCCTAAATGGTAGGTAGTAAGTAGTCATTACTTCATTTTTGAATTCCTTCCATTCATTCAATTATTCATAATGTTTTTTCATAAATATGGTTAACATATCATATTATTACCCTAAATATGGTATTAGCTCTCTTCTTTTCTTTATTTCAAATGTACTTCTCATTATTGTTTTTCTTTTATATACCCAGGTTGAAGATTTCTATTAGGCTGGACAATTGCTCATAATTTCTTTTTCTCTGACATAGGTTTTTTGGTCGTCGTCAGTTCTCATGACATCCATTTTCTTTTTGTGGAGGTGTATGGTATTAGACTTAACCGTAGTCTGTCACTTCAGTCGCTCTCATTGTCCGGATGACCATAGTTTTCATCATCGTTCCGGTACTAGTGACATCTCTGGCCTTTGTCTTGTATTTCATTTTTCTAGCTGCTATTCCTTTGTTTGCTGCTAAGCTTATTCGGCTCCCTCTATCATAGTGTTTTATATACCAGTACTTCTCTGGTCCATATGTGGTATTGCATGAGAAATATCTGTGAGGATCTTCTTTTGAATTATTAATTATTTGCTTATCTGAAGCCTCATAATCTGGTTCATCATCACACATCCACCCTGAAGGAATACATTTTAGTGTACCTGTACACTGGAACTGTCCTGGATGGTACACTAATGGAACACATCCTGGTGATTCATCTGTGCCGTCCTCACAGTCTGGTAAGATGTCATACTTCCATCTTTCTGGAATACACTGTCCAGTCCTTCGCTGAAACTGATCTAGTCCCCATGTTTTATTCAGTTTACCTCTGGTCCTTTCCCAGTGGTGAACTACTGTCTGCTGGTAAACCATCTCTGAGATTACCCTTAATCTACTTCCATTATTTCTGGAACTCAAGATTTCTTCATGGTTGGTAATAGGGATATTATCATCATCAAATAAACCATGGTTCATCATCTCCATTTCTTCCTTTGTTTTCATTACATTTCTTGGATACATTCTCCTTTTCCTTTGTTTAATATTTTCCTTGTTTCGGTTAGTTTGAATTTCAGGTACTACCATTACTTGTTCCTGCCTTATATCATTTGGTACTTCTTCTGGTTCTGGTTGGCTATCATTTTTTATTTCTTTGGTCCTCTCCTCTTCTTCTCTTTTTAATCTGTCTTCTCTCCTTTCCTTAATCCATTGTTGATGCTCCTCTTCCCTTCTCTTACTGTTCTCGACCATTTCATTATGCATATCATCTAGCCTTTTACTCTGATGATTTAAGATTTTCATTATTTGTTGGTACATTTTCCTTATCTCAACCATTTCTTCTGGTGTAGGTTCTTCCATTTTGCTTGTTGTTGTTCCCTTTTCTCTGGCTGGCTAACCGCTGCCAAGCTGAATTAGGAATTGGGTAAGTAATTACAGTAATTTCAACCCCTAATTACAGCCCTTTAGTTGGACGCCAATTTTGTAATAAATCTTTAATGTTATCCTCATTCAAGCCCCACGTTGGGCGCCAATTTTGTAATAAAACCCAATAATGATTCGTGTAATAAAATAATTTATGTACGTATGTGTGTAGTTTTCTGACGTTCCGCTCCGGAAACGTCAATTTGGTAATGTTCCTAGTCTTCGTAGTGTAATACACTTTTAAATAGGCCTTAATAAAAGTTCACGTTACTATTATACATACTACACTCGGCCTACGAGCATGTGAAAAGTAAGAGTTTATCAAGCTAATTTACCCAATGACAATATTAATATTTATAACATACTAATTATCAGCAACAGAATGTAACAATTACTTTAGTGTACCGACTCTTAAAAATTATCCCAGGGCGCCAGTACTAAATAAACACAATTTGACTGTTATTAATTAAGTTTTTAATAACTAATTTGTATTTACATATTACAAAATTTGTAGATCATTACCTTTAATAAGTTTGCTATAAAATTTGTTTGCGCTTATTTCTTGGCTACGAATTCTTTGACTAATTGAGTCACCAAGTATGAGTTACATACATTTAAATTTAATATACAATAGTACAATAAGTGTTCATTTTATTATTTACTTGCATGTTGAATCCACTCTGCGCCGCGATGTAATCAATTCTACACGTTCCAGGCGGGTAGCCGACGTTAATCGTTGAGCCCTTATCCTTGTTAGTTTTGCACTCATTGATACACTTGTTTCACAGGTATTAAACACCATTCACTTTGACAACTTAGTGATAACTACACATGTGCCGTATGCTAATACACTTGTTGAATACACAGTATATTCTTTTAAAAAGCTAAGTGCGTCTAACACCAGATTAATAACTGCTTATTGATCGACCGTCCCGCACCATGACGTTGACACCTTTAAATCGCAATGTATTTCGATTTAACGATTGATGCTGTGTTAAGTAAAACTTGGATATGTTACCCGATTTTAACTTATCTTCTCTAATTTCTCTGCACGTTATTCTTGTAAACGATTATTAAATGTTTATAATATCTAGCTTTCACAATACTTAATATCGCGTTACCGTGACTGACTTACGTGGCGATTGAAATATACTTAATCAAATTACTGAGAAATTATTATTGCAACTAATACGAGTCTAATATCTGTAATCTCTCCGTTGGCTGCCCTAACTTCTTACACTCCTTATTTTTATATTTCGCTAAAACTACCCACACTCAATATCGACAAACTACACGCCTATTGGTCTGACTTACCGCTAAATTCAAAACTACCCAATCTGTTTAACGGAACAGCCCGCGCAAAAAATGACGCTATCCGCTATTCGTCCACAAAATGCGCGTGAACACGTGGTATGAAACTTCGCGTCACCTTCCATTTCACACATACTCTCTCTTTTGTTAGGTGCACTTAACTTTTACAACCTTAGTAAATGTTTCTTATACCCAAGCAAACAATACAGTTTTATGACGGTCCGACCCGTCCGTGACAAAATAACTACTTAGCCGACTTACTGGCGTCAACGCAAGGTCGTCTTTTGAATAGCTATCGCTCTTTACTACATATTTTAATGTTTTCTTACTTCTAAAGAAAACCACCGCTTTCTATAAATTTACATTTCTCCCTGGGTACCATATGACTTTGTCCCCGTAAAATTGTTAAGAATACAATTTTCCGTGATATCGTCCCCCGATAGAATCATATCAAAATTTTAATAAAATTTGGGATTGATTCTATTGATGCGTCCCTAATCCCCTGCTAAAATTTTATATTACTAACAATAATTTGTTTAACCCTTGCTATAATCTAGATTTGTTTGTACATCACATTATATTAATTACTCTTAACTTATTTAACATAACATGGTAATATTAGTTAGTTTACGATCTGTTGTTATACCCTAAGTGTCAACGGCATTTCAAGGTTTGTTTACATACAGACTCTCCGTCCCACCCTTGACAAACTGGTCAAACAACTACTTTTAAAATATTTTGCTTTACTCTCCCTTTCATCTCAACACATGTTACAATGACATTTTGCCCTAACATCTGTTTACGTTCTACTTCCCTTAACTTACTCTTACAATGTAGTACATTCATAATAACTACGCTAATATCTTTTGGAATCCTTATACAATTTAATAATTAACAATGATTACCTTATTTATTACAACAGTATTCGAATCTTACAATTATTACATATGTAGACGTTGTGTGCTATTACAATCTGTTTAGTATCTATGTAGTATCAGTGTTCATGTGTGTAGTAATGGGTCCTTGCTTTTCTGGCATATTTGACAAGTTTTCGTAATTAATTTGGTAATCTTATTAACTGAGTTCCCCGTGAAATTTTCTTTGAACAGTTGATATGTACGACGATTTCCCACATGACTGTATGCCTGATGTAGTTCAGCAATCATATTGTGGCAAAGTTCATTGGTCAACATAAGTTTCCATATCCCTTTTTCGCTTCGGTATAATTTGTCATTGTGCCAACTGTATTTTTGGGCAAGTTTATGTTGTTTATTGGCTCGTATTACGTCGATAATTTGCTTCAATTTCATGTCGGCTAGTTGATAACTTCTTATATTCTTGAGCTGCTCCTTAGCCTCCTTACTGATGCGGATGTTGATAAGATTGATCTCTAACTCCTCGGTTCGATCGATTGGTTGTTCCTCGTCCATGTCTTCAGGATGCCTGCTCAGGATGTCCGCCACGATGTTATCTCGCCCTTTGCAGTGAATGATGTCGAAATCACACTCCTGTATAGCGAGAATCCATCGCGTTATGCGGGAGTTATTTAGGTGGCACTTTTTTATGAATATTAACGCCTTATTGTCAGTAATGATTGTAAAAGGCTTACCCAGTACGTAGGTCCTAAATTTTTGCAAACAGTATACAACACTCAGTAGCTCTAATTCTGTGGTGAAGTAATTACGCTCAGCTCCCCGTACCACGCGGCTTGTGTATGCGACTACTCCAATGTCGTTATTCTCGTCTAGCTGGTAAAGCTGGCCTCCCAGCGCATAACTACTCGCATCCGTCTGTAGGTAGAAACGCTTGTTGGGGTCAGGATGCTTAAGAACCACTGATTCGATGAATAATTCCTTGACTCTCTCAAAATGCTGATCCATTTCCTTTGTCCATTTAAACGTGGTATTCTTTTTTAATAAGTTTAACAACGGTTGCGTCGCTTCGGCGTATTTATTGGTGAATCGGTTGTAAAAATTGGTTAAGCCCAGAAATCCTTTAAGTTGTTTTTGATTCTTTGGCTTCCGAAATTCCTGAATGGCTCTAATCTTATCTGGTGCGGCGGTAATACCCTCTGTTGTTAAGCGATATCCCAGGTAATCAATCTCTTTACGAAACAGCTGCGATTTTTTAAAGTTGACAGTTAAATTAGCTTGTTTGATGTCACGTAATAATAATTTTAAGTGCCGTAGGTGCTCTTCCACGCTATCCGAGATACATAAGCAGTCATCTACATATAAGATCGTAAATGCCTTCACTTCTTCCGACAATACTCGGTCCAAACCACGTGTTAAACTTGCTAGGCTAGTCTTCAATCCGAACGGCGTCACTGTGTACCGATAGCACTTGCCTTCGTACAAAAACCCAGTAAAATCTCTACATTCCTGATGCAATGGGATTTGCCAAAATGAGCTACGGAGGTCAATTGTGGACATGACTTTAATGTTACCACATTTTGCCAGTATCTCGTTAATTGGAATGGCTCCCTCATGGTCTGGAACTGTTACTGAATTCAGCTTACGGGCGTCCAAACATAATCGAACCGTCTGGTCTTTCTTTACGACAGTAACCATAGGGTTGACGTATGGACTCTGGGCCCTTTCAATAACACCATGCGCCTCCATTTTCTGAATTTCTGCTTTCACTGCTTCCTTGTATCTCATCGGAATCGGCCAACCTTTCTGACAGTAGGGTGTCCGATCGGTGACTTCGAATTTATGTTGATACGAGTTAATCCTACCTGGCGTATCCCAGAATACCATTTTATTATCCATCAAAATATGCTTTAGCTCGCTCCGTTCAGCTTCGGTTATGTCTGTGATAGTTTGTACCTTCTGTCCAATCAATTCTTCGATCTCTTCATCGGCAGATGCGAGTTCTACTCGTAGTATCTCCGCTGTAGTTCCTTCCTGGTTTTGGTCTCCCTGAATTATTAATCGTTTGTTGTTCAGGTCGATCACACACCCATTTTCTTCCAATAACCCTATGCCTAAGATACAATCTTTTATTAATTCTGGGACAACTACGAAGACACTATCGACTCTTAAACTTTCGATTTGGACAGTTAATAGGATTTGTTGTGTAACCCTTTTTGACTTATTGCCGGTTGCACCCTTAATTACGGTATTCGACAATTTTAACATTTCTAGATCACCCAATTCCTTTTTATTGTCTTTAAACCACTGTTCTGAGACAGCGTTTAATTGGCTCCCGGTGTCCAATAAGGCGCATGTAGACACACCGTTCAACGAGACACTTACTTCCGGACATTTATTAACTTTACATATTATGTTGACATCATCATCATCCATTAAATCATCTCTTAAATCTAGAAAAGTGGTGTTAATATATTTACTAATATTACTTAAGTCTACTTCATATTTACAGAACTTAGCTAGTTTTTTGGCATAACGGTATTAACTTTGTTACCGTTCGCACCGCTGGTCGATGGAATAGGTTCGTTCTCATTTTTAAACTTGTTTGTTCGTTTGGGGTAGTGTGAAGTGACTGGCCTACTTTCACTTTCATTTGTGCGCCCGTGCTCAGCTGGTCGCTCTCTCTCCTCTTCAACCCTCGTCCATGATTTACGATCTCGCCGTCCGTCATAGTACCCTCGGCTCGCCTCTCTGGTGTCACTTCTCAGACTCATAAATTCTAACAAGACCTGCTCGAATTCATTGATTGTCACTACACCACGAGTAATTATCGCAACTCTTATTTCATGCGGATAATGTTTAGTAATTTTTCTAATTAAATACTTATCAGGTATTGGCGGAATTAATTGACGGTTTTCTAACAGTTTACGCTCTAAATACTGGATCATGTTCATCCCATTCTCGGCGTGATACCTTCCGAATTCCAGTTCATTGCGTACTCTCTCTTGGATGACGTCATTCCAATATTTACTTATAAATGCGTCAGTGAAGTCCACAAAATTGTTAATGTTATCTTTTACTAACCTCCACCACACTGCTGCCTCTCCTTCAAGATGTCTTGCTATCCACTTGATGTTTCCAGCATCTTGATAATGTTCTCTGAATATTTCATTCAATTCTTTAATAAATTCCATCGGGAAATCACCCGTGCCATTATATTTTATGTCCTTCACCTGTTCGTTTGTCATGCTCCGATTACATGGTGTATTGCTTATTGACGCTAGTTTAGTTCGTACTTCCTGTTGTATTTGTTGTAATTTAAGGTGTGTCTCGTCAGACTTGCTGTTGATTTTAGTTTCCAACTCTTTCAGTTTTTCGACCTTTAATTCATTTATAGCTGCCGTGTTATCTGCACATCTTTGATTGTTTACACTTACTGTTTCAATAATTATTTCAAAATTATTATTGTATTTTTCGTCAAGTTCTTTAATTTGTTGTTTTGTATTGGCACTAATTTCGGTACTAATCTTATCACAATTTTCTTCGATCTTATTATCAATATCTACTCTAAACTCCTGGAGAACTTTTTGGTTATTTGCTCTCTCTTGATTGAGTTGCGTGAATACTTCGTTTCTTAGTTCCATATTTTGTTTGTGCATCTGCTCTGATAATTGTTGCATTTGTTGTTTGTGTTGTGTCGCTTGTTGTGTTAGCTGTTGTGTTGTTTTTTCCGCCAGTTCTTTTATTTGTTCTTTTGTTTCTTTCGATTGTTGTTCAAGTCGTTGTGTTTGTTGTAATAGTTGTTCTTTTGTTTCTTTCGATTGTTGTTCAATTCGTTGTGTTTGTTGTACTAGTTGTTGGAGTATTGTACATATATCGGTGTCTTTGTTTTTCTCTGTTAATGTCTGATATACTGGCCTCTCTCTAACCTCTACTAGTGTTTCTTGTGTAATGTGTTCTGTTTCTGCATTTTCTTCGTTCAGTCCCCGCGTCCTTGACTCTTCATTCCCCATTGAAATGTGTGCGATCGTCTGCGAATCTCCTATCTGATTGTTTATATCGAAGTCCATTTCGTTACCATGGGATGTTGTTTCTGTATTCATGTTATTGTTTTCTCCGTGCGTGTTGTTCTGTGTGTTAATGTTTTTCCTACTCTTACTCCGCGTAATCATACAACTATATCTTATATTATCGTTATTCTTAATTCTATTTTATTCTTATTTTACTATTCTATTAGTGACTCAATAGTCCCACGTTCCGGGCGACAGAATGTAATACACTTTTAAATAGGCCTTAATAAAAGTTCACGTTACTATTATACATACTACACTCGGCCTACGAGCATGTGAAAAGTAAGAGTTTATCAAGCTAATTTACCCAATGACAATATTAATATTTATAACATACTAATTATCAGCAACAGAATGTAACAATTACTTTAGTGTACCGACTCTTAAAAATTATCCCAGGGCGCCAGTAATAAATAAACACAATTTGACTGTTATTAATTAAGTTTTTAATAACTAATTTGTATTTACATATTACAAAATTTGTAGATCATTACCTTTAATAAGTTTGCTATAAAATTTGTTTGTGCTTATTTCTTGGCTATGAATTCTTTGACTAATTGAGTCACCAAGTATGAGTTACATACATTTAAATTTAATATACAATAGTACAATAAGTGTTCATTTTATTATTTACTTGCATGTTGAATCCACTCTGCGCCGCGATGTAATCAATTCTACACGTTCCAGGCGGGTAGCCGACGTTAATCGTTGAGCCCTTATCCTTGTTAGTTTTGCACTAATTGATACACTTGTTTCACAGGTATTAAACACCATTCACTTTGACAACTTAGTGATAACTACACATGTGCCGTATGCTAATACACTTGTTGAATACACAGTATATTCTTTTAAAAAGCTAAGTGCGTCTAACACCAGATTAATAACTGCTTATTGATCGACCGTCCCGCACCATGACGTTGACACCTTTAAATCGCAATGTATTTCGATTTAACGATTGATGCTGTGTTAAGTAAAACTTGGATATGTTACCCGATTTTAACTTATCTTCTCTAATTTCTCTGCACGTTATTCTTGTAAACGATTATTAAATGTTTATAATATCTAGCTTTCACAATACTTAATATCGCGTTACCGTGACTGACTTACGTGGCGATTGAAATATACTTAATCAAATTACTGAGAAATTATTATTGCAACTAATACGAGTCTAATATCTGTAATCTCTCCGTTGACTGCCCTAACTTCTTACACTCCTTATTTTTATATTTCGCTAAAACTACCCACACTCAATATCGACAAACTACACGCCTATTGGTCTGACTTACCGCTAAATTCAAAACTACCCAATCTGTTTAACGGAACAGCCCGCGCAAAAAATGACGCTATCCGCTATTCGTCCACAAAATGCGCGTGAACACGTGGTATGAAACTTCGCGTCACCTTCCATTTCACACATACTCTCTCTTTTGTTAGGTGCACTTAACTTTTACAACCTTAGTAAATGTTTCTTATACCCAAGCAAACAATACAGTTTTATGACGGTCCGACCCGTCCGTGACAAAATAACTACTTAGCCGACTTACTGGCGTCAACGCAAGGTCGTCTTTTGAATAGCTATCGCTCTTTACTACATATTTTAATGTTTTCTTACTTCTAAAGAAAACCACCGCTTTCTATAAATTTACATTTCTCCCTGGGTACCATATGACTTTGTCCCCGTAAAATTGTTAAGAATACAATTTTCCGTGATAGTAGTTACAAATAAAATCTGTGTATATTGCTATTGTAGCAATTTGAAAAAATAAAAATCAAATTTAAAATTTTATAAAAAAAAATTTTAATTTTCTGGAAAATGTTTTTTGGGTAATTTGTTCTTAATATTTAGGAACAAATCGAGTTAATCGGTTGTAATTATAAATGAAATGGTATCGTGGTTATTTTAGTAATAGTGTCACTTTCAGTAATTTTGTTGAAAAGATAATCTTGTTAACTCCAAGTTTGAACGAAAGACGGCTCTCTTCTTCTTCTTTTTGAAACGTTGTCGTTTAGTATATACCGCCCTTCAGTTAGTTGGGTTTCTTCATTAATTAATTGTTAAGTCTTTTTTATAATAAAAAATCAACTCCAATTTACCGATACAAAATGTTTATTAACAAAAAAATAATGAAATTGTTTGATTAAAATTGATATTACAATGCAGTATCGACTCGCTCAGGGCCGGTCGATATAAACAATTTATATTGGTATTATAACATAGGGTTCTTTAAACGGTTATTAAAAATATATATAGCCAGAGAAGGTTATGGGAAGGAAAGTATAACATTTACAATTATTAAATGTCTTAAAATTTAACAATACAATAATAATTAAAAATATTAAAAGTTTATATATGATTTGATTTCGAACCAATAGTAGCCATGTCGTTTCTATACTGCAGCGGACCGGACCAAAATGGTTGACTGACGCATGCGCAAGGAAGCCTCCAGCGTTGATGAAGTTTTTGTTGTAATAAAGATGTCCTTTCTTCGAGTAAATGCTCTCAGCAATTGTATACGATCGTCCTGGATATATTTAAATGTCACTGGTGTATGATGGAATAGTTCACTTGGTGTAAAATGTTGTCACTGGATATATCTCGTTGTGTTTATGTGTGTCGTTTTTAACCTCGAAATTTCGGTCTGTATTTGGTGTAATATCAGTGTTATTCTGCTTATCTAGTTATGTGTGGTTCAATTTATTAGTGTTACTGTGTTCATAGGTCACTTTCACCACTTCACAATCTATAAAATAGTTTAAAATAATTATTTTCAAAATTTTCACTGAGATACGGTTTATAACATAAACGCCATTAAAGGTTATTTCTGGCGAAAGGTTACTTTAAGTGCACTCGTCAACGCATAATAATGAACTGTCTGTATTTCCTTCGTCTCATGAAAGTCTTAGCCTATATAATATATCTCATACATTGTTTAAATTTGCCATAACTTCCGATACACTTTAAAAATGTACTTTATGTTCATAAAATAAATTCGTTATTAGTTAACTGTTTGAAATATAAAATACATATTCGTTTTCACTATTCTATTCTACTTATTTTGATAGTAATTAAGTTAGTATTACAAAGTTTTATCTGAAAATTATATTTCTTATAATTTTTTTGGGAGGTAGGCCTAAAATTATACTTCCTGTCTTCTATGTAAATAATAGCCATTTTCCCTAATATAATTATTATTCTATGAAATCTGAAATTTGTATAATTATCAATTCTCACTTATTTTATTGCAATTTAGTATACTAATGATGGTTTTTTAATATAATTCAATTGTATATGACTTCCCCTAGGATAGTGTCAGTTAATCTATTTCAGTTTTAATGGTATTTTATTAGACAATCAAATAATTTTACTCATATAATGACCATATCTTTAGAAAGCCTTATTTACATAGTATTTGATATGTTGAGTTTATTTTGCCTGAATATTGTCATTTTATATGGTTTATAAGACTAGGTTTGTTAATTATTCTGCAGTTTAAATTTATTCTTTGGCCTAGATCTGATGTGTGGCTAATTTCCAAATGTTTTATTAATGTCGCTATTTTATATCCTTCTCTGACTGGTATAACATAAATTATTGATTATATAATTAACATATAACATCTCTCTATATCACAACTAGTGTTCTGAATAACATTGCTTAGTATATTACCTAATAACATAATAAAGAGTATTTCTACAACATTGGAATGATATCTATTTTTAGACAGTGCATTCCTAAATTAAACTGAACAATAAAATAACAATTATAATACTAATATTTCTTATGACTAACCCTTACTTATCTAAATGTTATATGTAATAGGAACCTAACATCCTGGTTCCATGTATAATTGTTAACACCTTCTATAAACTTCATCATAAACAGTTTGTTCTGTAGTTCCCCATTTATAAAATTTATACCCCCTCTTAAAGTATAACCCTAGCTACCTAAGTTATATTCCATTCTATGGAATGTTCATATCGCTTTAGTAGCTTTTATTTAGTAATATTACTACTTCATTATCAAAGTAGGCACTGTTCACAAAACTTAAAGTTTGTTACTATGTATTGCAACTTATGCACCTTTTTAAAGTTTATTATTTATAATTTGATCACTTGCACTTGTCTATGGTGAATTATCAATATATTTACTAGTCTTTTTCTAGCTTTTAATATGACATATTCAACCATGGGGGAACTGTGAAGACTTGTCTATACAAACTAAATAATAACTTTTTGAATGCACTAATATTTAATACTACTAACACTTTTAGTTTTTTGTCAGTTTTACAGTGATATGGTTTTTTAGGGTGTTATACTTTCTCTTTGGGCATTCATTGATTTTGGAGTTTTTTGGGGGTTCTTTCCCTATGGGGTTTTTGTTTTATATGGGTCGTCTTAATTATCCTTCTTTCTTCTTTGAGTTTGGTTATTCTTCCTTCTTCTGTAGTTTTGGATTATCCTTCTTTCTTCTTTCTTCTGTAGTTCTTATTTTTATTATTCTTCTTTCTTCTTTGAGTTTGGTTCTTCTTTATTCTTCCTTCTTCAGTAGATTTAGTTTTGATTAGTCTTCTTTCTTCTTTAGTTTTAATTAGTCTTGTTTCTTCTTTCTTCAGTAGTTTTGGTTTTGAGTTATTCTTCTTTCTTCTGTAGTTTTTGTTTTGGGTTATTCTTCCTTCTTCCTTCTTCAGTAGTAGTAGTTTTGGTTTTGGATTATTCTTCTTTCTTCAGTAATAGTAGTTTTTATTAGTCTTCTTTCTTCTGTCTTCAGTTGCTTTGATTGTTCTTCTTTCTTCTTTCTTCTTTCTTCAGTAGTAGTAGTTTTAATTAGTCTTCCTTCTTCTTTCTTCAGTAGATTTAGTTTGGGATTATTCTTCTTTCTTCTTTGAGTTTTGATTGTTCTTCTTTCTTCCTTCTTCAGTAGATTTAGTTTTTATTAGTCTTCTTTCTTCTTTAGTTTTAATTAGTCTTGTTTCTTCTTTCTTCAGTAGTTTCGGTTTTGAGTTATTCTTCTTTCTTCTGCCTTCAGTAAATTTGGTTTATTCTTCTTTCTTCTTTCTTCTTTCTTCTGTAGTTTTTGTTTTGGGTTATTCTTTCCTCTTCCTTCTTCAGTAGTAGTAGTTTTGGTTTTGGATTATTCTTCTTTCTTCAGTAATAGTAGTTTTTATTAGTCTTCTTTCTTCTGTCTTCAGTTGCTTTGATTGTTCTTCTTTCTTCTTTCTTCAGTAGTAGTAGTTTTAATTAGTCTTCGTTCTTCTTTCTTCAGTAGATTTAGTTTGGGATTATTCTTCTTTCTTCTTTGAGTTTTGATTGTTCTTTTTTCTTCCTTCTTCTGTAGTTTTAATTAGTCTTCTTTCTTCTTTAGTTTTAATTAGTCTTCTTTCTTCCATGATCTTAATTATTCTTCTTTCTTCTCTCTTCAGTAGTGGTAGTTTTGGTTATTCTTCTTTCTTCTCTAGTTTTAATTATTCTTCCTTCTTCTGTCTTCTGTATCTTTAATTGTTCTTCTTTCTTCATTCTTCAGTAGTAGTAGTTTTAATTATTCTTCCTTCTTCTTTCTTCTGTATCTTTGATTGTTCTTCTTTCTTCATTAATTTAGTTTGTTCTTCTTCCTTCTTTCTTCAGTAGCTTTGATTGTTCTTCTTTCTTCTTTCTTCAGTAGTAGTAGTTTTAATTAGTCTTCCTTCTTCTTTCTTCAGTAGATTTAGTTTTGATTAGTCTTCTTTCTTCCTTGATCTTAATTATTCTTCTTTCTTCTCTCTTCCGTAGTGGTAGTTTTGGTTATTCTTCTTTCTTCTCTAGTTTTAATTATTCTTCCTTCTTCTGTCTTCTGTATCTTTAATTGTTCTTCTTTCTTCATTCTTCAGTAGTAGTAGTTTTAATTATTCTTCCTTCTTCTTTCTTCTGTATCTTTGATTGTTCTTCTTTCTTCAGTAGCTTTGATTGTTCTTCTTTCTTCTTTCTTCAGTAATAGTAGTTTTAATTATTCTTCTTTCTTCTGTCTTCAGTAGCTTTGTTTTTTCTGGTCTGGTTTCTTTGACGGGGTATATTAATTGCCTGCTTCTATCTTACCTGGGTAATTTTGTTATTATTATTTTTAGTCTTCTGGGTTTTTAAATTTGTATTATATTATATTGTTTGCAGAAATTTTCTTTATTCAACCTTTCTTGTGAATATATTATTAAACAGTGCATTTTAATTAATTCTCATCTGAATATTCCATATATTAGAGCTTTATTAATGATCATTGAGTAATGTATTTGTGTGGATTATCTGTCATGCTACAGATTGCTGTCCTTCCAGAAGTGATTAGTTCAGATCATACTTAGTTTGTCTGAAGTAATTGCTTATGACATTATATTATAAATTATATTTCTTTACTTCCTTCACATTTCTAAAATTTTTTCTCCTATATTTTTGAGCTTATCTATATCTCATTATTAACTGGATTCTTACTGATAGTAATAGTCATCTGAGGTTCGTTATTTTTTATTTTTCCATTTTCTTCTTAACTCGTTTCTTTATCCTTGGGATATTTATTCCCTAAAATTCCCTAACGCGTTAGCTGGGGCAGTGTCCAGAGGGGCTCTGTAGGCTTCACACTCTGCTGGCCATGCTACGTCATTTATTGATTACAGAGGTAAATCATCTCTGACCAATACATAATAATACTGCTGGACTTATCTCAGACAGTCATTAATAAAAATTATATAAGAATAGTCCACCTTATGACTATAAAAAAAAATTAAATATCTTTGGATATTTCACTTCGTATACGAACAGATCTATTTATATTTCTATCTTAGTGAATCTCTATCTCAGTTATTTTCTCAATGGTTAGCTCTGTTGGCATTTTATTTCTCCTTGTGGTTGGAAGCTGGTATAATATAATCATCACTTATTATTCGGTGTAAAGTTTTTAATTCTCTGTCATTTCTTGACTGTTATCACAATCTCCTTCTGGTCATTGGTAGCATATATTTTGTATTATATTTTTGTTCCTTTCTTAATTCTTGTGAATCGTTCCACTAGTATTATGTTTTTTCAATTACTCTTTTAATTGTCTTTCTTATAACTGACATTTATTATATGATCATCTTTTTCTTATGGATTTATTTATATATATTTTTTCCTTTCTTTTTCAAGATTTTACCCTGCTCTTGCTTTTTATCCAAATGCACTCCTTTATTATTAATTCCATATGTTTAATATCTCTGTTTATTTGACATAAAATTCTCATTAATTTTACTTCACAATAAGTTTATTCATTTAAATTGTATCAGTGGTTTGTACTGCCATTTCTTTATTCTGGAAAGTTTTTCAGAATTGGTCCCATATATAATTGTTTGTAATGTTTTATCCAAATTCTTTTTCTCCTTGTTCATTTCTAAAAGTTGTTTTTAAAATAAGGTAGTAAGTTGTTTTTACTTGGGTTTTTGAATTTTGGTGATTTAATTCAAAATTCATTTTCTTTTGTTCATAAAGTTTTTTCATAAATATTTGGTAGTAAGTAGTCATTACTTCATTTTTGAATTTAGTGGTTTATTTCAAAATTCATTTTCTCCTTGATTCATAAATTGTTTCCTAAATGGTAGGTAGTAAGTAGTTCCTTCCTTAATTGAATTCCTTCCATTCATTCAATTATTCATAATGTTTTTTCATAAATATGGTTAACATATCATATTATTACCCTAAATATGGTATTAGCTCTCTTCTTTTCTTTATTTCAAATGTACTTCTCATTATTGTTTTTCTTTTATATACCCAGGTTGAAGATTTCTATTAGGCTGGACAATTGCTCATAATTTCTTTTTCTCTGACATAGGTTTTTTGGTCGTCGTCAGTTCTCATGACATCCATTTTCTTTTTGTGGAGGTGTATGGTATTAGACTTAACCGTAGTCTGTCACTTCAGTCGCTCTCATTGTCCGGATGACCATAGTTTTCATCATCGTTCCGGTACTAGTGACATCTCTGGCCTTTGTCTTGTATTTCATTTTTCTAGCTGCTATTCCTTTGTTTGCTGCTAAGCTTATTCGGCTCCCTCTATCATAGTGTTTTATATACCAGTACTTCTCTGGTCCATATGTGGTATTGCATGAGAAATATCTGTGAGGATCTTCTTTTGAATTATTAATTATTTGCTTATCTGAAGCCTCATAATCTGGTTCATCATCACACATCCACCCTGAAGGAATACATTTTAGTGTACCTGTACACTGGAACTGTCCTGGATGGTACACTAATGGAACACATCCTGGTGATTCATCTGTGCCGTCCTCACAGTCTGGTAAGATGTCATACTTCCATCTTTCTGGAATACACTGTCCAGTCCTTCGCTGAAACTGATCTAGTCCCCATGTTTTATTCAGTTTACCTCTGGTCCTTTCCCAGTGGTGAACTACTGTCTGCTGGTAAACCATCTCTGAGATTACCCTTAATCTACTTCCATTATTTCTGGAACTCAAGATTTCTTCATGGTTGGTAATAGGGATATTATCATCATCAAATAAACCATGGTTCATCATCTCCTTTTCTTCCTTTGTTTTCATTACATTTCTTGGATACATTCTCCTTTTCCTTTGTTTAATATTTTCCTTGTTTCGGTTAGTTTCAATTTCAGGTACTACCATTACTTGTTCCTGCCTTATAACATTTAGTACTTCTTCTGGTTCTGGTTGGCTATCATTTTTTATTTCTTTGGTCCTCTCCTCTTCTTCTCTTTTTAATCTGTCTTCTCTCCTTTCCTTAATCCATTGTTGATGCTCCTCTTCCCTTCTCTTACTGTTCTCGACCATTTCATTATGCATATCATCTAGCCTTTTACTCTGATGATTTAAGATTTTCATTATTTGTTGGTACATTTTCCTTATCTCAACCATTTCTTCTGGTGTAGGTTCTTCCATTTTGCTTGTTGTTGTTCCCTTTTCTCTGGCTGGCTAACCGCTGCCAAGCTGAATTAGGAATTGGGTAAGTAATTACAGTAATTTCAACCCCTAATTACAGCCCTTTAGTTGGACGCCAATTTTGTAATAAATCTTTAATGTTATCCTCATTCAAGCCCCACGTTGGGCGCCAATTTTGTAATAAAACCCAATAATGATTCGTGTAATAAAATAATTTATGTACGTATGTGTGTAGTTTTCTGACGTTCCGCTCCGGAAACGTCAATTTGGTAATGTTCCTAGTCTTCGTAGTTACAAATAAAATCTGTGTATATTGCTATTGTAGCAATTTGAAAAAATAAAAATCAAATTTAAAATTTTATAAAAAAAAATTTTAATTTTCTGGAAAATGTTTTTTGGGTAATTTGTTCTTAATATTTAGGAACAAATCGAGTTAATCGGTTGTAATTATAAATGAAATGGTATCGTGGTTATTTTAGTAATAGTGTCACTTTCAGAAATTTTGTTGAAAAGATAATCTTGTTAACTCCAAGTTTGAACGAAAGACGGCTCTCTTCTTCTTCTTTTTGAAACGTTGTCGTTTAGTATATACCGCCCTTCAGTTAGTTGGGTTTCTTCATTAATTAATTGTTAAGTCTTTTTTATAATAAAAAATCAACTCCAATTTACCGATACAGAATGTTTATTAACAAAAAAATAATGAAATTATTTGATTAAAATTGATATTACAATGCAGTATCGACTCGCTCAGGGCCGGTCGATATAAACAATTTATATTGGTATTATAACATAGGGTTCTTCAAACGGTTATTAAAAATATATATAGCCAGAGAAGGTTATGGGAAGGAAAGTATAACATTTACAATTATTAAATGTCTTAAAATTTAACAATACAATAATAATTAAAAATATTAAAAGTTTATACAGTAGAGTCTCGGTAATTCGAGTTAATTGGGGCTGAGGCAACCTCGATTTTGGAAAAACTCGGATTATACGGGTGAAGAAAAAAACAAAGAGTAATGTATAAACAAACGTTTATTGCTTATGGATAAGAAAACAAACAATGTAGTACATACCTGAACTAGTTTAAACTCAAAAGATAAAAGGCACACAAATTTATTTTTTAAAGAAATTGTCCAGAGTCTTTTCTTTTAAAATAGAGCCTAGTTTTTTAGCAGCAATGTCACGCCATCTTCTAAGTAGCATCGTGTCGGTCGGTGTAGCTTCTGCTTGCTGTTCGACATAACTCAATGCAGTGTCTAAGCGCTGCCAACCCCTCGGCGTGAGTCATCACGGGTACAGTCTCTGCAGTCACGTCTTCATCACTATTTTCTTCTGCCGCTTCATTCAGCATTTCAACGATTGAATCATCGGTCACTTCAAACTGTTCATCACTATTTAACCATTCTGAAACATCATTTTCATTTGACTGTTCACAACCAGGAAGTTTTTTTATCAGTCGTGCTAAGACCAAGTCATGTTCGTCTGTGGTGTTACAACTGTTATTTTCTTCTTTTAAAATCTTGTTCCAAGACTTCTTTAGTGTTTCTGTCTTTATGTCATCCCATGATTCCGCCACCAAGTAAATTACGTCTTTCATTGTAGTATTCTTTAGAAATTCCACTATGGTTCCCCCGCCTTCTGTAGTTTGTAGGAGCCTCTGCAGCAGACGACGACGATATTTCTTTTTCAAGCACTCAAAAACGCCTTGGTCCATCGGCTGTATTAAACTCGTCACATTTGGGGGTAAGAACAATGCTCTAATTTCGCCACATTTCAGTTCTTCTTCGTCAGGGTGTGATCCAGCGTTGTCAAGGGTTAATATTGCTTTGGGAGGCAAGTTCTTTTCCTTTAGGTACTTTCTGGTCTCAGGAACAAAACTTTCAAACAACCACTTCTTAAAAATATTTTTATCCATCCAAGCAGATTTCTGGTTAATGTATGTAACAGGAAGCGCAGACGGAGTGATGTTTTTTAAAGCTCTAGGCTTTGCAGACTTGCCTATTAACATTAGCTTCAGTTTATGTTCTCCACTTGCATTTGATGCAGCAAGAACTGTCACCCTTTCTTTAGATTTTTTGTGGCCTGGCGCAGCATTTTCTTCCCTTGAAGCTAAAGTTTTAGTAGGCAGCATTTTAAAATTTAGTCCTGTCTCATCACAGTTGTACAACTGATCGAGAGTAAGTTTTTCTTCTTCTATAATTTTTTTAAATCTCTCACAGAACTGTGTGACAGCCTCAGAATCCGCAGATAGCTTTTCACCACACATTTCAAGCTGCCTTATGCCGTATCGTTTTTTCCATCTATCCAACCATCCTGAACTTGCTGTAAAATCATCCTCGCCTTCCTTAAACTGGTTCCTGAAAAACATTGCTTTCCTTGCAACACTGGACCTGAAATACGACTTCCTTTTTGTCTCTGTTGACTAAACCAAGTGAACAAAGCTGCACTCGATTTGATTTCGAACCAATAGTAGCCATGTCGTTTCTATACTGCAGCGGACCGGACCAAAATGGTTGACTGACGCATGCGCAAGGAAGCCTCCAGCGTTGATGAAGTTTTTGTTGTAATAAAGATGTCCTTTCTTCGAGTAAATGCTCTCAGCAATTGTATACGATCGTCCTGGATATATTTAAATGTCACTGGTGTATGATGGAATAGTTCACTTGGTGTAAAATGTTGTCACTGGATATATCTCGTTGTGTTTATGTGTGTCGTTTTTAACCTCGAAATTTCGGTCTGTATTTGGTGTAATATCAGTGTTATTCTGCTTATCTAGTTATGTGTGGTTCAATTTATTAGTGTTACTGTGTTCATAGGTCACTTTCACCACTTCACAATCTATAAAATAGTTTAAAATAATTATTTTCAAAATTTTCACTGAGATACGGTTTATAACATAAACGCCATTAAAGGTTATTTCTGGCGAAAGGTTACTTTAAGTGCACTCGTCAACGCATAATAATGAACTGTCTGTATTTCCTTCGTCTCATGAAAGTCTTAGCCTATATAATATATCTCATACATTGTTTAAATTTGCCATAACTTCCGATACACTTTAAAAATGTACTTTATGTTCATAAAATAAATTCGTTATTAGTTAACTGTTTGAAATATAAAATACATATTCGTTTTCACTATTCTATTCTACTTATTTTGATAGTAATTAAGTTAGTATTACAAAGTTTTATCTGAAAATTATATTTCTTATAATTTTTTTGGGAGGTAGGCCTAAAATTATACTTCCTGTCTTCTATGTAAATAATAGCCATTTTCCCTAATATAATTATTATTCTATGAAATCTGAAATTTGTATAATTATCAATTCTCACTTATTTTATTGCAATTTAGTATACTAATGATGGTTTTTTAATATAATTCAATTGTATATGACTTCCCCTAGGATAGTGTCAGTTAATCTATTTCAGTTTTAATGGTATTTTATTAGACAATCAAATAATTTTACTCATATAATGACCATATCTTTAGAAAGCCTTATTTACATAGTATTTGATATGTTGAGTTTATTTTGCCTGAATATTGTCATTTTATATGGTTTATAAGACTAGGTTTGTTAATTATTCTGCAGTTTAAATTTATTCTTTGGCCTAGATCTGATGTGTGGCTAATTTCCAAATGTTTTATTAATGTCGCTATTTTATATCCTTCTCTGACTGGTATAACATAAATTATTGATTATATAATTAACATATAACATCTCTCTATATCACAACTAGTGTTCTGAATAACATTGCTTAGTATATTACCTAATAACATAATAAAGAGTATTTCTACAACATTGGAATGATATCTATTTTTAGACAGTGCATTCCTAAATTAAACTGAACAATAAAATAACAATTATAATACTAATATTTCTTATGACTAACCCTTACTTATCTAAATGTTATATGTAATAGGAACCTAACATCCTGGTTCCATGTATAATTGTTAACACCTTCTATAAACTTCATCATAAACAGTTTGTTCTGTAGTTCCCCATTTATAAAATTTATACCCCCTCTTAAAGTATAACCCTAGCTACCTAAGTTATATTCCATTCTATGGAATGTTCATATCGCTTTAGTAGCTTTTATTTAGTAATATTACTACTTCATTATCAAAGTAGGCACTGTTCACAAAACTTAAAGTTTGTTACTATGTATTGCAACTTATGCACCTTTTTAAAGTTTATTATTTATAATTTGATCACTTGCACTTGTCTATGGTGAATTATCAATATATTTACTAGTCTTTTTCTAGCTTTTAATATGACATATTCAACCATGGGGGAACTGTGAAGACTTGTCTATACAAACTAAATAATAACTTTTTGAATGCACTAATATTTAATACTACTAACACTTTTAGTTTTTTGTCAGTTTTACAGTGATATGGTTTTTTAGGGTGTTATACTTTCTCTTTGGGCATTCATTGATTTTGGAGTTTTTTGGGGGTTCTTTCCCTATGGGGTTTTTGTTTTATATGGGTCGTCTTAATTATCCTTCTTTCTTCTTTGAGTTTGGTTATTCTTCCTTCTTCTGTAGTTTTGGATTATCCTTCTTTCTTCTTTCTTCTGTAGTTCTTATTTTTATTATTCTTCTTTCTTCTTTGAGTTTGGTTCTTCTTTATTCTTCCTTCTTCAGTAGATTTAGTTTTGATTAGTCTTCTTTCTTCTTTAGTTTTAATTAGTCTTGTTTCTTCTTTCTTCAGTAGTTTTGGTTTTGAGTTATTCTTCTTTCTTCTGTAGTTTTTGTTTTGGGTTATTCTTCCTTCTTCCTTCTTCAGTAGTAGTAGTTTTGGTTTTGGATTATTCTTCTTTCTTCAGTAATAGTAGTTTTTATTAGTCTTCTTTCTTCTGTCTTCAGTTGCTTTGATTGTTCTTCTTTCTTCTTTCTTCTTTCTTCAGTAGTAGTAGTTTTAATTAGTCTTCCTTCTTCTTTCTTCAGTAGATTTAGTTTGGGATTATTCTTCTTTCTTCTTTGAGTTTTGATTGTTCTTCTTTCTTCCTTCTTCAGTAGATTTAGTTTTTATTAGTCTTCTTTCTTCTTTAGTTTTAATTAGTCTTGTTTCTTCTTTCTTCAGTAGTTTCGGTTTTGAGTTATTCTTCTTTCTTCTGCCTTCAGTAAATTTGGTTTATTCTTCTTTCTTCTTTCTTCTTTCTTCTGTAGTTTTTGTTTTGGGTTATTCTTTCCTCTTCCTTCTTCAGTAGTAGTAGTTTTGGTTTTGGATTATTCTTCTTTCTTCAGTAATAGTAGTTTTTATTAGTCTTCTTTCTTCTGTCTTCAGTTGCTTTGATTGTTCTTCTTTCTTCTTTCTTCAGTAGTAGTAGTTTTAATTAGTCTTCGTTCTTCTTTCTTCAGTAGATTTAGTTTGGGATTATTCTTCTTTCTTCTTTGAGTTTTGATTGTTCTTTTTTCTTCCTTCTTCTGTAGTTTTAATTAGTCTTCTTTCTTCTTTAGTTTTAATTAGTCTTCTTTCTTCCATGATCTTAATTATTCTTCTTTCTTCTCTCTTCAGTAGTGATAGTTTTGGTTATTCTTCTTTCTTCTCTAGTTTTAATTATTCTTCCTTCTTCTGTCTTCTGTATCTTTAATTGTTCTTCTTTCTTCATTCTTCAGTAGTAGTAGTTTTAATTATTCTTCCTTCTTCTTTCTTCTGTATCTTTGATTGTTCTTCTTTCTTCATTAATTAAGTTTGTTCTTCTTCCTTCTTTCTTCAGTAGCTTTGATTGTTCTTCTTTCTTCTTTCTTCAGTAGTAGTAGTTTTAATTAGTCTTCCTTCTTCTTTCTTCAGTAGATTTAGTTTTGATTAGTCTTCTTTCTTCCTTGATCTTAATTATTCTTCTTTCTTCTCTCTTCCGTAGTGGTAGTTTTGGTTATTCTTCTTTCTTCTCTAGTTTTAATTATTCTTCCTTCTTCTGTCTTCTGTATCTTTAATTGTTCTTCTTTCTTCATTCTTCAGTAGTAGTAGTTTTAATTATTCTTCCTTCTTCTTTCTTCTGTATCTTTGATTGTTCTTCTTTCTTCAGTAGCTTTGATTGTTCTTCTTTCTTCTTTCTTCAGTAATAGTAGTTTTAATTATTCTTCTTTCTTCTGTCTTCAGTAGCTTTGTTTTTTCTGGTCTGGTTTCTTTGACGGGGTATATTAATTGCCTGCTTCTATCTTACCTGGGTAATTTTGTTATTATTATTTTTAGTCTTCTGGGTTTTTAAATTTGTATTATATTATATTGTTTGCAGAAATTTTCTTTATTCAACCTTTCTTGTGAATATATTATTAAACAGTGCATTTTAATTAATTCTCATCTGAATATTCCATATATTAGAGCTTTATTAATGATCATTGAGTAATGTATTTGTGTGGATTATCTGTCATGCTACAGATTGCTGTCTTCCAGAAGTGATTAGTTCAGATCATACTTAGTTTGTCTGAAGTAATTGCTTATGACATTATATTATAAATTATATTTCTTTACTTCCTTCACATTTCTAAAATTTTTTCTCCTATATTTTTGAGCTTATCTATATCTCATTATTAACTGGATTCTTACTGATAGTAATAGTCATCTGAGGTTCGTTATTTTTTATTTTTCCATTTTCTTCTTAACTCGTTTCTTTATCCTTGGGATATTTATTCCCTAAAATTCCCTAACGCGTTAGCTGGGGCAGTGTCCAGAGGGGCTCTGTAGGCTTCACACTCTGCTGGCCATGCTACGTCATTTATTGATTACAGAGGTAAATCATCTCTGACCAATACATAATAATACTGCTGGACTTATCTCAGACAGTCATTAATAAAAATTATATAAGAATAGTCCACCTTATGACTATAAAAAAAAATTAAATATCTTTGGATATTTCACTTCGTATACGAACAGATCTATTTATATTTCTATCTTAGTGAATCTCTATCTCAGTTATTTTTCTCAATGGTTAGCTCTGTTGGCATTTTATTTCTCCTTGTGGTTGGAAGCTGGTATAATATAATCATCACTTATTATTCGGTGTAAAGTTTTTAATTCTCTGTCATTTCTTGACTGTTATCACAATCTCCTTCTGGTCATTGGTAGCATATATTTTGTATTATATTTTTGTTCCTTTCTTAATTCTTGTGAATCGTTCCACTAGTATTATGTTTTTTCAATTACTCTTTTAATTGTCTTTCTTATAACTGACATTTATTATATGATCATCTTTTTCTTATGGATTTATTTATATATATTTTTTCCTTTCTTTTTCAAGATTTTACCCTGCTCTTGCTTTTTATCCAAATGCACTCCTTTATTATTAATTCCATATGTTTAATATCTCTGTTTATTTGACATAAAATTCTCATTAATTTTACTTCACAATAAGTTTATTCATTTAAATTGTATCAGTGGTTTGTACTGCCATTTCTTTATTCTGGAAAGTTTTTCAGAATTGGTCCCATATATAATTGTTTGTAATGTTTTATCCAAATTCTTTTTCTCCTTGTTCATTTCTAAAAGTTGTTTTTAAAATAAGGTAGTAAGTTGTTTTTACTTGGGTTTTTGAATTTTGGTGATTTAATTCAAAATTCATTTTCTTTTGTTCATAAAGTTTTTTCATAAATATTTGGTAGTAAGTAGTCATTACTTCATTTTTGAATTTAGTGGTTTATTTCAAAATTCATTTTCTCCTTGATTCATAAATTGTTTCCTAAATGGTAGGTAGTAAGTAGTTCCTTCCTTAATTGAATTCCTTCCATTCATTCAATTATTCATAATGTTTTTTCATAAATATGGTTAACATATCATATTATTACCCTAAATATGGTATTAGCTCTCTTCTTTTCTTTATTTCAAATGTACTTCTCATTATTGTTTTTCTTTTATATACCCAGGTTGAAGATTTCTATTAGGCTGGACAATTGCTCATAATTTCTTTTTCTCTGACATAGGTTTTTTGGTCGTCGTCAGTTCTCATGACATCCATTTTCTTTTTGTGGAGGTGTATGGTATTAGACTTAACCGTAGTCTGTCACTTCAGTCGCTCTCATTGTCCGGATGACCATAGTTTTCATCATCGTTCCGGTACTAGTGACATCTCTGGCCTTTGTCTTGTATTTCATTTTTCTAGCTGCTATTCCTTTGTTTGCTGCTAAGCTTATTCGGCTCCCTCTATCATAGTGTTTTATATACCAGTACTTCTCTGGTCCATATGTGGTATTGCATGAGAAATATCTGTGAGGATCTTCTTTTGAATTATTAATTATTTGCTTATCTGAAGCCTCATAATCTGGTTCATCATCACACATCCACCCTGAAGGAATACATTTTAGTGTACCTGTACACTGGAACTGTCCTGGATGGTACACTAATGGAACACATCCTGGTGATTCATCTGTGCCGTCCTCACAGTCTGGTAAGATGTCATACTTCCATCTTTCTGGAATACACTGTCCAGTCCTTCGCTGAAACTGATCTAGTCCCCATGTTTTATTCAGTTTACCTCTGGTCCTTTCCCAGTGGTGAACTACTGTCTGCTGGTAAACCATCTCTGAGATTACCCTTAATCTACTTCCATTATTTCTGGAACTCAAGATTTCTTCATGGTTGGTAATAGGGATATTATCATCATCAAATAAACCATGGTTCATCATCTCCTTTTCTTCCTTTGTTTTCATTACATTTCTTGGATACATTCTCCTTTTCCTTTGTTTAATATTTTCCTTGTTTCGGTTAGTTTCAATTTCAGGTACTACCATTACTTGTTCCTGCCTTATAACATTTGGTACTTCTTCTGGTTCTGGTTGGCTATCATTTTTTATTTCTTTGGTCCTCTCCTCTTCTTCTCTTTTTAATCTGTCTTCTCTCCTTTCCTTAATCCATTGTTGATGCTCCTCTTCCCTTCTCTTACTGTTCTCGACCATTTCATTATGCATATCATCTAGCCTTTTACTCTGATGATTTAAGATTTTCATTATTTGTTGGTACATTTTCCTTATCTCAACCATTTCTTCTGGTGTAGGTTCTTCCATTTTGCTTGTTGTTGTTCCCTTTTCTCTGGCTGGCTAACCGCTGCCAAGCTGAATTAGGAATTGGGTAAGTAATTACAGTAATTTCAACCCCTAATTACAGCCCTTTAGTTGGACGCCAATTTTGTAATAAATCTTTAATGTTATCCTCATTCAAGCCCCACGTTGGGCGCCAATTTTGTAATAAAACCCAATAATGATTCGTGTAATAAAATAATTTATGTACGTATGTGTGTAGTTTTCTGACGTTCCGCTCCGGAAACGTCAATTTGGTAATGTTCCTAGTCTTCGTAGTTACAAATAAAATCTGTGTATATTGCTATTGTAGCAATTTGAAAAAATAAAAATCAAATTTAAAATTGTATAAAAAAAAATTTTAATTTTCTGGAAAATGTTTTTTGGGTAATTTGTTCTTAATATTTAGGAACAAATCGAGTTAATCGGTTGTAATTATAAATGAAATGGTATCGTGGTTATTTTAGTAATAGTGTCACTTTCAGAAATTTTGTTGAAAAGATAATCTTGTTAACTCCAAGTTTGAACGAAAGACGGCTCTCTTCTTCTTCTTTTTGAAACGTTGTCGTTTAGTATATACCGCCCTTCAGTTAGTTGGGTTTCTTCATTAATTAATTGTTAAGTCTTTTTTATAATAAAAAATCAACTCCAATTTACCGATACAGAATGTTTATTAACAAAAAAATAATGAAATTATTTGATTAAAATTGATATTACAATGCAGTATCGACTCGCTCAGGGCCGGTCGATATAAACAATTTATATTGGTATTATAACATAGGGTTCTTCAAACGGTTATTAAAAATATATATAGCCAGAGAAGGTTATGGGAAGGAAAGTATAACATTTACAATTATTAAATGTCTTAAAATTTAACAATACAATAATAATTAAAAATATTAAAAGTTTATACAGTAGAGTCTCGGTAATTCGAGTTAATTGGGGCTGAGGCAACCTCGATTTTGGAAAAACTCGGATTATACGGGTGAAGAAAAAAACAAAGAGTAATGTATAAACAAACGTTTATTGCTTATGGATAAGAAAACAAACAATGTAGTACATACCTGAACTAGTTTAAACTCAAAAGATAAAAGGCACACAAATTTATTTTTTAAAGAAATTGTCCAGAGTCTTTTCTTTTAAAATAGAGCCTAGTTTTTTAGCAGCAATGTCACGCCATCTTCTAAGTAGCATCGTGTCGGTCGGTGTAGCTTCTGCTTGCTGTTCGACATAACTCAATGCAGTGTCTAAGCGCTGCCAACCCCTCGGCGTGAGTCATCACGGGTACAGTCTCTGCAGTCACGTCTTCATCACTATTTTCTTCTGCCGCTTCATTCAGCATTTCAACGATTGAATCATCGGTCACTTCAAACTGTTCATCACTATTTAACCATTCTGAAACATCATTTTCATTTGACTGTTCACAACCAGGAAGTTTTTTTATCAGTCGTGCTAAGACCAAGTCATGTTCGTCTGTGGTGTTACAACTGTTATTTTCTTCTTTTAAAATCTTGTTCCAAGACTTCTTTAGTGTTTCTGTCTTTATGTCATCCCATGATTCCGCCACCAAGTAAATTACGTCTTTCATTGTAGTATTCTTTAGAAATTCCACTATGGTTCCCCCGCCTTCTGTAGTTTGTAGGAGCCTCTGCAGCAGACGACGACGATATTTCTTTTTCAAGCACTCAAAAACGCCTTGGTCCATCGGCTGTATTAAACTCGTCACATTTGGGGGTAAGAACAATGCTCTAATTTCGCCACATTTCAGTTCTTCTTCGTCAGGGTGTGATCCAGCGTTGTCAAGGGTTAATATTGCTTTGGGAGGCAAGTTCTTTTCCTTTAGGTACTTTCTGGTCTCAGGAACAAAACTTTCAAACAACCACTTCTTAAAAATATTTTTATCCATCCAAGCAGATTTCTGGTTAATGTATGTAACAGGAAGCGCAGACGGAGTGATGTTTTTTAAAGCTCTAGGCTTTGCAGACTTGCCTATTAACATTAGCTTCAGTTTATGTTCTCCACTTGCATTTGATGCAGCAAGAACTGTCACCCTTTCTTTAGATTTTTGTGGCCTGGCGCAGCATTTTCTTCCCTTGAAGCTAAAGTTTTAGTAGGCAGCATTTTAAAATTTAGTCCTGTCTCATCACAGTTGTACAACTGATCGAGAGTAAGTTTTTCTTCTTCTATAATTTTTTTAAATCTCTCACAGAACTGTGTGACAGCCTCAGAATCCGCAGATAGCTTTTCACCACACATTTCAAGCTGCCTTATGCCGTATCGTTTTTTCCATCTATCCAACCATCCTGAACTTGCTGTAAAATCATCCTCGCCTTCCTTAAACTGGTTCCTGAAAAACATTGCTTTCCTTGCAACACTGGACCTGAAATAGGACTTCCTTTTTGTCTCTGTTGACTAAACCAAGTGAACAAAGCTGCACTCGATTTGATTTCGAACCAATAGTAGCCATGTCGTTTCTATACTGCAGCGGACCGGACCAAAATGGTTGACTGACGCATGCGCAAGGAAGCCTCCAGCGTTGATGAAGTTTTTGTTGTAATAAAGATGTCCTTTCTTCGAGTAAATGCTCTCAGCAATTGTATACGATCGTCCTGGATATATTTAAATGTCACTGGTGTATGATGGAATAGTTCACTTGGTGTAAAATGTTGTCACTGGATATATCTCGTTGTGTTTATGTGTGTCGTTTTTAACCTCGAAATTTCGGTCTGTATTTGGTGTAATATCAGTGTTATTCTGCTTATCTAGTTATGTGTGGTTCAATTTATTAGTGTTACTGTGTTCATAGGTCACTTTCACCACTTCACAATCTATAAAATAGTTTAAAATAATTATTTTCAAAATTTTCACTGAGATACGGTTTATAACATAAACGCCATTAAAGGTTATTTCTGGCGAAAGGTTACTTTAAGTGCACTCGTCAACGCATAATAATGAACTGTCTGTATTTCCTTCGTCTCATGAAAGTCTTAGCCTATATAATATATCTCATACATTGTTTAAATTTGCCATAACTTCCGATACACTTTAAAAATGTACTTTATGTTCATAAAATAAATTCGTTATTAGTTAACTGTTTGAAATATAAAATACATATTCGTTTTCACTATTCTATTCTACTTATTTTGATAGTAATTAAGTTAGTATTACAAAGTTTTATCTGAAAATTATATTTCTTATAATTTTTTTGGGAGGTAGGCCTAAAATTATACTTCCTGTCTTCTATGTAAATAATAGCCATTTTCCCTAATATAATTATTATTCTATGAAATCTGAAATTTGTATAATTATCAATTCTCACTTATTTTATTGCAATTTAGTATACTAATGATGGTTTTTTAATATAATTCAATTGTATATGACTTCCCCTAGGATAGTGTCAGTTAATCTATTTCAGTTTTAATGGTATTTTATTAGACAATCAAATAATTTTACTCATATAATGACCATATCTTTAGAAAGCCTTATTTACATAGTATTTGATATGTTGAGTTTATTTTGCCTGAATATTGTCATTTTATATGGTTTATAAGACTAGGTTTGTTAATTATTCTGCAGTTTAAATTTATTCTTTGGCCTAGATCTGATGTGTGGCTAATTTCCAAATGTTTTATTAATGTCGCTATTTTATATCCTTCTCTGACTGGTATAACATAAATTATTGATTATATAATTAACATATAACATCTCTCTATATCACAACTAGTGTTCTGAATAACATTGCTTAGTATATTACCTAATAACATAATAAAGAGTATTTCTACAACATTGGAATGATATCTATTTTTAGACAGTGCATTCCTAAATTAAACTGAACAATAAAATAACAATTATAATACTAATATTTCTTATGACTAACCCTTACTTATCTAAATGTTATATGTAATAGGAACCTAACATCCTGGTTCCATGTATAATTGTTAACACCTTCTATAAACTTCATCATAAACAGTTTGTTCTGTAGTTCCCCATTTATAAAATTTATACCCCCTCTTAAAGTATAACCCTAGCTACCTAAGTTATATTCCATTCTATGGAATGTTCATATCGCTTTAGTAGCTTTTATTTAGTAATATTACTACTTCATTATCAAAGTAGGCACTGTTCACAAAACTTAAAGTTTGTTACTATGTATTGCAACTTATGCACCTTTTTAAAGTTTATTATTTATAATTTGATCACTTGCACTTGTCTATGGTGAATTATCAATATATTTACTAGTCTTTTTCTAGCTTTTAATATGAAATATTCAACCATGGGGGAACTGTGAAGACTTGTCTATACAAACTAAATAATAACTTTTTGAATGCACTAATATTTAATACTACTAACACTTTTAGTTTTTTGTCAGTTTTACAGTGATATGGTTTTTTAGGGTGTTATACTTTCTCTTTGGGCATTCATTGATTTTGGGGTTTTTTGGGGGTTCTTTCCCTATGGGGTTTTGTTTTATATGGGTCGTCTTAATTATTCTTCTTTCTTCTTTGAGTTTGGTTATTCTTCCTTCTTCTGTAGTTTTGGATTATCCTTCTTTCTTCTTTCTTCTGTAGTTCTTATTTTTATTATTCTTCTTTCTTCTTTGAGTTTGGTTCTTCTTTATTCTTCCTTCTTCAGTAGATTTAGTTTTGATTAGTCTTCTTTCTTCTTTAGTATTAATTAGTCTTGTTTCTTCTTTCTTCAGTAGTTTTGGTTTTGAGTTATTCTTCTTTCTTCTGTAGTTTTTGTTTTGGGTTATTCTTCCTTCTTCCTTCTTCAGTAGTAGTAGTTTTGGTTTTGGATTATTCTTCTTTCTTCAGTAATAGTAGTTTTTATTAGTCTTCTTTCTTCTGTCTTCAGTTGCTTTGATTGTTCTTCTTTCTTCTTTCTTCAGTAGTAGTAGTTTTAATTAGTCTTCCTTCTTCTTTCTTCAGTAGATTTAGTTTGGGATTATTCTTCTTTCTTCTTTGAGTTTTGATTGTTCTTTTTTCTTCCTTCTTCTGTAGTTTTAATTAGTCTTCTTTCTTCTTTAGTTTTAATTAGTCTTCTTTCTTCCTTGATCTTAATTATTCTTCTTTCTTCTCTCTTCAGTAGTGGTAGTTTTGGTTATTCTTCTTTCTTCTCTAGTTTTAATTATTCTTCCTTCTTCTGTCTTCTGTATCTTTAATTGTTCTTCTTTCTTCATTCTTCAGTAGTAGTAGTTTTAATTATTCTTCCTTCTTCTTTCGTCTGTATCTTTGTTTGTTCTTCTTTCTTCATTAATTTAGTTTGTTCTTCTTCCTTCTTTCTTCAGTAGCTTTGATTGTTCTTCTTTCTTCTTTCTTCAGTAGTAGTAGTTTTAATTAGTCTTCCTTCTTCTTTCTTCAGTAGATTTAGTTTTGATTAGTCTTCTTTCTTCCTTGATCTTAATTATTCTTCTTTCTTCTCTCTTCCGTAGTGGTAGTTTTGGTTATTCTTCTTTCTTCTCTAGTTTTAATTATTCTTCCTTCTTCTGTCTTCTGTATCTTTGATTGTTCTTCTTTCTTCATTCTTCAGTAGTAGTAGTTTTAATTGGTTCTTCTTTCTTCTCTAGTTTTAATTATTCTTCTTTCTTCTTTCTTCTGTATCTTTGATTGTTCTTCTTTCTTCAGTAGCTTTGATTGTTCTTCTTTCTTCTTTCTTCAGTAATAGTAGTTTTAATTATTCTTCTTTCTTCTGTCTTCAGTAGCTTTGTTTTTTCTGTTCTGGTTTCTTTGACGGGGTATATTAATTGCCTGCTTCTATCTTACCTGGGTAATTTTGTTATTATTATTTTTAGTCTTCTGGGTTTTTAAATTTGTATTATATTATATTGTTTGCAGAAATTTTCTTTATTCAACCTTTCTTGTGAATATATTATTAAACAGTGCATTTTAATTAATTCTCATCTGAATATTCCATATATTAGAGCTTTATTAATGATCATTGAGTAATGTATTTGTGTGGATTATCTGTCATGCTACAGATTGCTGTCTTCCAGAAGTCATTAGTTCAGATCATACTTAGTTTGTCTGAAGTAATTGCTTATGACATTATATTATAAATTATATTTCTTTACTTCCTTCACATTTCTAAAATTTTTTCTCCTATATTTTTGAGCTTATCTATATCTCATTATTAACTGGATTCTTACTGATAGTAATAGTCATCTGAGGTTCGTTATTTTTTATTTTTCCATTTTCTTCTTAACTCGTTTCTTTATCCTTGGGATATTTATTCCCTAAAATTCCCTAACGCGTTAGCTGGGGCAGTGTCCAGAGGGGCTCTGTAGGCTTCACACTCTGCTGGCCATGCTACGTCATTTATTGATTACAGAGGTAAATCATCTCTGACCAATACATAATAATACTGCTGGACTTATCTCAGACAGTCATTAATAAAAATTATATAAGAATAGTCCACCTTATGACTATAAAAAAAAATTAAATATCTTTGGATATTTCACTTCGTATACGAACAGATCTATTTATATTTCTATCTTAGTGAATCTCTATCTCAGTTATTTTTCTCAATGGTTAGCTCTGTTGGCATTTTATTTCTCCTTGTGGTTGGAAGCTGGTATAATATAATCATCACTTATTATTCGGTGTAAAGTTTTTAATTCTCTGTCATTTCTTGACTGTTATCACAATCTCCTTCTGGTCATTGGTAGCATATATTTTGTATTATATTTTTGTTCCTTTCTTAATTCTTGTGAATCGTTCCACTAGTATTATGTTTTTTCAATTACTCTTTTAATTGTCTTTCTTATAACTGACATTTATTATATGATCATCTTTTTCTTATGGATTTATTTATATATATTTTTTCCTTTCTTTTTCAAGATTTTACCCTGCTCTTGCTTTTTATCCAAATGCACTCCTTTATTATTAATTCCATATGTTTAATATCTCTGTTTATTTGACATAAAATTCTCATTAATTTTACTTCACAATAAGTTTATTCATTTAAATTGTATCAGTGGTTTGTACTGCCATTTCTTTATTCTGGAAAGTTTTTCAGAATTGGTCCCATATATAATTGTTTGTAATGTTTTATCCAAATTCTTTTTCTCCTTGTTCATTTCTAAAAGTTGTTTTTAAAATAAGGTAGTAAGTTGTTTTTACTTGGGTTTTAGAATTTTGGTGATTTAATTCAAAATTCATTTTCTTTTGTTCATAAAGTTTTTTCATAAATATTTGGTAGTAAGTAGTCATTACTTCATTTTTGAATTTAGTGGTTTATTTCAAAATTCATTTTCTCTTTGATTCATAAATTGTTTCCTAAATGGTAGGTAGTAAGTAGTCATTACTTCATTTTTGAATTCCTTCCATTCATTCAATTATTCATAATGTTTTTTCATAAATATGGTTAACATATCATATTATTACCCTAAATATGGTATTAGCTCTCTTCTTTTCTTTATTTCAAATGTACTTCTCATTATTGTTTTTCTTTTATATACCCAGGTTGAAGATTTCTATTAGGCTGGACAATTGCTCATAATTTCTTTTTCTCTGACATAGGTTTTTTGGTCGTCGTCAGTTCTCATGACATCCATTTTCTTTTTGTGGAGGTGTATGGTATTAGACTTAACCGTAGTCTGTCACTTCAGTCGCTCTCATTGTCCGGATGACCATAGTTTTCATCATCGTTCCGGTACTAGTGACATCTCTGGCCTTTGTCTTGTATTTCATTTTTCTAGCTGCTATTCCTTTGTTTGCTGCTAAGCTTATTCGGCTCCCTCTATCATAGTGTTTTATATACCAGTACTTCTCTGGTCCATATGTGGTATTGCATGAGAAATATCTGTGAGGATCTTCTTTTGAATTATTAATTATTTGCTTATCTGAAGCCTCATAATCTGGTTCATCATCACACATCCACCCTGAAGGAATACATTTTAGTGTACCTGTACACTGGAACTGTCCTGGATGGTACACTAATGGAACACATCCTGGTGATTCATCTGTGCCGTCCTCACAGTCTGGTAAGATGTCATACTTCCATCTTTCTGGAATACACTGTCCAGTCCTTCGCTGAAACTGATCTAGTCCCCATGTTTTATTCAGTTTACCTCTGGTCCTTTCCCAGTGGTGAACTACTGTCTGCTGGTAAACCATCTCTGAGATTACCCTTAATCTACTTCCATTATTTCTGGAACTCAAGATTTCTTCATGGTTGGTAATAGGGATATTATCATCATCAAATAAACCATGGTTCATCATCTCCTTTTCTTCCTTTGTTTTCATTACATTTCTTGGATACATTCTCCTTTTCCTTTGTTTAATATTTTCCTTGTTTCGGTTAGTTTCAATTTCAGGTACTACCATTACTTGTTCCTGCCTTATAACATTTGGTACTTCTTCTGGTTCTGGTTGGCTATCATTTTTTATTTCTTTGGTCCTCTCCTCTTCTTCTCTTTTTAATCTGTCTTCTCTCCTTTCCTTAATCCATTGTTGATGCTCCTCTTCCCTTCTCTTACTGTTCTCGACCATTTCATTATGCATATCATCTAGCCTTTTACTCTGATGATTTAAGATTTTCATTATTTGTTGGTACATTTTCCTTATCTCAACCATTTCTTCTGGTGTAGGTTCTTCCATTTTGCTTGTTGTTGTTCCCTTTTCTCTGGCTGGCTAACCGCTGCCAAGCTGAATTAGGAATTGGGTAAGTAATTACAGTAATTTCAACCCCTAATTACAGCCCTTTAGTTGGACGCCAATTTTGTAATAAATCTTTAATGTTATCCTCATTCAAGCCCCACGTTGGGCGCCAATTTTGTAATAAAACCCAATAATGATTCGTGTAATAAAATAATTTATGTACGTATGTGTGTAGTTTTCTGACGTTCCGCTCCGGAAACGTCAATTTGGTAATGTTCCTAGTCTTCGTAGTTACAAATAAAATCTGTGTATATTGCTATTGTAGCAATTTGAAAAAATAAAAATCAAATTTAAAATTTTGTTTTTTGTGGAAAAACGTTTTTTGGGTAATTGTTCTTAATTTTAGGAAACAATCGAGTTAATCGGTTGTAATTATAATGAAAGTGGTATCGTGGTATTTTAGTAATAGTGTCACACTTCAGAAATTTTGTTAAGATACTATTGAGTAGCTACTTGTATACGAAGTAAGACGCTGCTCATTACTTCTTCTATTGAACACGTTGTCGTTAGTATATACCGCCCTTCAGTTAGTTGGGTTTCTTCATTAATTAATTGTTAAGTCTTTTTTATAATAAAAAATCAACTCCAATTTACCGATACAGAATGTTTATTAACAAAAAAATAATGAAATTATTTGATTAAAATTGATATTACAATGCAGTATCGACTCGCTCAGGGCCGGTCGATATAAACAATTTATATTGGTATTATAACATAGGGTTCTTCAAACGGTTATTAAAAATATATATAGCCAGAGAAGGTTATGGGAAGGAAAGTATAACATTTACAATTATTAAATGTCTTAAAATTTAACAATACAATAATAATTAAAAATATTAAAAGTTTATACAGTAGAGTCTCGGTAATTCGAGTTAATTGGGGCTGAGGCAACCTCGATTTTGGAAAAACTCGGATTATACGGGTGAAGAAAAAAACAAAGAGTAATGTATAAACAAACGTTTATTGCTTATGGATAAGAAAACAAACAATGTAGTACATACCTGAACTAGTTTAAACTCAAAAGATAAAAGGCACACAAATTTATTTTTTAAAGAAATTGTCCAGAGTCTTTTCTTTTAAAATAGAGCCTCGTTTTTTAGCAGCAATGTCACGCCATCTTCTAAGTAGCATCGTGTCGGTCGGTGTAGCTTCTGCTTGCTGTTCGACATAACTCAATGCAGTGTCTAAGCGCTGCCAACCCCTCGGCGTGAGTCATCACGGGTACAGTCTCTGCAGTCACGTCTTCATCACTATTTTCTTCTGCCGCTTCATTCAGCATTTCAACGATTGAATCATCGGTCACTTCAAACTGTTCATCACTATTTAACCATTCTGAAACATCATTTTCATTTGACTGTTCACAACCAGGAAGTTTTTTTATCAGTCGTGCTAAGACCAAGTCATGTTCGTCTGTGGTGTTACAACTGTTATTTTCTTCTTTTAAAATCTTGTTCCAAGACTTCTTTAGTGTTTCTGTCTTTATGTCATCCCATGATTCCGCCACCAAGTAAATTACGTCTTTCATTGTAGTATTCTTTAGAAATTCCACTATGGTTCCCCCGCCTTCTGTAGTTTGTAGGAGCCTCTGCAGCAGACGACGACGATATTTCTTTTTCAAGCACTCAAAAACGCCTTGGTCCATCGGCTGTATTAAACTCGTCACATTTGGGGGTAAGAACAATGCTCTAATTTCGCCACATTTCAGTTCTTCTTCGTCAGGGTGTGATCCAGCGTTGTCAAGGGTTAATATTGCTTTGGGAAGCAAGTTCTTTTCCTTTAGGTACTTTCTGGTCTCAGGAACAAAACTTTCAAACAACCACTTCTTAAAAATATTTTTATCCATCCAAGCAGATTTCTGGTTAATGTATGTAACAGGAAGCGCAGACGGAGTGATGTTTTTTAAAGCTCTAGGCTTTGCAGACTTGCCTATTAACATTAGCTTCAGTTTATGTTCTCCACTTGCATTTGATGCAGCAAGAACTGTCACCCTTTCTTTAGATTTTTTGTGGCCTGGCGCAGCATTTTCTTCCCTTGAAGCTAAAGTTTTAGTAGGCAGCATTTTAAAATTTAGTCCTGTCTCATCACAGTTGTACAACTGATCGAGAGTAAGTTTTTCTTCTTCTATAATTTTTTTAAATCTCTCACAGAACTGTGTGACAGCCTCAGAATCCGCAGATAGCTTTTCACCACACATTTCAAGCTGCCTTATGCCGTATCGTTTTTTCCATCTATCCAACCATCCTGAACTTGCTGTAAAATCATCCTCGCCTTCCTTAAACTGGTTCCTGAAAAACATTGCTTTCCTTGCAACACTGGACCTGAAATAGGACTTCCTTTTTGTCTCTGTTGACTAAACCAAGTGAACAAAGCTGCACTCGATTTGATTTCGAACCAATAGTAGCCATGTCGTTTCTATACTGCAGCGGACCGGACCAAAATGGTTGACTGACGCATGCGCAAGGAAGCCTCCAGCGTTGATGAAGTTTTTGTTGTAATAAAGATGTCCTTTCTTCGAGTAAATGCTCTCAGCAATTGTATACGATCGTCCTGGATATATTTAAATGTCACTGGTGTATGATGGAATAGTTCACTTGGTGTAAAATGTTGTCACTGGATATATCTCGTTGTGTTTATGTGTGTCGTTTTTAACCTCGAAATTTCGGTCTGTATTTGGTGTAATATCAGTGTTATTCTGCTTATCTAGTTATGTGTGGTTCAATTTATTAGTGTTACTGTGTTCATAGGTCACTTTCACCACTTCACAATCTATAAAATAGTTTAAAATAATTATTTTCAAAATTTTCACTGAGATACGGTTTATAACATAAACGCCATTAAAGGTTATTTCTGGCGAAAGGTTACTTTAAGTGCACTCGTCAACGCATAATAATGAACTGTCTGTATTTCCTTCGTCTCATGAAAGTCTTAGCCTATATAATATATCTCATACATTGTTTAAATTTGCCATAACTTCCGATACACTTTAAAAATGTACTTTATGTTCATAAAATAAATTCGTTATTAGTTAACTGTTTGAAATATAAAATACATATTCGTTTTCACTATTCTATTCTACTTATTTTGATAGTAATTAAGTTAGTATTACAAAGTTTTATCTGAAAATTATATTTCTTATAATTTTTTTGGGAGGTAGGCCTAAAATTATACTTCCTGTCTTCTATGTAAATAATAGCCATTTTCCCTAATATAATTATTATTCTATGAAATCTGAAATTTGTATAATTATCAATTCTCACTTATTTTATTGCAATTTAGTATACTAATGATGGTTTTTTAATATAATTCAATTGTATATGACTTCCCCTAGGATAGTGTCAGTTAATCTATTTCAGTTTTAATGGTATTTTATTAGACAATCAAATAATTTTACTCATATAATGACCATATCTTTAGAAAGCCTTATTTACATAGTATTTGATATGTTGAGTTTATTTTGCCTGAATATTGTCATTTTATATGGTTTATAAGACTAGGTTTGTTAATTATTCTGCAGTTTAAATTTATTCTTTGGCCTAGATCTGATGTGTGGCTAATTTCCAAATGTTTTATTAATGTCGCTATTTTATATCCTTCTCTGACTGGTATAACATAAATTATTGATTATATAATTAACATATAACATCTCTCTATATCACAACTAGTGTTCTGAATAACATTGCTTAGTATATTACCTAATAACATAATAAAGAGTATTTCTACAACATTGGGATGATATCTATTTTTAGACAGTGCATTCCTAAATTAAACTGAACAATAAAATAACAATTATAATACTAATATTTCTTATGACTAACCCTTACTTATCTAAATGTTATATGTAATAGGAACCTAACATCCTGGTTCCATGTATAATTGTTAACACCTTCTATAAACTTCATCATAAACAGTTTGTTCTGTAGTTCCCCATTTATAAAATTTATACCCCCTCTTAAAGTATAACCCTAGCTACCTAAGTTATATTCCATTCTATGGAATGTTCATATCGCTTTAGTAGCTTTTATTTAGTAATATTACTACTTCATTATCAAAGTAGGCACTGTTCACAAAACTTAAAGTTTGTTACTATGTATTGCAACTTATGCACCTTTTTAAAGTTTATTATTTATAATTTGATCACTTGCACTTGTCTATGGTGAATTATCAATATATTTACTAGTCTTTTTCTAGCTTTTAATATGAAATATTCAACCATGGGGGAACTGTGAAGACTTGTCTATACAAACTAAATAATAACTTTTTGAATGCACTAATATTTAATACTACTAACACTTTTAGTTTTTTGTCAGTTTTACAGTGATATGGTTTTTTAGGGTGTTATACTTTCTCTTTGGGCATTCATTGATTTTGGGGTTTTTTGGGGGTTCTTTCCCTATGGGGTTTTTGTTTTATATGGGTCGTCTTAATTATTCTTCTTTCTTCTTTGAGTTTGGTTATTCTTCCTTCTTCTGTAGTTTTGGATTATCCTTCTTTCTTCTTTCTTCTGTAGTTCTTACTTTTATTATTCTTCTTTCTTCTTTGAGTTTGGTTCTTCTTTATTCTTCCTTCTTCAGTAGATTTAGTTTTGATTAGTCTTCTTTCTTCTTTAGTTTTAAATAGTCTTGTTTCTTCTTTCTTCAGTAGTTTTGGTTTTGAGTTATTCTTCTTTCTTCTGTAGTTTTTGTTTTGGGTTATTCTTCCTTCTTCCTTCTTCAGTAGTAGTAGTTTTGGTTTTGGATTATTCTTCTTTCTTCAGTAATAGTAGTTTTTATTAGTCTTCTTTCTTCTGTCTTCAGTTGCTTTGATTGTTCTTCTTTCTTCTTTCTTCAGTAATAGTAGTTTTAATTATTCTTCCTTCTTCTTTCTTCAGTAGATTTAGTTTGGGATTATTCTTCTTTCTTCTTTGAGTTTTGATTGTTCTTCTTTCTTATTTCTTCAGTAGATTTAGTTTTGATTAGTCTTCTTTCTTCTTTAGTTTTAATTAGTCTTGTTTCTTCTTTCTTCAGTAGTTTTGGTTTTGAGTTCTTCTTCTTTCTTCTGCCTTCAGTAAATTTGGTTTATTCTTCTTTCTTCTTTCTTCTGTAGTTTTTGTTTTGGGTTATTCTTTCTTCTTCCTTCTTCAGTAGTAGTAGTTTTGGTTTTGGATTATTCTTCTTTCTTCAGTAATAGTAGTTTTTATTAGTCTTCTTTCTTCTGTCTTCAGTTGCTTTGATTGTTCTTCTTTCTTCTTTCTTCAGTAGTAGTAGTTTTAATTAGTCTTCCTTCTTCTTTCTTCAGTAGATTTAGTTTGGGATTCTTCTTCTTTCTTCTTTGAGTTTTGATTGTTCTTTTTTCTTCCTTCTTCTGTAGTTTTAATTAGTCTTCTTTCTTCTTTAGTTTTAATTAGTCTTCTTTCTTCCTTGATCTTAATTATTCTTCTTTCTTCTCTCTTCAGTAGTGGTAGTTTTGGTTATTCTTCTTTCTTCTCTAGTTTTAATTATTCTTCTTTCTTCTGTCTTCTGTATCTTTAATTGTTCTTCTTTCTTCATTCTTCAGTAGTAGTAGTTTTAATTATTCTTCCTTCTTCTTTCTTCTGTATCTTTGATTGTTCTTCTTTCTTCATTAATTTAGTTTGTTCTTCTTCCTTCTTTCTTCAGTAGCTTTGATTGTTCTTCTTTCTTCTTTCTTCAGTAGTAGTAGTTTTAATTAGTCTTCCTTCTTCTTTCTTCAGTAGATTTAGTTTTGATTAGTCTTATTTCTTCCTTGATCTTAATTATTCTTCTTTCTTCTCTCTTCCGTAGTGGTAGTTTTGGTTATTCTTCTCTCTTCTCTAGTTTTAATTATTATTCCTTCTTCTGTCTTCTGTATCTTTGATTGTTCTTCTTTCTTCATTCTTCAGTAGTAGTAGTTTTAATTGGTTCTTCTTTCTTCTCTAGTTTTAATTATTCTTCTTTCTTCTTTCTTCTGTATCTTTGATTGTTCTTCTTTCTTCAGTAGCTTTGTTTGTTCTTCTTTCTTCTTTCTTCAGTAATAGTAGTTTTAATTATTCTTCTTTCTTCTGTCTTCAGTAGCTTTGTTTTTTCTGGTCTGGTTTCTTTGCCGGGGTAAATTAATTGCCTGCTTCTATCTTACCTGGGTAGTTTTGTTATTATTATTTTTAGTCTTCTGGGTTTTTAAATTTGTATTATATTATATTGTTTGCAGAAATATTCTTTATTCAACCTTTCTTGTGAATATATTATTGAACAGTGAATTTTAATTGATTCTCATCTGAATATTCCATATATTAGAGCCTTATTAATGTTCATTGAGTAATGTATTTGTGTGGATTATCTGTCATGCTACAATAGTAATAAGTAATTAAGATGTTAGTTGGTAAAAAAATCTTTTTTGTGAACAATATTTCAATGTTAGAAATAAGTATTTGATTGTAAAAAAATATCTGAATGTTGAAGACAACCATTTATTTGAAAATATTCCTTATTTGTTTAACTGTTCATTGTATTGTAACCAATACTAATTATTGTTGTGTTATTTGAAAAAATGTTTAGTTTATAATACCATATTTAAAAGTCAGAGAGGGTATCGCACATCATTTATTGTTTGTAAAAATATTTTGTAAGAAAAAACTTGTTAAAAAATCTAGGCCAAAGAATAAAACCAAACTTCATCAAAACAGAGAAATTACTCATTTAAATGCAATTAAACAAAAGGGATTTGGTTAAAATAAACCTGAGATAAAGCCATATAATTACACATTCCACTTAGAAAGATTTTATAAAATTATATTCAGAATTATAAATAAAAATGAAAATGACAAAACTCAGAAATTTGGAGAGGGGAGTCATATATTCCAAAATAATATTTTAGAATTTAACCAATTCAATTAATTACAAGAAAATAAGGGAATATAAACCTTTTAATACAATATGAGATTATTAATATTAAATATAACTGAAAAATGGCTGAATTTGCATAATGACAGGAAGTTAATTTTTAATTTTTTACCAAAATACAAAATGAAAGTAAAATTACTAATTTTGGACAGAAAACATTATAAAACGGCATTATTCAATCTTAAAATACGCCGAATGAACTGAAGGATTAATTTAAATTACATCTAGCGAATAAAATTAATAAATAACCAAAGTTTAGGCAGTTATATAATGTATTTTGAAATATGCACAGGATGCAAAATTATATTTGAACAATGTAAAGAATAATATTATATTGGCTAAGAGTTTAGTCGAAACTGGAGGAAATAAGATAGTTGATTATTGGTAATTGTACGGTGAACTTGACCAGCGGATTATAACCGAGCTAACCTAACTAAAAACGGTAATGGCGAGTCAGTGAACGATACGTTTTTGTAAAATCGCGAGTGGCGAATAAAACAATTTTGGAACGTCAACATAGTGACAGATACAATTGATATAGACTAAATAACACAGTACAGCACATAATTACACCGAATAACAATATTAAACACAAGAAAACAGTATACAACATAACCATACACTAGTGCCTGAATCATAAAACGTGAACGAACATATACATACACAGATATACAAAATACATTATCTTCACTCACTCAAGACACTACACAACATCAGAAAGGAGATTTGCAGACACCAGGACGTAAATACTACCAGAAAATATCTTATTTGGAACATCGCAGATACGAAGGGCATTTTGACCGACTTGACGGCAACCGATTCGTCGTTAAAAACGCCTTCTTGTTCCCGTCAGCTGTGTTGGTGACAACAAATTATTTTATTTCAAATTATTATTCATGTATGTATCTAGTATTAGTAATTAACTTGTTGTAACGTTATACTTTTTAAATATTGGCCCGATTTCTCTGACTTTGATCATAATTAGCTGTTCAAAGAACCTTTTCTGAATTTTATATATCAAACATTGTAACTGTTTCGATACCCTGAGAGTCGATTTTATAATCGAAAAGAGTCTAATTTTCAATTATTTAATAAAACTTTTATACTTTTCACTCCGAATTAGTTCTTTCTTTCATTAATATAATAAATTATAATTAATATAATATTAGTAGCAAACTACCAGAATTTTACCACAGACAAAGGAAGATAACCTCCAAAACGGAAAAGTAAACAAATATCGATTGTCCTGGAGACAATCTTATGAGTGGTTGTAGTTTATTTGGAAAATACAAGAACCTCAATAAAATTTCTTAGAGGAGTGATACACGTTTTAAAACTTCACAGAACACTATTAATTAATTGATTTTAGTTAATTAATTAAAAGAAAATTTTTTTTAATTCTAAAATTTTGTTTAAACACAATTTTTTTTTTATTTCTTCAACCAGCAACATTTTTATATTAAAACGTTTTGGTGATACTACACATACATCTCTTCAGTAGCATAACCCTATTTGACAGGTCTTGCTACATTTGGGGACTCGATCAACTGGGAAACTAAGGAAGCGTTTCAGACCAGGAAGGCTCGAGAGCCACACCAATTATTAAACACCATTCATCATCAGAGAGATACAGAGAATAAGTTACAACACTCAACAGACGCAATTAAAGAAATGCCACAAAACTCTGAAACATAGGTGGTGTGTGTAAATATTTTGAATATCGTATGAATTACCACAATATTTATAACAGTAAGAGAAAGAAACCGAGTAATTATTATTACTAAATTATTAAACACCATTCATCATCTGAGAGTAACAGAGTTTAAGTTACAAATTGGAGCACAACTGAGGGGCTTTAATTAGCGATTGAAAGGCCAATACATTCTGCCCAATCACTAGTTGGAGCTAGGCAGCAGCTATAAAGCCAGAGAAAGGTAATAAAAAGGGAACAACGACAAGCGAAATGGCAGAACTTGCACGAGATGAGAAGTGGGATAAAATGATAGAAATAATGGAGAAAATGATGAAGAAAATGGATGAGTGCCACGAATCGACGTTGAAGAAACTGGATGATTGGGCCGAAGAAAGGAGAGAGGACAGATTAAAAAGCGAAGAATTAAGAAAGGAGAAGACCGAAGAAATAAAAAATGAGAGCAAACCAGAAACAGAAGAAATACCAAACGAGAAAAGTGTACAACTAATCGCGGTATCATTGAATGGATACACGAAACGATGGAGAAAAGAAATAAAAAGGGAGCGTAAACAGATTAAGAAAGAGGAGTCAAAACCAAGAAGACAACAAAGAAGGGAAGAGTTACAGGAAAAAATAAAACGAAAGACAGAAGCACTAAAGGAGTTCACGAAAAAGTGGAGAGAAGTAAGAATAAGTACTCAAAAACAGATGATAGAGAATAACAATAAAAGGGTGGAAATTATCATCAAGAATAATAAACTGTGGGAGGAAGAATTAATAAGTGATAACAAAAGAGAGGTAGAAGAGATACCAAATGATAAAACGCAGGAACTAGTAGTGGTATTACCTGGAATTAAAAATAACGGAAACAAGGAAAATATTAAACAAAGGAAAAGGAGAATGTATCCGAGAAACTTAATAAAAACGAAGGAAGAGTTGGAGATGATGAACCATGGGTTAATTTAGGGCAATAATATCCCAATTACCTATGACAAAGACATCATGAATTCTAGGAATTATAGGAGGAGAATCGAAGTAATTTCAAAAATAATTTACCACAAAGTAGTAGTTTACCAATGGGAAAGAACCAGAGGTAAACAGAATACGACATGTGGACCAGATCAGTTTCAACGCAGAACTGGACGGTGTATTTCAGAAAGATGGAAAGGTGAAATCGTACCAGACTGTAATGATGACACAGATGAATCACCAGAATGTATTCCATTGGCGTGCCATCTAGGACAGTTCCAGGGTACGGTTAGACTAAAATGTATTCCTTCAGGGTGGATATGTGATGGTGAGCCAGTTTATGGGGTTTCAGATAAACAAATAAGAAGTGATAACCCAGATGAAGATCCTCACATATATTTGTCAGGTAATACAAAACATGGACCAGAGAAGTATTGGTGTATACAATACTATGATAGAGGGAGCCGAATAAGCTTTGTAGCCAATAAAGTAATAACAGCGAGGAAGATTGAAACAAGCAACAGAGTAACCGCAGTGAAAATGAAATACCAGGCGGAAACCAGAGAGATCACAAGTACTGAGATAATTATGAAGACCATGATCGTCCGGAAAATAAGAGCAACTGAGATGATGGACCCTGGTTAACACAAATACCACACGCCATCAAGAAAAGGGACGGAGGTCATGATAACCGACTACGGCGAAAAACAATGGTGAAGGAGACGAAATAAATATCATTGAAAGGAAATGATACGAATGATAAACATAGAAACAAAACTGGGTTTTATGAGTGAAGACTATGTAAGAAAATGAACATTACAAATAAAAATATGAGCAATGGAGCGACATAAAGAAAATCGTCCATCTTCCTGGGTATATAAAAGAAAAGAAAATTTATGAGGAAAGAAAAAGAGAAGATCAACTTACAAAAGTATAAATAATATGGTCCGGTATAGAGTACAAAATGTAACCATATGTTGTGGTAAAGGATAAGCATAACAATACCTATGAGTTGAGGGAAATCGTTTCAGGAAAAATCAAAGGTGTGTACAATCAAGCATCTATGAAAAAGTATTATGAAGAATGAGTTGGGAATTTTTAATTTTGAATTTAATATACCACAAATAAATTCAAAAATAAATGTAAGTACATATTACTACCAAATATTTAAGAAGAAACTTTATGGAAAAATAGAAGAAAGGAATTTTTAAGTTAATATACATAAAAATCCTAAAATGATGTAAGAACAACTTACAACCAGATATTTCGGAGAAAACATTTTATGGCAATTTAATAAAAAGAAATTTAGAATTTATAACAAATAAATTCAAAAATAAATGTAAATACAACTTACTACCTATGATTTAGAAGAAACTTTATGGAATTATAAAAGAAAGAGATTATTAACCAGTAAATTTAAAAATAAGTAAGTACAACTTACTACCAATGATTTGGAGAAAACACTTTATGGCAATTTAAAAGGAAGATTTTTTTTTCTAACCAACAAAATTTAAAAACAAATGTAAGCACATCTTACTACCAAATATTTAAGAAGAATTTGAATTTGGAGAAATACCAAAACATTCAGAAATAATTGTAAGATCACCTTACTATAAACAATTTTGAATGAAACAATTCTGGGAATAAATGAATTAAACAGAATTTGAATGTTGATAGAACGTCAGAACTTTGAAACAAGATAAGATCAACTTATTACAATGATTTGTGAGAAATATTTTGCCATTAAATAAAAAGAAGAGTTTGAATTTTGCATAAAACTAACAATGTTCCAAAAATAAATGTGTTCCATTGATAATTGAATTTAGAAGAAAATAATGATTAATTCAGAAAAGAGAATTAACTATAATCCAGAATAAATGCTAGATATTCACATTAGCATTTGAAGGAGTAGAGAAGAAAAACAAAAAGAGTGTAATATGAAAGAGAAGGAAAAAATTTGGAAGCAAAGAGACTAATTACTTATGAAACGATAATGAAAACAGTTAATTAAGAGCAAAGAAGAACAACTCATACCAAACATATGGAGAAGATGATTTTGAACTAATAATAATAATAAGACCTATAGGAAATGCAAAGAGAAGAAATACCACATGAAATATAATATAAATGAATTACTGTTAATGAATGCGAAGGCGGATTAATAACTTTCTAAGAGAAGGGAAAGAACCAAAATGTTTAAACCAAAATGATCAAAATAACAACCTGTATATCTAGAATAAAAATACAAATTTAAAAATTAAATATAATATATTAAGACCATTCAAATAATGAATAAGAAAATGCTATAGGGAAAGACCATGCTAACACTGTAAGTAACCAGAAGGAAGTATAAAGAGAATTCAGATGGAGAGGAAAAAGAGTTACACTATGACCAGTAACAAGAATTATTAAGAAAAGTTTTCACCCATAATTAAAATAAATATATCAGACAAGTTAAGAGTTTAGAAAAATATATATATAAGGAGTATAATAATAATTATGAAGATTTATTAAGATAGAAAATGTGAGATAATCTGAGAAACTACGAAGTGAAGAATCCAAAGATATTTTTATTAGTCGAAAATGAGACTACTTTTTATTTATTTATTCGATGACTGACTGAAGATAATTCCAGCAGCATTATGTTTTTTGAGCAGAGATGAATATGCCTCTGCACTCAAATTGTAGAAGTGGTGTATGGCCAGCAGAGATTGTGTAGCGTACAGTGCCCCTCTGATCTGCCCCAGCCCACGTGATAGGGAATGTTAGGGAATTAATATCCCAAGGATGCAACACGAAGTTTATAAAGAAAGAAAATGTATTACAATAATAATATATCTCAGAAGACACTAACTATCCGAAAAGGATCAGTAGTAAAATAAGTAACTATATATATAAAATTAATTAAACTGTAATATAAAAGGTCGATATAGAAATGGAGAGGAAAAAGAGATATAAGAAATGATGAAATTATCATAAGAAATTATTTCATCCATAAAAATGTCTGAAATAATTACTTCTGGAGGAGAGCAATCTGTAACGTGACAGATATATGCAAAACAATGAATGGCATTTGATCATTAGAATAATAAGATTATAACATTTAAATTTGGAAGAAAGCATTACGTTTAACATAAAAAAATTAATTCATAGCAACTGTGCAAAACAATCATTATTTTTGAAAAAATATAAGTTCAAATAAACTAAGTTACTAGTGATGAGTCATCCAAAACCAGTCTAATAACCCAAGGTTTTTTAAAAAACATATAATCCAGGAAGGTAAGGAGGAAATAAAGAAACAATAAAGTATGACCAAAACCACAACGAGGATATATAAACAAAATGAGAAAGAAACCCTGATTAAGCCAAGATCCACCAATAAAGGTGATGTATTTCTAAAATTCCGAAGAAGATGAAAAAATCCCTAGAAACCCGAAGAAGATGAAGAAACCCGATGGCATCAAGAAGAAGATGGAGAAGATACCAGTCCAAGAAGACAGAAGAAAGAAGAAGAAGGCAGCATCCTGAGGAAGTTGTTAAGCTCTTATAAAAGACACCCATATCCCCATATTCCCAAAATAAATAGTAAAATACCAATAAAAGTATAACGAAATAGTAATGGACAATAACAACATGTACATAAAATTAAGAGAGGAAAGTGTGTAAAGTAAGAGTTGCCAGTGAACCAAGATAAAACAATAATATAGTACCCAAGGAACAAATCTCCATTGTAAAACACTAACCAATTTATTATGTTAATAAGACTACACGACCATTTAGAAATAATAAAATAAAAGTGTAAAGTGAACCAGTGCTAGTTTTGGGTATTATAGAAAATAAACCTTGTGTTTCATTCTTGGCAATCACAAACATTGAATACAATGAAATATGCAACTTTCAGTGACTTAAAATGTGTACTATGTGAATATATTACTTTGAATAATAACAAGATATAAATCTGTTTAAAGTGACATTTTGTTTTATATAGAATGAGAAAAAACAGATTTAATTATACTATGACAGGGTACAATTCCCCAAATACAATATTTTAAAGGACAGTTTATAAAACTGCATAATACAACTTAGTATAGTAGTTAGCAAATAAGAATATAGATATAAGGTTTTTGTAAATATAGGATAAGGATTTTTAAAAGATATTAGATATAAAGACATTTATGTAAATTTTCAACAACTAACATCATACCTGTAAATATATTTATTACTGGTGTTAATAGTAATAAGTAATTAAGATGTTAGTTGGTAAAAAAATCTTTTTTGTGAACAATATTTCAATGTTAGAAATAAGTATTTGATTGTAAAAAAATGTCTGAATGTTGAAGACAACCATTTATTTGAAAATATTCCTTATTTGTTTAACTGTTCATTGTATTGTAACCAATACTAATTATTGTTGTGTTATTTGAAAAAATGTTTAGTTTATAATACCATATTTAAAAGTCAGAGAGGGTATCGCACATCATTTATTGTTTGTAAAAATATTTTGTAAGAAAAAACTTGTTAAAAAATCTAGGCCAAAGAATGAAAACCAAACTTCATCAAAACAGAGAAATTACTCATTTAAATGCAATTAAACAAAAGGGATTTGGTTAAAATAAACCTGAGATAAAGCCATATAATTACACATTCCACTTAGAAAGATTTTATAAAATTATATTCAGAATTATAAATAAAAATGAAAATGACAAAACTCAGAAATTTGGAGAGGGGAGTCATATATTCCAAAATAATATTTTAGAATTTAACCAATTCAATTAATTACAAGAAAATAAGGGAATATAAACCTTTTAATACAATATGAGATTATTAATATTAAATATAACTGAAAAATGGCTGAATTTGCATAATGACAGGAAGTTAATTTTTAATTTTTTACCAAAATACAAAATGAAAGTAAAATTACTAATTTTGGACAGAAAACATTATAAAACGGCATTATTCAATCTTAAAATACGCCGAATGAACTGAAGGATTAATTTAAATTACATCTAGCGAATAAAATTAATAAATAACCAAAGTTTAGGCAGTTATATAATGTATTTTGAAATATGCACAGGATGCAAAATTATATTTGAACAATGTAAAGAATAATATTATATTGGCTAAGAGTTTAGTCGAAACTGGAGGAAATAAGATAGTTGATTATTGGTAATTGTACGGTGAACTTGACCAGCGGATTATAACCGAGCTAACCTAACTAAAAACGGTAATGGCGAGTCAGTGAACGATACGTTTTTGTAAAATCGCGAGTGGCGAATAAAACAATTTTGGAACGTCAACATAGTGACAGATACAATTGATATAGACTAAATAACACAGTACAGCACATAATTACACCGAATAACAATATTAAACACAAGAAAACAGTATACAACATAACCATACACTAGTGCCTGAATCATAAAACGTGAACGAACATATACATACACAGATATACAAAATACATTATCTTCACTCACTCAAGACACTACACAACATCAGAAAGGAGATTTGCAGACACCAGGACGTAAATACTACCAGAAAATATCTTATTTGGAACATCGCAGATACGAAGGGCATTTTGACCGACTTGACGGCAGCCATTTGCATTCGTCGTTAAAAACGCCTTCTTGTTCCCGTCAGCTGTGTTGGTGACAACAAATTATTTTATTTCAAATTATTATTCATGTATGTATCTAGTATTAGTAATTAACTTGTTGTAACGTTATACTTTTTAAATATTGGCCCGATTTCTCTGACTTTGATCATAATTAGCTGTTCAAAGAACCTTTTCTGAATTTTATATATCAAACATTGTAACTGTTTCGATACCCTGAGAGTCGATTTTATAATCGAAAAGAGTCTAATTTTCAATTATTTAATAAAACTTTTATACTTTTCACTCCGAATTAGTTCTTTCTTTCATTAATATAATAAATTATAATTAATATAATATTAGTAGCAAACTACCAGAATTTTACCACAGACAAAGGAAGATAACCTCCAAAACGGAAAAGTAAACAAATATCGATTGTCCTGGAGACAATCTTATGAGTGGTTGTAGTTTATTTGGAAAATACAAGAACCTCAATAAAATTTCTTAGAGGAGTGATACACGTTTTAAAACTTCACAGAACACTATTAATTAATTGATTTTAGTTAATTAATTAAAAGAAAATTTTTTTTAATTCTAAAATTTTGTTTAAACACAATTTTTTTTTTATTTCTTCAACCAGCAACATTTTTATATTAAAACGTTTTGGTGATACTACACATACATCTCTTCAGTAGCATAACCCTATTTGACAGGTCTTGCTACATTTGGGGACTCGATCAACTGGGAAACTAAGGAAGCGTTTCAGACCAGGAAGGCTCGAGAGCCACACCAATTATTAAACACCATTCATCATCAGAGAGATACAGAGAATAAGTTACAACACTCAACAGACGCAATTAAAGAAATGCCACAAAACTCTGAAACATAGGTGGTGTGTGTAAATATTTTGAATATCGTATGAATTACCACAATATTTATAACAGTAAGAGAAAGAAACCGAGTAAGTCGTACGTTAAGAAAAAAAGAGTAAGGTATTAAGTATATGATAATTGTTCTTCAGGCTGTAAAAAAATAATCTCCATAGTTTAATTTAATTTTGCACTTATCTCTTATATTTTCGATCGTGTTTCAAAATATGGTATTTCTTCTTCTTCTTCTTCTTCTTCTTCTTCTTCTTCTTCTTCTTCTTCTTCTTCTTCTTCTTCTTCTTCTTCTTCTTCTTCGTCTTCCTTCCAAGGCCCTGTTCACTTGTTCCGGAACCCATCTTATCCTTGATCTACTAACATTCCTTTTTCCCATTAGGTTCATATTTCAATACTGATAATTTGTACAGTAGCGCGATAATTTTGCATTCATAGGTTGGCTAATCTGCGCTTTTAAGTTGCTCAATTCATGTCCGTACATTTGACACAGTTCGTTACATACGTTCGCTAGCGGCGGTCGGCCTGCGCCCGCGGCTATACTGTCACATTTTTCTTTGTCGCGACAATTAATGTAGGCATTAGGCCCAAGACTTCATATATGGCCCTTTAGGCCCTTTCATTAAATTAATTTCAATGTAACTTTACGGCTTGTATTTACGATGCGCTCATTAGCCAATCTCTTATTCAAAAGTGACACTTAACAATTTCAATGCTATATATGTGAAGAATTTCCAATAAATGTATTAACTACAGTCCACTCTCTCTTCTTCATTTCTGCATCCTGGCGAATTAATTACTACAGTAATCTACAATTCACTTTCAGTTCATACTTAACATTTTATTTGGTCCCACGGGCCGCAACATTAACATTTTTTGGTGGCTCCGGACCTGGATTCCCGGATACATCATTCACCCATTTATTATTTCTGCCCCAATTTCTGGCCATCACGGGCGACTCAGCATAACCGCTGATACGACCGTGGCGTGATTTAACCAGCATTTCGCTCGTCGTCTTTGAGCCTCCTGACGACATCATCGCAAGAGCTTACACCTGCTAGCTTCAGTACGTCAGTCAAAGCAGTCATCTCTCCGAGCTGTGTGTTTGCCATCTTCTCCACGGCGTCGACGCTTCAGGACATCGCCCACAAGGTACCACCTCACTAACATCATTTCAAGGTGCGTACAATGGCTGAAGAAGGCCTCAAAGTGTTAGTCAGAAAGAGAGGCGGCTTAAAGTCCGCAATAGTGCGTATACAATCAGCTGTCAGTAACTTTGATACAAACTCTAATACAAAACACTTTTTAACAGTCAGACTGGAAAGTTTCAAAGGCTTGGCAACGAAATACGACGAGGTACAGTCCGAAATCGAACTTATTTGCAAAGACATAAACGCTGCTCAAGAAGACCGAGTTGAGGTCGAAGAAATGTTATATTCTACAGAGGCTAATATTTTAAAATTAATTGATACCTTTAACGTTCAGACTGTACCTCGCGTATTAACGGGCCATATGCAGTTAAAACCGATAAGTTTGCCCTGCTTCACAGGCAATATCTTGGAATGGCAGCATTTTTATTCAATTTTTTCGGACTTGGTGCATGCAAGATCCGATCTAACGCCAGTGCAGAAACTACATTATTTGCATTCTTCTCTAAAAAATGAACCGTTAGACTTAATTAAATCACTACCTATTTGTAATGAAAATTACTCGATAGCGTTGAGTTTGCTGTCCGCAAGGTATGACAACAAGTTCATACTAGCAAAATACTACATTCAAAATTTACTTGAAGTCAAGTCAACAATTAAAGACTCTGTCCAAAGTTTGGCAGAATTCACAAATACAATAACGTCTTCCGTTAATTCACTGGCGGCAATGCAACTGTCAGTGAATTCATTCGAACTTATCACTATACAATTATTATCAGCAAGACTCGACCATACTACTTTTAAATTATGGAAGGAGTCTATAGACCCTGATAATCTTCCTAACTTTCAAGATTTCACTCATTTTTTAAACGCACGTAGACAGCTGTTAGAAAATACACTGCCTATCGATGCCGGACAGCAGCTCAACAAGCTAAGTTTAAGATTCAATAATAAATCATATAAACATAAATCACGGAACGCTGCTGACAGTACTACATTTAAGAGTTATCACTCAGCGTCAAGTAATTATTCATGTTTGTGTTGTAAATCTAATCATCCGATTTACATGAGTGATAAATTTCGTGCACTAAGCACCGCTGAGCGAGGACAATTTATATCAAATCACAAATGTTGTACCAATTGTCTTAGATCAGATCATTTTGTATCTAGTTGTAAGATTAAGCAGGCATGTAAGATCTGTTCAAAACGACACCATACATTGTTGCACATAAACAATGTGCCGAAGCCAATCTCTGCCAGTAGCAGTAATTACTGTTCACTCAAATTACAATCCACGAATAATATTCTTTTATCAACAGCAATTGTGTTTGTCATTGACCAGGCTGGCAACAGACAAAAGGCAAGAGTTCTTCTGGATGCGGGTTCACAAATAAATTTTTGTACCAAATCATTTGCCAAGAAATTACGGCTTAACTTGACTAAATCCAACATACCGATTACAGGTATAAATAATACAGCGTGTCATGCCACTAATCTCGCGTCTATACGCATTATTTCTCGTTATCAGAGATTTAGCTTCGAGGCAAAATGTGCTATCTTATCTGCATTAACCCACAATCTGCCAGCACAATCGTTTGACATAAATGAATTTAACATTCCAGACAACATTTTTCTTGCTGACCCAAATTTCAACATATCATCCGAAATCGACATACTGTTAGGGGCGCAATTCTACCTAGATTTAATTTTAGCCAACAAATACGTACGCGGTCCTCATTTTCCCATTATTCAGGAAACGAAGTTAGGCTACATTTTGGCAGGCAATTTGCACAAACATTGCCGTTATAAGGGTCCTGCTGTTTCGTTCCTAGCTAGGAACAACGACGGTCAAATTTTGCAGTCTCTCGAAAAATTCTGGGAAGCAGAAACTATCCCTGATAATACACCTGATAACGAGTCAGCTTGTGAGAAGCGTTTCGTGGGGTCTACTCATCGCGATCAAGAGGGTAGGTTAGTTGTTTCACTACCATTTAAGTCCGACCATCTCCACTTGGGGGAATCTTATACCAATGCTGAAGCAAGATTTTTGAATTTAGAGCGCCGATTCAGGCGTGATTCTAAGCTTGCGCGCGATTACACAGACTTTATTAATGAATATAAGGATCTTGGCCACATGACGCTTATCGATAATTGCTCTATCAATTCTGGGGTGTCAAATACTTACTATCTGCCTCACCATGCCGTGTTTAAGCAGTCTAGCTCGACCACAAAACTGCGCGTCGTTTTTGACGGTTCGTCCAAAACTACCAATGGCCTTTCTCTCAATGACATATTGTTGGTAGGCCCGAATGTTCAACAAGACCTTTTTTCTATTCTTTTACGTTTTCGCATGCATAACTATGTTCTCATCGCCGACATCGAGAAGATGTATCGACAAATTCTCGTAGCTGAAAAGGATTGTCACTATCAACGTATTCTGTGGCGTGACTCTCCCCTCGAACAATTTAAACACTTTGCATTGCGAACTGTAACCTACGTCACGGCTAGTGCTTTGTTTTTGGCCACTCGCTGTCTTATTCAAATTGGCAAGGACCATGAAGCTTCTTTTCCTGATGCGGCGTTAGCTATAACAAATGATTTCTATGTCGACGATTTGCTAACCGGTGCAGACACCATCTCTGATCTGACCAAGTTGAAATCTGACTTAGGTACGTTATTGAGTCAATACGGTCTCACGCTGCGTAAATGGGCATCTAATGAACCCAGGGTGGTCTCAAGTCATGACAATTTATCACTCCTCTTAAACAAACAGGGCAATGTGTGTACCCTGGGCATTCTCTGGAATAACACTGCCGATTCATTCCTGTTTGAAATTAAATCATTCCCAATTGAATCAAGCATCTCCAAGAGGAGAATTCTATCGATTATCGCAGGCATATACGATCCACTTGGACTGATCGGTCCCGTTGTTTTCTTGTACAAACAGTTTGTGCAACAACTCTGGCTTTGTAATCTTGGTTGAGACGAACCGATCTCCGGGCAATTACGTTTGGCTTGGCATTCATTGTGCGACAAATTGTGTCTGATTAGCAAAATTGTTGTCCCACGTTCTATTCGTTGCAAGTTTGAGGCAAGTACAGTTAAAGTACATGGTTTTTCGGATGCTTCTGAAAAGGGGTTTGGGTGCTGTATTTATATTAGAGTCATTTATCAAGATTCATCGGCCTCTTGTCATCCTGTGTTCTAAATCTCGCGTGGCTCCCCTACGACAGGTGCCATTACCTCGCATCGAACTCTGTGCTTGCTTGTTGTTATCGCGACTCGTATCTAAGGTCGTTCCTGCGCTTTATTCGTTTATTAATAGTGTTCATTTATATTCTGACTGCATGGTGTCTCTTTACTGGATTCATGCCCAGTCCACGAGGTGGAAAACCTACGTCGCTAATCGTGTTGCCGAGATTCAGCGTCTTACGCAAGCCTATACATGGCATCACATCAATTCTAGACACAATCCTGCTGATATTATCTCTAGGGGGTGTCACCCTGACGTTTTGCGCGATTGTTCGCTTTGGTGGCACGGTCCCGCTTGTTTGTCTCAATCTTCCGAGTCCAATCCTTTTCCACCCTTTTTACCTTCTAATCCGTCGTCTTCTGAAGTCACTGCGGAAGAGAAACAAACCCCCAACCTTTCTCTAATGTCTACCTTGGCTATCGACCTTTCTAAGGAATTTTCTTCATTGCACCGTCTGACACGCGTATACGCTTACTGTTTTCGGTTCATCAAAAATATTAAACTCTCCAATGCTGACAGAATAACGGGCGCTCTTACCCCCGTCGAAATTCATCATGCTCTTGATTTCTTCATAAAACAATCTCAGTCGATCCACTTTGCTGCCGAGATTAATTGTCTCCGTAATGGGTCTTCTGTCTCTATTAGGAGTAAGTTGTCTTCTCTCGACCCGTTTCTTGATGAGTCTGGAGTAATACGCGTTGGCGGGCGATTACAGCAGTCGCAATTACCTTACGACACTAAACATCCTATTGTCTTGCATCCATCGGCTCATATTACTCGCCTTATTATTGAACACGAACACATTCGTCTACTTCACGCTGGTGCTCAACTCGTGCATCACTCACTTCATCAACGTTGGAGGATTATTAATGCCAGGTTAGTTATTCGCTCCATCATTCGTAAATGTGTCAAGTGTCTCAAGTTTAGTGCCAAACATCAGGTTCAGAGGCTTGGTATTTTACCATCTCCTAGAGTCACTCCATCACGGCCGTTTCTATTCTGCGCGGTTGATTATGGTGGTCCCTTCATGATTCGTCATGGCGGGCAGAAATCCAGAACTCTCTCTAAGGCATACGTGTCTTTGTTCATTTGCTTAGCAACCAGGGCCATTCATTTGGAATTGGTTTCCGACCTTACAGCCAGTGCGTTTATAGCTGCCTTACGTCGTTTTATGTCCCGCAGGGGCATACCCAGTCAGTTATACTCTGACAATGGCACAAACTTTAGGAAGGCTCGCAATGTTTTACATGACCTCTACAATCTTTGGCATAATAAGGATGCCACCTCATCAATCAAATCATTCACGGCCTCTCAGGGTATTTCATGGTCATTTATTCCGCCCTCGTCACCTCATTTTGGTGGTATTTGGGAAAGCGGCATAAAGAGTTTAAAGTTTCATTTGCGCCGCGTGGTAGGCAAGTCTATACTCACCTTCGAGGAATTTACGACAGTTTTGTCTCAGATAGAGGCGTGTCTAAACTCTCGCCCTTTATTTGCCATCTCTTCGGATGTAAATGATCTGGTGCCACTTACACCTGGCCATTTTTTGATTTGCGCACCATTAACGGCGATACCGGACCCAGACTTATCTCATATTCCTCTCTCTCGTCTTGGACATTGGCAACTTCTCCAGAAGTTGGTCCAAGTCATTTGGAAGGCTTGGTCTCGCGACTATTTACACCAATTACAACAACGTCACAAATGGAAATTCGCTAAGGATAATGTTTCCATTGGGGACCTAGTTTTACTTATTGAGGATAACCTACCTCCATTAGCCTGGAAATATGGTGTAATTACCGCCACATTTCCCGGCCCAGATAACTTAATTAGAGTCGTAGACATTTGCACGCCTACTGGTGTTTTGCGGAGACCAGTACATAAGCTATGTCTGTTGCCAGCGTGGGACTATGATCATGTAGCACAATGCTATTTTACTTGGCCATTGGCTTTATTACTTTATTATATGACCATTTGGTCAACTTAATTGTGATATGTATCATCACAACATTTTCATGACAATTTACACCATTGCGTGTTTCTATACTAAATTTGCATGTGACTTGTAAGTTCACAACCATGCACTGTGCTATCATCTCTATACTCATCACAGTTTTATGGTGGTATATTTGCTATTTTGTATTTATATATTAATATTTTGTGTGGCATACTATGTCCCACACATTTACATTTTGAGGGTATTGGGTGTGTGTCATGTTTTCGGTGGTATTGTTTTATAAAAATTTGTTACAATATTCGCATGGTTTGCAGTTATACAACCATGTATGCATTTCTTGCACAGTTGTTAATATGTGTGATTTATTGTTCTATGAATGTATTTCACAATTGTTCAACTCATGTATTACATTTGTAACCACAGTGTCGTATTTGTTACTTATGCTATTGCTCTTATTCATATTTGTAATTAACTAAATTGGTGTTTGTTGTATTTATTATATAACATGCATTTATCTAAAACATGTTGTTTTTGCGTCTACTGTATGTAACCATGCCACGCCTAGATTTATTTTTATATTGTATTTTTATATGGTATTTTGTATTTTGTGATTATGCATTGCACAATTATTATTCCTGCTTAATTATGACATACATGTCATTACATATGTGCTCGCAATCAGTCAGCTATATATAGCTTGTTCTCACACAACAACATATTGTAAATTCCTGAAACTTCAGGTATAGCATGACTCGTTCAAATTTATGACGCCATGCTAGATTTACGTCTAAACATGTATAATTTGTGACAATTTATTTGTTCATTGTAAGCAATACTCTGTACAGGTCTACTGGCCTCAACTATTTCACAGTAACCATCTATGACTTGCATAGGGTTACAATTTATCGGGCCATCATGTGATGAGTTTCCGATCATGCATTATTAAACATTGTCAAATTATGTATTTTTCATGTTTTATATCGTTCAATATTGTATATACAAAATATATTTGCGCAATACATTGCCAGCGCTTACATTTTCATTCATGCATAAATCATTTTGCACGCCAACCTTGGCCTACTAAACGCTTATCTTTATTAAGGCTTATCTTTACTCAAGCTTATCGCTAAACAATTAATGTACAGCTGTTATCTAAGATTACAACTCAAGGTTCAATGCAGCCTATTGAGATTAACTTTCATTATTACGAACTCTGTATTTTATATAATAAGTTATTAAAATGTATATAATAAGTTCCTAAAATGTATTAAAAAATCTATTGATCTTTGCGGGCAGTTATGTACAGTAGCGCGATAATTTTGCATTCATAGGTTGGCTAATCTGCGCTTTTAAGTTGCTCAATTCATGTCCGTACATTTGACAGAGTTCGTTACATACGTTCGCTAGCGGCGGCTATACTGTCACATTTTTCTTTGTCGCGACAATTAATGTAGGCCTTAGGCCCAAGACTTCATATATGGCCCTTTAGGCCCTTTCATTAAATTAATTTCAATGTAACTTTACGACTTGTATTTACGATGCGCTCATTAGCCAATCTATTATTCAAAAGTGACACTTAACAATTTCAATGCTATATATGTGAAGAATTTTCAATAAATGTATTAACTACAGTCCACTCTCTCTTCTTTATTTCTGCATCCGGGCGAATTAATTACTACAGTAATCTACAATTCACTTTCAGTTCATACTTAACATTTTATTTGGTCCCACGGGCCGCAACATTAACATAATTAATCGATTATTTGGCGTGCGGTCCAAGTGTAGGCGCCATCACATTTACTGTCTTTAACCTTTTTGTGCAAAAATTCGAGTTTTACTTCTTGTTTAAGATTTTTCATTTCTCTGTTTATCCAGTAGAGAATATAGGTCTACCTGTGTGCTTCTTACAGAATTTCTTTTCACCCCCTTGAATGTTGTTTTCTTCCTTTTTAGAAGGGACCACATTTCACTGACATACAGGAACGATCGGACAGCTACTGTTCTATACAATTTTATAGGAGTATCTTTCCTCGTTTTATTTTTTAAGCATCTACGGGTCGTTCCACAGATGCCTTTGAATTTTAACTTGTCTTCCCAATCAGTGTCCCCTTTGTATGAGACGTCACATCTCAGGTAATTAAAATGACCACTCTGATTTACTACAATATCAGTAATCAATTTGGGCTTGTCTTTTTGTATCAGCCTAGGTAGATTTACCAAAATGTCCCGTCCAATTTCCGAGGCTCGTACGATTTCTGAAAGTATTTTTCTGGTTTTGCTTATGTACGTTACTGGCCTGCTGTAAAACCGCCAACCTGGAGGACCAGAAACACTTCTGTATGGGTTACCATTCCATAGCTGAGGAACCCGGTTCTAGTGTTCTGGATACTCGCCCTTACACGTCTCATCAGTGATGGATTTCGTTGGCTTTGCAGATGTTATTATACTGTTGAACAGTTCTTAGTATTTACAGTATCCACTCATCGACATCAGTAGACACCTACCATCTTCAGCCACCCCTTACAATTAAACAAAACAGAAGTGATAAAGTGATAGGAAGGAGGGGTAAGGATACTGGGCACACAGACGCGTCATTGTGGGGTATGCTTCGTCTGACTCCTCGGCTGAGATCTGTTCGGCAAGAGAGACTCTACTAGTAGCTAAGCTACCGCTGCCATTAGAGAACGCAGACCTGCTCACCCGCACGTACAGTGCTACAATGAGGTGATGTCCCCTGAGCAAGACGGTATTATTTGTTATTATAATATTCTTTTCAAAATAAGTCTTCCGTCTTTCTTCTAATGTTATATGAAACTCTACATGCTCTTTTATAAATGTTCTAGTTACGTCCTTCAAAGTCTGCTACAAAGAAAAATAATTTTTTTGTCATATAATCTAAAAAATGCATACTAGAATGTTCAGGGATTTTAAAATTATAATGGTATAACATTACGATAACTATATAATTTGTAATACGATAATATAAATCACTTTCAGAATAATGCAACAGTACAAATGTATAGAGTACTGTGCATTGCACAAAGTAATTAAAATAATTAATTAAAATAAATAAGTAATTCATATTGTTTATAATAATAGTTCAGCTTGCAATATGAACAACCAAACGTTCATGTTGGAACGGGTGGAACACGCCAGCTGCTCTGTCTCTGTGTACACACGTATGTTACATGTGTGTGTGCGACCTGTCAATTCCTGAAAAGCGCCACCCTTAAGGAACGCTAATAATTATAGGAATTTATTTAATTTGTAAAGATTGTGTGCATAATAGCACAAAACCAAATACACCAAAATGTGTATAAAAAATAGTGTAAAAAGGATAAAAAGTGTAATTACAGGAAAATAAAAATAAATAGAACTTATGTTAATTAAGATAAAGAAAAACGGTTTGTACATGGTGAACACATAAAAATTACCGACAGAATGAACATCGGGTAATGTGCAAAAGACTTCGCAAATCGCGAATACAGGCGAATTAAATGTGACAAGAATTGTGTGTGAGAAGTGACGTCACGACAGTCTCTGACATGCAGAATATTGTCGAAACATGATTTTAGCTCCCTGTGTGTAAATACAGGAGACGCGCTAACATCATTCTCTGCTTCACGAGTCTTGGCTCTGCTTCACGAGTCCAACTCTTTCTCGATCATCCATAGTCGCAGCCGGAGTCTCTGCTTCACGAGTACAACTCTTTCTTGATCGACTACTGTGGCAGCCAGAGACTCTGCTTAGAAACAACAACATTTATATCTCAACCACAGCAGCAGTCAGGAACTTCACGACTACTCATCAGTTCGTGTTAGCACTTGCAACCTGAGGCCATGACGGGAGACGAGGGAGCAGCCAAGTACATGTAGTAATCCAGCGTACGAGAATCCGACGGACGAGGGACCAGGACTCCAGGACGACAAAGGAGCATCCAGTATCAAGGACATAGGACCGAAGAGGACACGCTGCCGATTTACCACAACATTAAGGTGACAAACAACCATGTACTTGTAAACCGAGATTCACTCAAAGACAATAATTAATGAAGTAAAAAGAGAGACAATTCAATTCAAATATAAATTAGTAATTTGTACAAATGTAAATATTCTCTGTATAATAATTAATGTAATGTTTAAGAATGTGTAACCATAATTTTGATCAGTAACTTAGAAGCTATAATTTGGAATCGATAATTTTTTATATTTAAATTGATAACGTAATTAGTGAAATTTTATTAGGAAGCAATGCATATGCAGTAAATTCAAAAGAGATTAGATCATTAGAGATTTTAAAAATCTAATCAGTATCATACTAATGAGCAAGCTGAGAGCAATATTAGATAATTATAAGATGTATTAGAATATAAGGTTTTATAATATGTCTATGTGTAATATGAATATCAATTATATGTAATAATTAGATATGTGTAAAGACTACACACACATTCAAATAATAATTATTTTAATTCGCAACAAAAATAAGAATCTTTATTTAATAAATATTTAAATGATTTTTAACCAAATTACATAGTGTTATTATTATTACGATTACACCTATCATCATATACACACGAAGAATTTAATGTGTTGTAGTGTTGTAAAGATTTGTCGCCCAAGAAGTTGGGGGTTCGCACATTAAACTCGTTAAAAGTGTTGTAATATACTGTATAACCATAATCTTCTACTCCTTTCAATTCTAATATTTATCTTTCTCTTTTTCTTATCCGCAGTGAACCTACACAAGTGAAACTTTTAGATAAAGCCCACACATGTAAATCAGTAGTATCAGTAGTTTTTCTGATACTATGGATTAAATACGATCTACAAAATGCTTCACATATTATTTAAATTCCTGAACAGCAGACCTTTGTGCTTTCCTAGAGTGCGCTAAAGCGACAACTAATGTGTATTTCGTCGTTGGTAGGCTACCTTAAACAGTAGGAAACTTATAGCTGATGTTCGAAAAAGTTCCTGAAGACAAATAGTCTGTTCGTCAGTACATGTATGTCCCAGTGCGCTTAGATAATTTCAAAGTTGGCACTTAAACTACAGCAGTTGAAAACTAAAATTAAATTGAAGATTCGTATAAATCTTTCTGTTTATTTAATACGACATGACTAGTATTTACACTACTTTATACACTGAATTTTACATAAAGATTTCAGGTAATATGTTTCAGTTTCATTTATGGAGTTTTCACTTACACTGATGAGTACCACTGCTTGAATACTGTTAGTAACATCGACATTAACGTATAGGAAGTGTCTATGCAAGAAAATAGTAAAGTAAATAATTTTATCGAATGTTTTTTTTTGATACTATCCTGTAAAAGATTGCGTGTGGTCCAGTCATTAATGCATTTGACATACCTGCTTGAAAAGTTAAATTTTAATGTGTATGAAAGCAAAGTAAACTGTTTCTGTAAAAGCAAAGTCAACAGTCAATAGTCATGATGTACGTAGAGCTGGCTGCAGAAATATCATGCCTCGTTGAAATTTCTTGGGTGGTAATAGGTATACTATTCCTACGCACACACACACACACACACACACACACACACACACACACACACACACACACACACATCACAGCTGTTTGCGGATTTTTTGCGTGGGTTTCGTGAGGATACTATTTGAAAGATGGAAGTTACTTATGAACTATTAAGCATTTAATCACTGGTAACAAATTTGCTTTAACACGATTGTCTCGAGTCTTGAGGACGCGTTCCTTTGGTAGATGGTTCACTGTTTATTTGACACTCTATGCTTTCCATACTTTGTGAGGTTTTTTGCCAATTTTAAAACGTCGATTCTTAACGGGGGCTGACAAGGGTAGCGAACGGACTGATGACGTTAAATAAATAATCACAAACTGACTAAACACCGCGTAAAATAGAAAGAAGTGGAAACTCCTAGCAGAGATGTATGTGTAGCAGTAACGACGACGACGACGACGACGATGATGGTGATGGTGGTGATGATAATAACACAGTATGTCCTCCTTATATTAGTATGTCCTCTTCTCTTAGTATGTCCATAGTCTTAGGGACTGAAACATCAAAGCAAATTACGGCTGTTTGTTTATTTAAATTTTCTTACTATGCGGTAGTCCAGATTGCATAATTGTCCTGACAGTATTATGGAATTTATACTCTTCCGTCTTGTTATCATTGGAAAGCAATGAAGCAGATTTTTGTATTTTATATTACGGATACTTACTTACAACTTTGTGACGTAGTTCCAGTACATTTGATGCTAAAACGTTCCAATTTGTTCCACGGTATTTCAGGTATCCAATGTTTACACTGTAAGTATGATGTTTAATGTGTAAACACAGCGGAATATGTTTGTCTTCTAGTGAGGTTTACTAAGCAAACAGGGGAGTACTCGGTTGCTCTAGTAACTGACTATGTATTGCAAATCCGGATCATTATTGTGCAAACAGATAACTGTATGATTTATAGATAACAGCTGATTGTGGTATAACTGTCACCACTTTTTATAGGCTGAACAGTCTTGCAAACGATGTGATGTGTCAAGTGACGTAAACTACGGCTGTGCAAACGCGATAACAGAATTTAACGTTACGAACGCATACATTCGTCACCGTTAACGGGAAGATTTATGTTTCCACGAACTACAATAGAGTGATTTCACTGATATAAATAAATTGTTAGCTTATAAAGCGGTTTTTATTTATACATTCTTTAATTTTTTATATAAGCTTGAAATAACCGCCATGTTCTATGGAGTGCCAAAATGCCAATCCACTATTTCATAGCTTTTATGCAATCTCCTACAATGTACTAAATAATTTTAGTAATTCTAAGTGATTCATAGTAATTTATGTAATTCATAATTCTACATAGTAGCCAACACATTTTTTTCCAATACGTTATAACCTAGATTATTGTCGTTTCTTTCCTTTTGAGTTGAGAATATTTTTTAAATTTTTTTGAGAATTTTTTTGAAAGCTTCTATTTTGTTTCCATTTTTGCAAATGATATGAAATCTAATGCGCTAGCCACTACGTTCCCCATATACAATATTGAAAAAAGTCACTGCAATTAATTGTACTTTTATCAAAATTGTTCGCGCTGTTAGCCCGTGATCCATAGAAGATCCAACACCACCAACGACCGGTGCAAGGACGCCAGGGATCCGCTTTTCCCCGTCCAGGATATATATAGAGAGTGCCGTGCACTTGTGGAATAGTACATATCGACACCACGAAACACCACATCACCACCCGTTTAGGTAAACACAAGTGACACTGCTGTCTGGGCCAACGTAGAAGTCTGCCATAGCGGAACATGCGGTGTCTAATGAAAACCATCATACTATCTTGTTTGGAGAGACCCAGGTCCTGACCTTGATTTTGGGCGGTGGTTTGCTCGGTTTCCGAGAGAGGCTATTGAAATACATAATTACCGTGACCGCCGCAGCATAACTAAGAAAAGAAATCCTTAAACTAAATAAATACTGGATACCGGCATGGAGACATTATAAGATAGCACAGCCAATCAAAAGAGAGAGCGATGGTATTGGGCAAACAATGACCAACCAGGAGTGAGTGTAGTTTTACACTTTACAAAATCTACAAATAGAAGTACGTCAGAGGTATAGGACAGACTTCACCCGTAGTCCTACGCGAACGTTTAAGATCTCTGTTCCCACGCCATTGTAGATATTCGTCATGGGTATGGACGAAACCTCTGGCAGTATTTATAGACATTCTGGACCACGAACTAATAACCTGAAACATTTTGGCAGTGTAAAAGCACTGAAAGTTTACATTTAAACGTACTTTTGTTTCGTGTGTTCCTTTATATAGAAGCAATTGAAGCATGAAGGAATCTCGACTCACTATAAGTCTATAGCCTTGTACTAGATTCGACAACGTTCGGTCCTGGTATATAACTCATTGCGACACACTGTCAGTCGATGCATCCAGTTATCTTATACAGTAACCACCACGATCAAAGTTACTAGTTGTTACACTTAGTTTTCTGCGTCGTCGGAACAACACGCTTAACATTGGCGAACGGTTTTTAGTGTTGCTGTGACTCAACGTAAAACCATGATGCTTTTGTATAGGTAAAATTACAATCTTGCACTACAAACACATTAGTACGAGCATATGAATTAATCTGGCACGGACGTTTATCTCATTTTTAAATCAAATAAGAAACGAGGGCTATCCAGAAATTAACACCCGATTATACAATCTTTAAACCTAACTTTCTAACTTGCGATGGTACATGAACATTATCAGAAGGGTTCGGTTGGACAATAACCACGGTTAGAATTTATCACACAAAGTTTCGACAATCAAACAATCTGTGGTCGTCTTCAGGTACAAGTTCAACTAGTACATTAAATATAAACTTAAGCCTTCTCGAGATTCGTTCACTAACAAGAGTGAACCATCAAAAATATTAAAAATGCACCACCAACTACAAAGTTAAACACAACTACAGAAAATCTACTTATATAAAAAAAAACTGTTACTTATCCTCTAGAATAAATCCTTGTTCGCTGTTTAAACTTGGGTCAGTGTGGTTGTGCTTTCGCGTTCTCTTCAGCGGATTTTTAAGGGTAAGTAGCGTATATATATATATATATATATACATATATATAGTTTGTATATATTCTTTCGCATGTGTTCTAGATCAATCTTATCTAACACTTGTTGCACCACCATTATTACTACACATATGTATGGAAACACCATGCCAGACTAGTGACGTGAAATCTCTTGTAAAGCTGCAATTTTTTTTACACATTTTCCAACAATGATCAGCCTTTTTTATTCTAAACGCTTGGTGTACTCTTCTGCAAATAAAGTTGAATTTTAAATTAAAAACTATATCGGTTGTACTAAAAAAATAATTTTTATATTACTGTGCCTGGTGGCGAATTACTTCTTCCATTTTGAAGATCGTGTGTTACAATAAGACTGTTACATAACACATAATAGGTCTGTTACGTCCCCTATTCAAGTAGCTTAGTCGACGCATAATGTTTAACGCAAGTGACTCTTAAATAACACAAGTAACTAAAGGTGATAGGTAGAAAGAAATTTCAATTGTTAAGAAATGTGCAAATCACTTCGTAATATTAAATTAAATAGTGACTGCGATTAAACAAATGTTGACTTAAGAGGAATTCAAAATAACTGAACGCGCACAGTTCATATTCTGTTGAGTAGCAGCTGTGTAATCCACAAGTTAATAATTGGCAAAGTGTGCAGCACACGTGTGCGCAAAGCTTCCTTTACTACTAAAAAAATCTTTGTTTCAATAGTCATACGGGTTTGTAGCATTCTGTGCTACGATTGCTTATAACATATAAACAAGGCTTTCCACGCCTGTCCCAGCTCTCTTTCCTTAACGATTGCTTATAATATACAAACAAGGCTTTCCACGCCTGTCCCAGCTCTCTTTCCCTCAATAACTTACCCCACTCGTCTCTATTCTCCCATTCACTGGTTTCCGGTTGTCTTACGTCCACTGCCTCATCTCCCTCCACATGAGTATGTATAAGCCTATATATATATATATATATATATATATATATATATGTAAATTTGTATAACATAAAAATATAATTCGTATATTAAAAGAATATACGAATTATACTACTTGCAGAAGAAACAAATTGAATAACATCATAAATTTATATAATTATTGCAAGAAACGTCGAGTTACTTATATAGAAAATTATATATATATATAGGCTTCCTTTTGTATATATACAAAGATTCCTTTTATTTTGCGCATGAAATTCCAAAGTTTGCTGCTTTTGCTAACTATCGTTTTTAGACTAGTTTTCTAATAAGTCTTAACTATAGTATCCGCATTATGTTCATATCTGCATATTCAGGTAATGGAGTAAAGTTATTTAATCTCTATGTTTGTTAAAGGCAGGAAACAACAATCGCCGATTCATATGATCGATTAAGCACACATAAGTCTTGGTAAGCCACCCACTCACTATTATCTGCAGTGTAAAATGGTATCTTTTGAGCCAAATTTACTATCAATAAGAGATTATGGTGAAGAACGGATCAGAAGATAAGATGATAGAAAGACGAGAAAATGGAGATATCTGGGCGTACCGTTCAAGGAACAAAAGCGTTTCTGGAACCGACACGCCAAATCATTTGGGGGAAGTTTGAACACGTAGGCCTACATAAGGAAGAACGCTATTGGGGGAGACTCGTATACAGATTTCAAGGAATGTCCATCCCAAAAGTGGAATCAAGAAATGCGTCGTGCAGATTCCGGTATCCTTCAAAGCAGTGACCGGAAATATATTTACAATTAAATATAAAATTCATTAAGTATCGACTAGTTCACACACACAACTAAGACCACAATTCTAAAAGTAATGTTTATACAATTCCAACTTTACACAATTCCATTAAATAATAATCTGATCACCAAAATCTCTAACGCTCTTAAATCCATTATATAATCATCTGAGTAAACATTCAATAAAAACAAAAATAGGAAAAGACAGACTTACAAATAGTAGATTTGCCTGTACAACAAATCATTACGTATAAACCCTAAGTTAAAATATTACAATCAATTTACCAAAAGTCTACAACGCTAACAAAAGTACATACACTACACTCTACTTGGGGTGTACCACATTAATCCAAGAAAATAAAAATAGACACATACTCTTAAGATATGCAAGATCAAATAAGTACCTAGTTTTAGTAACACCATTACCGGTAGGTTTCAAGTGTTACATAAATGCTATTTCCTCCCCCTTGGTATTCATTTTCAGTGATTGACTGGTGAGTTCAATGTCGGGAAGGAATTTAAATTCCCTCAGTAGTCTCTAATTTCAGCAATCGTTATTATTTCTGATATGCAGAAGTATGTCAAGGTTTTCAAGTGAAGACGTTGGTAGATAATTAACCTCTTCTTTTTTATTCCGCCTTGTCTCGAATGGTTAGTTTCTAAAAACCAGTTGCTCGAAAGGTGCGTCCCAGGAACCTCAAGATTCTTCTATTCTTCTACTAACATTTAGAGGAAATAAAGGACCCTTACAATTAATTGGACATCCTTTTATTAACGAGACATTTTTCAATGGAACACGTATCATCGTGCGGTAGTAAGACATTTTAACCCTTTCGAGCAAATTGTGCTATAGAAGGTAGTCTCAATTCCGTAAGATATAATTTAAATGGCTAGGATCGGATTTACTTTCTTAATTTAGGAAACTGGCTACCGTTCCGGGCTTTTTTTTACTGTTTAGTATCTTTGTGATAGGTAGAATTTGTAATCCAACAGTGCATTTGTAAACCTATAATCTTCGTTGGACTGAATTCGATGTGTGCAAGAATAATTTATTTATACGCAAACTAAATCTGGCCCTCAGCTGACTCCTTTGGTGTCTTAAGAATTTCATACTCATGGATAATTTTCTCAACTACTGACAACTCCCAACTCTCACTTATTCTACTATAGCCACTTCTTCTTGGCTTTCCCTTTCCTGTTTCTTTTCAGTTTTCTTCTATTAATTGGAACATGCATTCTTTATATTTAATCTTTTGCCCTACCCAGTTCTTTCGCCTCCTGTTTCTCTTCTTCTTCTTCTCCTCAACACAGAGGTTGGTGGGCTTTCAATTTCTTCCTTTCTTTAGAAGGTCTCTTGATCATCAAATATCTTCTGTCTTCTTTTGTTAGGCCCTTTCCCTCCTACTACGCCCCTTGATCAGGGTGGTGAACCAGTTTGAATGGCGTAGCAGTTGACCAACCCCACATTGCTTCGTCTTTCCACAGTGGAGCCAATCAGTGTCCTTTCATCAACCACTCTCTTCGAAACCTCATCATTAGATAGGTACACTTTCCTCCCACGATATTGTTAAGGTCCTCCTCCAGCATCACATCTCAAAAGCTTCAAGGAAGCTTTTCTCCAATTCTCCTGTTTATGGTCTTTCAAATTACTTTTTTCTCATTTTGTCGTCTCAGAACTTCCGCATTACCGTATCCAATTTATCAGTTAAATATATCTTCATACTCCCGCTCTAATGCTACATCTCAAACGCCTCTATACGATACTTGCCCCATCCTTTAGCATTCCAACTTTTGGATACCTACAACGCTACATTCCACAAACAGCTAGGTGCAACAAGTTCTTCAGTACGTTATTACCTATAGCCTGCGAATGTAAGACGCTTTTCTTTCCACTAAACCGATTTTCCCTGTCTTAATCTAAGTTTAATATTCTCTGTACATTTTTCATCTGATGTATCTTTTCTCGTAAATAGTTGTACGTTCCAACCTGAATGAACGCCACATCACCTATTTCAACGCTTATTTGGAATGCTTGTGCCCAGCGATCGTCACTACAATTTTCCTTTTTTCAGTCTCATCCTGAGTTTCTCCAAACTCTGTTTCATTATTCACAAGATTTTATTATGGTTATTGATTTCTCTGTAAACATCCTTCCTAACAAAGGGATATATTAAGCGAATATTAATATGCTGACTATCCGCTCTCCTATAATTATTTGGAGATAACATGTTATATTTTACGTAAACACCAATGTAAACGTGTAGTATATTTAAATCAGATGAAAACTAAATCAGTAGAAAATTAATCAGTATTTAAATCAGTAGAAAACTAAAGATGAACACGCACACACACACACATTTTATATAATCTGTCAAAGAAGTGGGAAAGAGAGAATGAAAAAGGAAACGAACAGACATCGGAGGCAAAGAGTTGACGTAATCAAACAAAATATGAAATCAGCGTAATTTAGAAGTAAAAGCCTGCTACCGTTAAATGGTTGGAAATAATCTAAACAATTATAAAAGACATAATACTTTAGAGAGCAGATGTTACAGCTGATTCCGCCGCTGCAGTAAGGGGTGCGTTTGACTTACGCTGAAACACGTTTAATTGAAAAGTAATTATAACAGCAGCTCTGCTTTGAAAGAAGTCAATACTGGCAGTCCAATTAGAAGTCAGCGCTACATCAAAGAAACAAATTGTTTCCATCACTACAATCGCAATTTCAATTATGTAAATGTAATTGTATTGACGGTAGCTTTCAAAGCGACGCCGACGCTGCAAATCAAATTACGTTATTAATACGTCCATTTAGAGGATAAAATGGTATGGACGGAAGGCATAAAAATTATTTTTGTCATTCGACTGAGAGGCAAATTTCAACTTTGGTATTCCTTTTATGCGTAATTAATAGATGTTTATGGTATTATACGACAATTCTAAAAAACATTAAATGTTTACATCTACTACACCATTATTAAAATAAAATGCTTCCCTCGATTTTAGGGACGTCGATTTTAAGGACTTCAGATTTTATGTGTAAGTTTTTAAAAACTAGGAATTTCATTATAATATTTCACAATAATAAAACTGCTGTTTCCTGTCTGTTGTGGTACAGTTGGAGGAGGGACTTTGTCCTGAAGGGGGGGACAAAGTTCCTTGATGATAACTTATCATCATTCCTTGATTTATGATATTTCGTTTATTTATCAAATGTTTCATGCGTTTCCATATTTAAGTCAAGTAATATTTTACATATTCTAGTGCTGTCACTTTCTTTCGCATTTGTTTATTATCTATTACAGTGTATACGACATTTGGACATGATTAAGATTTGTTGCTCAGCTGGATTTTGTCATTAAAGTAAGCACTGAAATCACGAATATTGTTCACCTCTGTTTTAAGGGCAATTTGGTTTTACGGATAAGCTTCGCCCGCTACATTCCTTAAAGCAAATTTTTAGTGTAAACAATTAATACCTGATACTGCACAATAGCAATTCAATGCCTACACATATAAAACACTTTTCTTAAAATATCGCATTTAGTACGTTTTATCAAGATAAACAATCTCCTTCAATATTATTATAATAATTCTTTCACTGGCTGGAGCTTATTATTGGCTTCGTTTTGGTTAGCTCGTGTTAGGCCGTGCTCTTTTGTTTGATCTTCAACCACGCGTTTCGTTCAACTCTAGTAGTCCACCTTCAGAGGTTGTTTCGACACTGTCAGCTACAGTGATATAATCAGGCTACTTTATTTCTGAGGATCCTAACAAATTATAGCTAATAAATTATTTTAAATATTTCAATTTAAAAAAAACAACACAGTACGTATTCTGAATCTTCACTGAAGGCAGTAGAGTTTAGAGGTGTCCAACTAGTCGTATTCATATCGAACCAACCTGAGATGGATTATAACCAATGACACCCCGTTTTGGAAGCTAATAGGCCTACTGTAAACACTATGCCACATCGATACTAGGCAGATTTTATTTACAATTATATTTGTTACAAATGTAAAATTACCTTGTCCATTTCTCTATTTCCGTTCATGTTATTTTTAAATCCATAAGATCTTTTACTTGATTAAGTCAATGGTTTTCAACCTTAAGGTTACCGCGGATCACTTAGCCAAAAGGTAGATGCAGAGCTGACTCCCTTCGATTTAACTAATTTTAATTAAATAAAATTATTTTTGATGCTGCCACGTAATCAATGTGGTTTCTTTTGGTTTGCATTTATTTCATCAGCTGTGAGAATTTTGGTATACTGTTACCCAAGGCTAATCGTATGTCGTCTCTTGGGTATCGAATATTTAAAGTAACGGCTCCTATTATACTCCCGAAACAGTATAGGAATTAAGCAGGATCAGAACCGCTCGGCATACAAGACACTTCAGGGTACACATTTGCGCAGGCTGAGTCGACGTGGAGGCAGGGAACGCACTTTTATTTTTACGGTGCGCCCATAGATCGAACTCGAACCTCTACATTACTAGCTAGGCGTCATATTCACTTGGAAATAAAAACTCATAATATAAAATACAGAGTATTTCTATTAGCAAGACTTTCCAGTTACATGGTCCGAACACTCCACGAAGAATAACAATATAAATCTCAACATAAATTTTGGAAAAACCGAACAGCTGATTATTAGAAGTGAAGGAGCCAAAATGACAGTAGATTAGCGTACACACACACACACACATAGGCTAAACATAGCTTTTTTTAGGTATCTTGGATGACATTAACAAAAGATGGTAGAAGTGGTGAAGAAAAAATAAAACAAGGGAAATAGGGATATGGCAGCCGAATTCTGTACTTTGGAGTGGCAAAATACCTAACAAAATCAAAAAGATGATTTACTCTGCCATGTCCTAGGTCAGCGATTGAAATAAAACATTTGTATCACCGTTAACACCTTGTTTATTTACACGATATCACAAACCTTTTACAGATAAAAATATTACACACAAAGTACAATTTAGATCCACAAATGTAATATCAAATATCAACACACAAGCGTTTGTAAGCACACAATTTTCAACATGGTACCTTAATCAGCTGTTTCAGTCGGTTAAAAATAATCTTTTCGCATAACATCAAATCGATTTTACTATAAATTTTGTTTACGTCATAAAATGGCAGCACATGAACTCGAATTCTCAATAAGGAAGTATATCCGGTTTGTCTACTACGCTTACCTGTTAATGTTATTGTACATTCTTTTATGTTAAAAACATTGATACAGAACATTCAAGTGTATAGTGTCCACCAGTATACGTAATTCATACATCAATTGTGTATTTACAATATATATTATTTTCGTGACAAATAGTTTTAATAATACCAATCACAATACCAATAATACCAATATCACCTACTATGTTATACAATATTCATAAAATTAATCTGAATGTGGGTTGCAGGTTCTCTAGTATACAACAAATCAGTCATCTTAGAAAGCATAGTAACCTATGACTCTGAGGCTGGGAGATTAATCAAAGAAACTTCCGAATGCTACACGCATTAGAAATGGACTTCTGGAGCACCCAATCTCCAGTGTATTAGAATAGACATGTGAGGAGGCAAATTTCTGTTGGCAAAAGAATTTTAGACACAATAAATACGAAGTGGTATTGTACGGTCACGTGGGACGGATGCCTGATAATCGTTGCTACAAAACGTTGTTAAACTGGGTTCCAACTGGACCACGAAGCCGGGTATAACCTGGCGATCGTGGAAAAAAGGACATTAATGATGTGATGTATGAAAAAGACTTGCATCGAAGTGACTGGAACAACAGAAACGTCTGGTGTTTGGTAAATCACTTGGCATGTAGATGAATGGATATAGTTATCGTAATACAGCTGAGCAGATTATCCGTATACGTAGAGCAGACCATGTGTGCATTTCGTATACTTTGTTCTCGGCATTTGAGAGAAAACCAGTTTGTGCTATCCAACATATGTAATCTAGTAAAATAAATGACCTTTGATGTTTTCTATTTTCCAAATCATCATCATCATCGTCATCATCAACTTCAAGCAGACGTCCCGTAGCCCTGTTCTGGTTCAATATTCCATCTCTTCAGGGTTGCACTCCTCCAAGGCCTGTAATTAAATACCAGCCACGGTATCGTTGCCCATTATTTAGAGTTGCTGCTCCCAGACAATTGTTTCTCCAAGTCAGTGTTAAAAACATAAAAGCCTACTTAAACACTCAATAAACGTATAGTCTACGTTAAAATTTTCATCTTCCTCTATGCGAGTGCCTGGCAATACTTGAGCAGTGTTTGATCGCCAAATTTTCTGGCATATATTTTTTTATATTTTCTAGCATTATCCAAGGCCGACACAAATAGCATTTTTTTTTTTTTTTTTTTTTTACAATCGCTGTTTTATGATACAAGTGTTTCGTATTTCCTATGCACTTTTAAAAACGTGAAACGTGTGCGAAAAAGTTAAAAACGAAACAACATTAGAAAGAAAGACAGTCTATTAGAAATAAATTCACTTCTCGTAATTCACAAACCGTATCCACTGACATTCACTACAACTTCAAACGTATAAATATCTGTATAATGTCTGTATTAAGATAGTTAAATATGGTTCTATTTATATCCTTAGGTCAATTTATTTTAATGTTAATTATTTTTCCAGTACAGTAGATAAGAGTGCTTCCCCATTTCAAATGCGCAATTAAACTCAGGAACCTACAGGCAGGCCACATCGCCAAATGATGAACATTCAATAAGCAGGCCTAATATAAAACTAAACAGGGCATAAATTGGGCTAATTGTAAATAAGTAAAATGAGGTAATTTAACATATCTTACTACATATACTAAATATCATATGTAACTAACTGTACTATCTTTATTACGTCAGTATAATAATGAAGATATGAGAAGTATATTAAACATTGTATATTTGCACAAAATCTTCAATTTGAAAACCGAGCTCGATCTGTTTTAGCCACTAAAGCAGGAATGTCTATCACCAGCTTTTAATATATAATAAAAAAAGATAAAAAGTCACTATTACGAGAATTATTGCAAAGATTATTTAATAATAAAAACTAGCGCGCCAATTTCTAATTATATCTTGTTTGAGGCGTCGCAATGTGTGGATACTGGCTCACTTTTGTTCCCTGAAGTTATCAACGTAAATGTAGAGTGGTAGAGTTATCATTTCTCTTACCTGCAGAGCATGTTATGAATTCCAAGATGCGTTTCGGGTTTTCGAAAACTCAGTGACCGGGACTTATCTCTGTAATGAGCTGTAGTTTGAAAACACTTAAACGTAGCTTGGAATAACAGATGCGACTGATTGAGAATCAAGGACGAAACATCGGTCCAGCACGTCTGTTTTGTCTGTCCGAGGCGTAGAAGGGAATAGAGTGAGTCTTGTAATATAATGAGATAGTGGGATTAGATCAAATACACATAGGCCTTCCGTTATAAGAGTTAAGTGAAACCTACTGCACGTTAACTAGTGAGTCAGTGAAACAATTTTTCGTACGTTTCTCGTGCAAGGAACTTCTCATATAAATAATACTTTATTATTAATTTACTTATTACAGTAATCAGAGTAACCAGTATATTGGTTTGCCAAGATAAGGTTTCGCGCTGCCAGTTGGAAATCACTGCGGTATAAATAGTGCAATGTATACCCTGCCTAGACCGGCGTACCTTCCCATAGCTGATGATGTACCTTACAGAGTTGGACGATCTCAGAATCTAGCTAGATTTAATAACATCGATCCACCCTGACACTGGATTCGAACCCATGATACTCCGCTTTGGAAGCTAACACTTTTTCGCCGCGGATACGCTACAGTTTTATTTACGGTCGTATTAAAAAAATAGTTAAATCGACTTTGTACTTTTTCATTGTGGAAGTAAAAAAAGTCAAGCTAACGTGGAATGCTTAACAGTACTTTTCCATATATTTTAATTCATTTGAAGAGTAAAGGTGGGCGTTTAATTCGATTCGGTACGTTAATTCGTTCACTGTACGCCGTGTCCCAAAAAACCGCTTTAAAATCAAGTGCACTCACTACTACTGTTCGATCCAAACAGACAACAATTTGAATAAAAACTTTCTGCATAATAAATATCAGGAAGAGTCTCTACATTTAAATGAAAGATAATTTTAGTATGAATTTTATTGGAGTAATTCAAATGTAAATAGACCTTTCAAATAATAGGGGTACATTTAATCGAAATGCAAATAAGGAACGACAATTTAATACATTATCAGAGCTGGACCCATTTTAATCAAACCACCGATAGTGCAACTCTATAAATGTAGGCAAACGTTTCGTAGAGTACGCACACATGCGCGAGCGCATCCACACCCTATCTCCTGCCGGTATCAACTGATTGCATTTACCTTCCGTTTAATTTTACAACCCTCTCCCCGGAGTAACTTACCTCAGGCTGTCATCTTGCTAACTACACATAAACGGCTCGTTACCCTTTACCCACAGACGGCCTCACACTGTAGCACTCGTACAGATAACATCCTTATTTCGTATCTTTAACGATTCTGAGACTTGCGTATTACATGTGTCGCGTTACATGCGTCTGCTTTAATGTGTGGGCCATGTTTAACTGTACGCTTTCGTCCAGTGACAGTGTTTTTCTCTGTCATTGGATCAGCAACAGCAACGGGACACCGTAGGAACAGCAGTCGACTGGGAAGAGGATCGCCCACAGAAGGTGACTTCCACAGATGGAGTAGAAACGTTTGGTTTTTAAAGACTGGGCCACGCCTCGACGTGTTCCTAGACTGTACCAAGGCATATCGATTTAAATAGGCGAATTACTAGACGCCGATGTACGAATTCCGATACGAGGGGATGGTCGAGTTCCTTGGCAACTGTAATAAACTTTGATCTAGGGTCAGGGAAGGTAGACAGTCGCTTTAGGACAGTTTCTGCAGTAGTTTCAACAGTTTCTACTCTTTCAATAATTCTCAAACAATAATCTACTTAAGTGTCTAACAAAAGATGGCCAAGAGATGTCTGTAACATACAGAAATACGTAAAAGTAAATATGTCTGGAAGTAAGTATATGTTGTAGGTTTTCATACGTACGTTGTGTGCAACGTATTTAAAAATAAATGTTATAAGTATTTGCTACCAGGGTATAATTTTTAAACTTTATATTCCGGAATATTTATTGTAGAAGTTTCTATAACTGTGTGGAACAAACTAATTTAACATACAAGTAATTATAATAAATATCATAGGATAAAGAAATGGTTTGAAAAAAATTATATCCTTTAATTATAAAGAAAACAATGATTAGTCAAGTAAGGTAGTCATCTAACAAGTCGCCTATGTTCGTTTAACCAGTCGACCATCTCCGTCTAGGAACTGGGATAAGTCTTCTAAAATTTGTATACCTGCTCTGTCTCGTCTAGAAACTCACCTACTCTGGCCTCGACAACTTGGAAATTTCATGTAACATTAACAGACAAATGTTCAGTTATAGAAATAGATATAGCATATTGATGGAGACGGGAAGGGAGGAAGAGTGGTGGGAAATGGAGAAATAGAGTGAGAGATACGGTAGGAGGGAAGGAGAAAAAGGGTGTAGGCAAGGGAGAGATAGTGAGACAGAGACAGTGGGAGGGAGGGAAGCAGGTTGGGAGAGAGTGGGCGTGAGAGATATGGGTAGGGAGTTTGAGAGAGTTGAGACGGCAGAAACAGAACAGATAGAGGAGACAGACCAACAGCGAGAGAGAGACCTGGTACAACAAACGTACTCGGCCCCTACCGTAGAATTTGTATGCCCTAACGCATTGATAGGTGGAGATATTTTACTCCGTTTATTACAAAGCATTAACTATGTCTCCTTCACAGCGCCTTACTTAGGCTAGACCACTGAATCGCGTTGTTATTCCTTTATATTCTTCCTTAACAAATTACTGAAAAGAGAGGTAGAAGGCTCCTACGACTGCATCAACAGCGAAGTGACCCACGGATGAGTAGAGTTATTGGGAGCTGAGAATGGTGTTCATCTTATTAAGCTATACGACGTGGCTTAAAATTGTTCATATTCGTTATAATAATAATTTGCACGATATTACATACAACTAATTATTACAAAAAAAATTATAATTATTGTACTGGAATTATGTATTTACTGTTGAATCATTACTTCATAAAATAACGTGATCTGCAGTCAATAAATATTTCCAGGTACAAAAAACGCCTTACGTGTCTCACGATAAAAATTTAATATTTAATATATATCGATGGGTCATACGTTATTAAATTCTTGAAGCACTGGTATAAAATGTAAGGATCTGTACGGAATAAGTGCAGAAACTGTAGAAGCAAAAGACGACAGAGGTCAAAAATATGTGGAGTTTGAAGCGCCGAGTTTTAACAAAGTAAATGGTTTAATGAAAAAAGTTAAAGTAAAAAATTAAATGAAATTAATTGTCAAGAAAGTTAAAATAGAACAACTTACTAAATATGAGTAGAAATACTGTAGACTGTCAAGAAAACTGAGAGAGAACAACCTACTACATATGTTTAAAAACAGATTTGTAGGACTCGTATAGATAATTCACAAGCACGTAGGAGAGAGAACTTAGTAGAGGCCTACTGCACGAGAGCAAAGAGCTGAATACCGTATTGCAGGCACCATAAAGCAGAAGTGTATTTTATGTTGTACGATAAAAAGTCGCTGAGAATCAAAGAATTGGTGAAGTAATAAATGAAGTTTCTGGAAAGATTATGAGAAATAAATACGCCTACCTCCGATTAGATGAAAACGGATTTCTAGGACTCATTTGGAAATACTAGATTTGTGTTCGCATTCGAGGAGAAAGAAGAAGACATTCGTATTTAGGAAGAGAACGACTGGAGGAATACTTGTAGCAGTCTGCTGTATACGTGAGATGTAGGAATTATATGAATTAAGAGATATGGCGTGCTAGACATTAACTAACTACGACAGACTAAAGAAGTATGAGCATGTGTCATATTCATAAAAGGAAACATATTGTAGCCGCGTCAGTAAACACGTACACAACATCGGCACATTTTGCTCCAAATACGGCTGCTCTTATACTACAAGTAGCTGAAGTTTATATTTGTGTGTGTGTGTGTGTGTGTGTGTTTGCATTACGTAACTGCCCGGCACGAAGCACACCGACTGACATATGTACTGTTGTCTAGTCGGCTGTCGGCTGTCTGATACTTTGTTATGTAAACAAGGCCACTATACACAATGAGGCACACCCACCACTAGATCACATAAGCAGCGGGTTACTGTGTGTAGCAACAACAGTCTAGCAAAACAAAAATATAGTTAGTTCAAACTATTTCAAAAACTACTAAAAGTAATCTGCTTCTTCTTCTTCCAGTGCTACAGCTGCACTTACTAAGCCTTGGCTTCTTTAATCCTTGCCACGAACGATCCTGATCTATTGCACCCGCTTGTCAGGCTCTTACCCACAGAAGACTCACGGTATCTCGCTGAACATAGCCCCGCCATCGGGTCCTCCTCTGTCTTCCTCTTCGTGCGGCTACCAATATCCGTCCCTTCTTTATTTTTAGATGGTATTCGACTACAATTCATACACTCTGGACGCTCAGCCAGTCTTATATGTTGTAGCACAAACATAGTCTATAATACTGGGTACGTTGTAGTATTGTCTCTGTTACTAATTAAACCCGATGTGCCATCCATCATTATCTATATTTGATCTAAAAATTTCCTCAGTACTCGGCGTTCAGACACTCACAGCATCTCTTTAGTCTTCGTTGTAAGCGTCTCAAGTTTTGCATCATTATGTTACTATTAGTACGTAGTACTTTCCTATGTATTGTAAGTTTTGATTTGTGTTGAACCAAATTGGACTTAATACAGACTGTGAGTGAACAAAGGGGCTCCTATCCTCCCGAATTGTATTCCCTACCTAGTTGGCCTTTACAACAGTATTTGTCAAACGGCATTCGCAACCTATTCCTTTGTAGTATGTTTGTCTGACGCCACGTTTTATTCTTGCAATTAAATAAATTTCATGTGCGTAAGCGACTAAAGGCAATAGTGGCTTTGATATTACCAGTATCCAACTATATGTCTGAAACATGGACGCTGATTCAGGCAGGTTATTAAACAATCTAAGCCATCGAATTTCGGGTCTGCGGAAATACTCATAGAGTGCTACAGTTAGAAGGTAGAACGAATGCTTCCGCATTACAAGAATTGAGAACATAATTATGTTCAGCGGCTTATGTAACTCATCATCAAATTTTAACATACTTTACACAGCATATAATAACTTTGTGAAGCTTTAGTTTTTTACAATGAATTCGGTTCGTCATGTTAACGTTTTGTATTGATTTTACATAATTTTTAAAACAAAAGTCAAGAAACCCGTTTGTAGAAGAAGACATCCGTCATGTAAAAATACCTTAACTTTACCACAAAACGCTTTGTAGGTACATACCGCCCTCAGCTAGGCCAGTAATGACTTGTACACTTATGGATTGGTATGTTCAATCCCTTTTCCGAACGTTAATGTACAGTGTTTAGCAAATTTTAAATTACCTTTAAGTTTAGTGTTGTAAACATTACGGGGATTAGTTAGTTTCTATACATGGTAGTTTCGTTTTACAAATTTTATTAATTTGAGTGTGTACAGTAAACGCAGGAGCAAAATTTCGAATTATTTAAACAAAGTTGTACACTTCGTCCGTTTGTGCATATTTTTAAGTAACCTTTAATCAAACTTAAAAGTTTTAACTTTTGAGTGCCCCCCCTAGATTAAAATTCAAAATTAAACAAAGACTAAAAATAGCCAAGTTCAAATAATCAGCGTTTACTCACATTGAGTAGCTGAGTATTTAATATATAGGCTACACAAAAATTATTTTGAACATACGGTTAGAAGGACGGGCAAAATGGTAGGCCTACATCTTGTAGACTGTAGAGATGAGACAAAAATAGCGTAGGAAGATTTCCAATAAGATGGAAGGGTAGAGTAAGTGACAGTCATTATTCGTTATAAGTATGTATCTCTCATACTAATAAAGTATACTGATACTGATACGTACGATTCTACTTCTAACGTATTTCTAGATAAAATAAATAGCAACAGATTGTCTACATACGTCTCTCATATAACGCTACCTTCCTTCCAAGCCTAGAGGCAGCTCTTCTTGAATCACAAGCTACTGTGTTGTATAAAAATGTGCAATTATGTAGAGATTTTAGAAGTACTTCTTCACCACTACTAAAATTCTATAAGGTAGAAGGAAAGCAAACATGGATCTCGGTGAAGATCAGTATCAGTTTTTCTCAAGTGACAGACATATTGTTGCAGTTATTCGGCTCCCCTTTGCCGAATGTAACAACCGCTTATACTAATTTAAACATAGTAAAATTTAAATAGTCGCGCGACCGAAAATTACCCGTTGATCGGTCAAAATTTTCTCTGACGTCACGCCGTTTCCTTTACTAACGAAGCCGTTCTCTACGTTAGATCACGTCAGTCGAACACCAGACCGCCATTGTGAGCAGAGCCGTCCGTTCAGCACATTAAATAAGAAGCCTCGATTACCAAGGTAACTATGATTTTTTGGGTTATCATAAATCAATGCTAGTGGCGAATAATTTTTGTATATTACGTTTGTAAAAAAGAAGAAAACTTGTAATTTCTGTAAAAAGATTGCTATTCATAACCAACCATGACGTATCTTGTTTGTAATAGTCAGCCTCGACTAAAACCAATTTTCAGTCAGTCAATTTAAAGAAAAAAGTAATGATATGTAAAGTTCAATGTCAGTAGGGCCTAGTTGCTGTATTAATAATTTGAAGTTGTAATTTTGTAATGTAATTTTGTAATTTTGTAAATTTGCAATTACGCATTGTATGAATGAACGTGTGCGTGCTAACTAAACTATGTGGGTGCGTAAAGTATACTAAAAGATGTGGAACTTTCAGTTCAAAGCTTGGTTCGACGTACGGGAGTGAAAATACAAGAATACGGAGCCAATGTAGTTTTTTCTTCATACGTTCTTCCATCATGGACACAGCAGCGGTCCATGGCATGAGCTGAGGAACATGCACCCGTTGCGACCAGCTAAGCAGGCTGTGAGCGAACCTCTCCGGATTGCCAAGTAATACTTAACCGTTAACAACTTTCAGTGGAAGTTACAGTACAATTACTAATGAAAAGAGAGATAAACCAGTTTCCTCACCTTATGTGACATGAACTAAAATTTTTTTTACAAATATTTTGTGATGTAGAACAGTGTTAGAATTTTCATGAACAGACCACAGCTTGTATGCTAAACACCATTAACTGTAAACTAGTATTGATTTATGCAATTGTTCCAAATTCAGTAATCAGTTTAGCCAGTATGTAATTTATACAATTATTGAATTCTAGCAAACCATTTATTCAGTATTTAATCTTTTCAATATTTAGTTCATTTTGAGTTAAATTAACTCAGTAATTAACTTTTGCTGACTGACTTTTGATTACGTAAAATTTCGAGGCTCATTTTATTTTTGAAATAAACGGGTCGAGCTCGACTCCTCTCACTAACTGGTGGTACTGAAAATTAACTTTAAGGCTATTTCAGAAGTAGGTTGTAATGTGCAGAGAGACATAAATAGTAACAAGAATTATGATTATGTTTGGTGTATTTTATATTTTACGTTTTCTCTGGGGCTCAGCAGTGTAACGTGGCACAATATAGAATACTCCTAAAGTATTCACAGTATTTATGGAGAACGTTGCAATTTAATATAATCGGGTTGTTGACTGAGGACACAAATAAAGGACGAAGCCTTTAACAATCTAAAACTAAAGGAGGAAAAGAAAAAAAGAGCCGTAGTGAATCATGAAAGTAACTCCTCTTTTGAGGAGTTCTCCCATTGCGGCATATAGCTCTGATTTATGCCACACATCACTGACGAATTAATAAGGATAAATAGTAAGAGTATGCCTAGATAAGTCAACAGGAAGAAGGAGAGTTGGACAATCGAGAAAAGTTGGAAACATTTCCTTAGCACTTGGTAAACCGAACACCCTGTTCTCTTAAATTGGAAGAATAAAGAATCTCATGAATACCACAAGTTGTTATGAACCCATTATGACTCTATTGATAACTGATAAGAACAAACAAACGATATTTTTTTAATTAACCAATTACGGCACTGACACTCTTTCGAACTGAAATCGCTCCTTCATTTTATGTCCTTGTATAACAGTTTAGTTACCTCAGAGCCCGGGTGGATGTTTCGGACTAACAACGTTCTGATTTAGAAATGAATGCCTTCAATCCGTCAACCAAATTCTATTAATTCATTATTGATGAAAATAATTATCATGAAACAGATCTGTTAAACAGTGGCGTAACTAAAAATTCGTTCGGGGGGGGGGGGTGAAACTATTCTCTGGGTAGATGAGACTAGCTTCTGGAGGAGGATGAGACTAGATTAAAGGTTGAACTCGCCATTTTTCTTAGAAAAAATGATATATTCAAGATGCTTTCCATATAATTATTTATACAGTTATTTATTAGCCTTATTTTAACGCGTCCAACTGGCTTTAAAATAGGCCTACGTTAAGTGATTATGGAATTTCACCGAAATTTTTAATAGTTCTTGGAGGGAGGATTAATTCCCTTGATTCCCCGCCCCCGTAGTTATGCCACCGCTCTTAGATATGTACACAAGGAACAGGAAATGTAGGAGAAATGTGTAGTCGGGATAGAGGGTGTGATGAGAGAATATGTAGGTGTGATCCTTTGCTATTCTAGGTTTAACAGGCTGGGGTACGAAGAAGGCGGCGAGCAGTGCGAATGGGTGTAATTAATGCACACAGTAGCCAAAAAATTTAAAAATGGCCGAAACGGAAAGTTAAACAATGGAGTGGAGAACAGTTCCAACGAGGTGTGCAGTTGCGCACTAACGCCGCTGATACGATATGTCGTCAGGTAATTGTTTGTTAAATTGAAACGAAGCACGCCGTACCACAGCCGAGTTTACTGACCTTTCGCACCGACGCACGATTCGCAGATATAAAGTCACTGTAAAAACAAATACAGCTACCGCTGTTAAACAATAAAATAAGGCAATAACAATAAAATATTATTGGATTCTGAAAGTTTATAGATTGAACGACTCGTTGCATTGCTTTTGATAAGCGCTATCGAAATTTCGTTGGTTTTAATATTGCTCTTTCCATTAAAGTGTTCGAGCGCCTCGTACAGGGTTGCCTACGAGGCTATCTTGTGGAAACCTATTGGAGTTCGAAAATATCGACTTTAGTAAGCACATATCACGACTGATCTGATGAGATTGGTGATGATGAGATGATCCATGAGCACATAAAGACCACACCATTTCTCTTTGACACGGTGAGAATTAACTACTTTCTACTATGGAAGAGCGAATTAACTTGAGCCCTTGCTCATATTCTCGCTGTTTGTGAAACCTAAAGAAGCTGTGACACTTGCTCGGAGAACGAATGTAGTGACATTTGCTAGGAGAAACAATGGTTCTAGGAAATTCATAATGACTCCAAGAAACGTAATACAGTATTAAGCTAATTAATTTTTAAAGTCTCTAAAAAATTTTAAGGCTGTGGAAAACTTCAAAATTTATCTTTCATTCACAAATTGGAGTAAAACAACCATGTCTGAAAGACTCGTATAAATTGTAAGTATTGTGAAGTAAACAAATAGTAAATATTGTATAAATGATTCTTGACTTTGTACATCAAACTATTAAAAAAATTATTTTAACCCAAAAAAGATTTCCGGGAATTATAAAAGACTATATTCCCATGGCGTTCCCTGGAACGGTACACTGTAGCTAAATATCTCGTTAAAAAATAATAATAAAGTAATAAATAATTAAAATAAAAATCTAGCATATATATTTCTCCATTATTTATTTTTTTAGTCTTTGCGTCAACAAAATTTAAATTATTATAATTTAAACTGATAATACAGGCCGCCATACTAAAATATCGCAGATAAAGAAGCATACACACCTAGAATATAATTTACCGTTATATACGCATTTGTGGAAAAATCAGAATCCCTCTTGTTCGGAAAGTAAGATTCGAACTTTCTCTATACATTAATCAGATAGGGCTGAAAGAATGAAGTAGACAAATTACTTGTTTGTTTGGTACCTATGTCGTGTGTGTGTGTGTGTGTGTGTGTGTTCGCGTAGGCGTGTTTATCAACTTCTTGATAACATACGTACATTCCGAGCAAGTGTCACTCTGAGCAAATGTCATTCCGAGCAAGTGTTCCAATCCCGTGAAACCTGTAGTGACGATACCGATGAAGTTTGATGACAACACAACCCAATCATTGGAATCATAAAAAATTTTGCCCAAAAGCACCAGCCCTTATAAGAGCCAACATAAAACCACATAGGGAAATACACAAGTTCAGTTTATGCTTCTTTCCTGCAGGGTCTGCTCCAACAGTTATTTAACGACAAGAATGTATCACGCAATTAGGTTTGTAGAATATAAATGTTAAAATATAAATATATAACAAAAATATAACAGTGTTTTATAAATTGTGTTAAATTTTATAATCTGACAATTATCCGTGTAGCAATGAGTTTGAAATATGTACCGTATGTTTATACGTAAACAGAACAGAATTTTATTACATTCAACACAAAATTACAGAAAGTATAATCTATTCTACAAATAATGTTTATATTTTTATTTTTTTATAAACAAACGTAATATATTTGACACGACGTATGTTGTAATCGCAGTTAGTTTTGTACGTCTAACGAAGCAACTGACTGCACGAGTAACTATCGGAATACATTATTTACGACTAGTTAACCTGGGCTTATCGGCCAGTCAATACGTCACACAGTTAAACACGTGTCAGCAATATAAATTTACTTAGGTAGATATTTTCGCACACATTTATCGGTATGAAACGTCCTTAGGTGTATTGTAATTCCTAATGTCCAGCCGTCCCTGGATTTTCTTATAATTCTATTTCTCAGTTTCTCATATTATTTCGACTTTTCACTTTATTCTTAACCTTTCCCTTATGTGCATTGGAGGTAACGATCCTCGCAGTATTGTTTGCAATGTCCATTTTATACCAGAACAAACGTTACCGTACTTTTAATGTTGAGGATTAACTTTTGAGTTGAAGCATCCACTAACCCCGGACTCCTCTCGATTCTACCGCGGCTGACCTCTAAAACACAATTTCAGTAGCACTCAGAGTTGTTTCACGTCAGCTTTTATTGCCAACGCTTTACATCTGAAAATAGAAACTAATCTTATTATTGTGTGACGCGTTTTCGGACGGTTAGCCGTGGTCCAGATTGTCTATGTGCACTTCCACACGTTTTGTCCGTACTCATGACGGAAAATTGTATCTGGAGTGCAGTCTAACAGCTCGGAAAATTGTGACAATGTTCACTTAGTAATCTTACATTTGGTTGTAAGAATTTTCATTGTCTTTTCAGTGTGCGTATTGCTTTTCTGCCCCGAGTGTTTCTTTCTATAACCGTACTGTGAAAATTTTGTTGCAAAGTAAAATAACTCTTGCACTCTGTTACATAACGATAACTGTACACAACAAATAAATATCAATAAATATTACTGTTACTGCCAAGTACTATACATATATTTTGTTTCTGCTACTTTTATTTCGGCGGTAATCTATTAATTTCTTGTATTATTCGTGACACGGTAAATGAGTGACGCTGTTTACAGGGCATAAACTTATGTATCACACAAATGAGTAGCATTTACGTTATTGGGCGTAATAATGGTCAATAAAGAACGATATTATATATATATATATATATATATATATTTCAATAGGTGAGATTTGCATATAAAATAATAATTTTACACTTAACATATGATAGCATGTTTCAATGAGAATTGGTTAAGGTAAAAGTTCCGTATTGGAACATTGTAATATAGACAATAAGAATCATGTCAAAATTGTTAGATTAATTTTATTTTTGACTGTATGAAAACTAATGTGTGTTGTGTGCATGGGCATACGGCGAGTGCGCGTGTGCGCGTGTGAATAACTGTGTTACGAAATAAAAATAACATGCTAGGCCTCCTAGGGCTGTAAACTGAGTCAACGTGTAACGAAACGCGAAACAAAATAGACGTAAAGAAAACCCCGTGATGCCTTTACTGATGTCAATCAAACAACTTTCCTCACATTGCTACCCAAAATTCTCCCACTGCCACAAATATGTGCTCTTTAAGCAAACCATAATATTTTTAAAAATGTGAAAATATCTAAACGTTTGAATACTATTTCAAAAATAACGTACACATTAAAAATTATTTTATTTATGATAAAAGAAAATGTACTCACATGCTGAGTTTTTATGATTTAAAACAAATTAATATAATTGTTTTTATGATTTCCAATTGTTTAATTTATAAAAACAATTTAAAATAAGCGACACCTTTTTTTTATTACAGTATTTATAGTATCGTCAATGAGAGTGTTTAGATACATGTTTGTAATGTCAAAAGAGTATAATTTGTTTTCTTTATGTTTAAAAGGAATAATTCCAAATATTTAGTACCAAGCCACGTGTTGTTCAATCAAATATATTGCAACTTACCGTCTGCGGCTTCCAGAAACAACGTCTTCACAAAGTTGACATGTTTCGGGACACTTGTCCCATCATCAGAACTTAAAATAATCGTGTATCATTTAAGTTGATACATTTGTCAATTAATTAAAATATTAAAATTCAACATGAAATAAATAATTTAAAACAATATAAATACGTAAATGTCTAAAAGCGAGCGCGAACGTTTAACGATGTACTGTACATCGTACGGAGATTGACCGCGCACTCAACTTTGTGAAGACGTTGTTTCTGGAAGCCGCAGACGGTAAGTTGCAATATATTTGATTGTTTTCTTTGTTTACACTGTACGTTTTTAGTTAATCCGTGAGTTCTTTCTGGTTTTTATATTGAATTTGGTTGCAAGTTTTTTTTATGTTTCAAAATTAAATTTAGCTATTTAAAATTACAAATAATTCAGTTATTATACTGTGTACATTAATTATAACATAATATATAATATATTATATATAATACATTCTATGTATATAGGCTACATTAAACATTCTATATATCATACGTGAGACATTTTGCTTTTCTATTAAATATTGCGTAAATCATATTGTTAGACTGGAAAAATTATTTCTTACAAATTGTTTGTAGGCCTATATGTGCCTACATTGGAAATAAAACGATGTGTGATATGATTCAAGTTATATAGGCCTACATTGTAAACATCGATTCCTTATGATAAAATACATATAAACAGTACTATGCCTTCGTCTCATTTAATTATCGGTTCATTCTTATTTGAATTTTAATTTTTTATAGTAAAAACTGTTTTACTTGAAATACATACCAGCAAAATTTTACACGTTGATTCAGTTCACTCATAAGTCGGCACAGAAGTTCACAATTCTGGCATGTGTCCCACGACACACCCAATTTTCTTAATATCTATACTGACGGCATCATCCGAACACGGAGAAAGATATTAGCTTAGGAATTAAACTTAGCCAGACACTAGTTTGGATGTTTTATTATATGCTGACGATACAGATTAATATATCAAACTGAGGATGAGTTGCAGTATTCTTTACATCGTATTATTATTTTACAATATTATTTCTTTACATCATATTATTTACAATCAGTACGATTATAGAATATCAAAGGATAACACGAAGATCATGGCTTTATAGAGAAAGTATCCAGTCAGATCAAAAATTGTTCTTGAAGGAACTGTTTCGGAACAAGTCTCTGAGTTTAATAATCTAGGTTACGTTATCAGTACTGGAAATAAACTGGACGAGATGTCATTATGAAATTAACGAAGTATCAGATGATGTATTACATCATACATAGAACACTAACGAATAAAACAAAGAACGAAACAAGGATTAAATTTTATAGAACAGTGGCAGTGCCTGTATGGGTGCGAATCGTGGATGCCTTAACAAGGAAGATTATAGACCAAATCAAAAGTTCAGAGGCGAGTTTTCTGAGACGAGCAAGGGTTGAAAACGGCGAGACTTTTTCCGTAATTATGACATTAGGAATGAGCTACGGGTATTCTCCGTAAACGACACAGAGTCAGAAACATCACCTGTAATGGTCGGAATACTTAGAATTGAAGCTAGTCGGATACCTAAAGTACTATAAACGCTTTGGTATAAGGAATGTGGGCATACCAAGAGCAAGACGGCGAGATATACTGTGAAGCCGGAACAGGCAATGTGGCTAATTCGTGAAGTGAAGAAGAAGAAGTAATACCGTACTCTCCATCCATGTAGCTGCGTTGTTGCCACGTGTACCTGTCTCGCTAGCAAATATACAGACGGGTGAATAGACAAAAGTTGAACAATAATTATAGTTACTGTTATACTCTATCTGATATTTTTTGTTACTCTTTATTTTATAGTTATTAAGAAAAATATTGCTTTGTTCTTTGCCACTTCGTGACTTCGGATGGGAATTTCCATACTAAACTATAAATAAACAAAGAAAATAAAAACAAAATCTATTTCACACTTATGATACATTTAATACATGGAAAAATCTTGCTATCTCACAATAAGCTATTTTATTTTATTATTTCAATACTTTTAAAGGACACATAGCCTACCTTACTTTCATCTGAACACCTTTCCTCCTCACTGCCACTGATTTCTAGATTTAAAACGAATGATCTACTATTATCATTCCCCACATCCCGTTGCAAATACTTCCCTTCTAATGACGTGGTATCTGGACACACACTTTCTCCCAAAATTTGCGTCTACTTCAAGTACACATTATAGGTATCGTCTAAAGATATTACTTCAAGTTCTACAGCTTTTAAAGAATTTAACCTGTTCAGGTTACCTTATCTCCATGATACTAATCTACCAGACATTATCACAAGTCTATTCTTAAGAATGGGGAAACGATATCCCGGTTTCTTTCGTAACATCCTAGCGTTGTTCCTTTATAAGGAAAATCGAAAGCATTGTGAAGTTTAATAATCTTATCGGCCATTCACCTTTTTTATAAAAATTGTACACCTCTCGACGAACAACATCACACGTAAATTTGTAAATATTCTCGGATTTAAGCCGTTATATACAATTTTCTGTGGTGTTTTGTGTCTACTTATACTTTTAGTGTCTTCTAAGAACATATGAACACATCAAAGCGTGCCGAAATTTGATGCTTGAGCGCGCGGACTATAGGCGGGGTTGGATTGATTCAACCTTGAGCCAAATCTAACTCACAGCATGACGAATGATCACCATGCAAAGCGAGGCATATACACCGGGGTTTGTAGGCCTAGTTAATACAAGCTTTCAGCCTCTCACGCCAGCGTCATGGTGATTAATGTACCCGGATTGTAGAACTGTTGTCCAATTCATCTTCTTTTTTAAGATTTTCGAACGCGTCAGCGGAAGCCATCTTCAGTGTAGGTGGCTGCGATGTTTCTATGTCCATACTCGGGTGTCAACATTCTACTTTCCTTACTTAATAGGTTTCCTACCACTTTTCTTCTTAGCGTAGTATTTCCACGCTACTCTACGCTAACCGCATTCCTATCTCGTACGTACTTGCAAAAAGCACACGATGGGTTACAACAGATCCTAGTTAAACACACGATCAATATACTGTTCTGGATATAGTAGTTTTACCTTTCTAAAGGCATCCACGACCATCTGAATCCATTAAAAATATCTTGCACTGCACATGCATATTAGTCACTCCCTCAGACTAATAAAACCTTATTGAATTCTCTGAACAAGACTTTTTATAGCTTCATCCCCACATTGTTACGTCACTCGATGTAGTATAGCGCCCCTACGGTCTGTCTCATTAGTAACGGAACATATTTCACAGAACACTTTATTGCTACTAAACGCGAACCTATTTTTACATATCCTCAAACAATTCGAATTTTACAACTGACATAACCGTAGTGACGCACAAAGGTTTTAATTTTAGTTAGAGGATCAATTGGGCTTCCGTGCTGAAGCGAGAAACGCGGAAACCGGACCGTTTCCACAGTAATAATGCATCGGCCGGCGCTATTTGTGTAATGAAAGTGGAACTACCACAGGCGTCGGGATTTGTCAGTTCACGCCCGGCTGAGTTTGTAACAAACTGGCCAGTGTGTGCAAACGAACAGAACAGACAGGAAATCTAATTTTGTCTCACTCACGTGCAAATTTAGCATTACAGATCACAATTAGAACTCTAATTAAAATAGTGACTAACATATATATAAAACATTTATTGAAATTACAAAATATATTCAGAAACCAAATTATAAAATTACGTATAATTGTTATAAAACATATTTGGCAGAATCAACTCAAAAACAACTAATTTAATTCACAGTTTAAGTCATGTATGTATATAAAATTTAATGCCTGACTGTAATAGGTAAATTTTATACAAACCAATCTATAAAGAAAAAAGATTTATTCAACACAGTAACTCATACTTAAAACCGGATACTTACAAATCAGATCTAAGTACACACTAAACTAAAAATAATCATACATTCCCAAATTTAAATAATATTACTTTGTTAAAAAAAATTTCCAAAAGTCAAAAATTGCCACTATGGAATATTTCGAAATATTTAAACATAAAATAAATAATAAATTATACCTGAAAAAATCCAAATCAATACCAAAAACTATAGCATTTTTAATAAAATAATAAATATTTTAATTATATTTTGATATGCATTAAATACAACATATTTTTATATACATATAAAACATGAATTGAATGTAGTTTATATAAAACACCTGTTACTAACAATTAGTTTCAAAATTTCATTAATTTGTATCTTCTGAAAAGACAGTTAATACTGTCGAAACAGTCTAAATTATAAAAAAATATATTCTTGTAAAAAACAAATTACTCATTATATATATATATATATATATATATATATATATTGCGATGTACAAGGTCGCATAGAATAATTAAGTCGATTTCTTAGATATGGAAATGTTGGCTTTAATCAAAGATTTTCTTAAATTTAGTCTGCACAGAGTTTACTACAGTTTATATTAACACAACAAAATTAATAGACAAGTTTTTAATACAAATAAAATAAATTAATAGTTCTGTTTAAATAAATAAATAAATAATTGCTTCTTCGTAAATAAAAATTAATAAACGGTTTCTGTTGACCTTCAATATAATGTACTTTCAATAATACCTTCAATGTACTTTAAAATAATTCTTACACACTAAAAACATACTCGTTAATTTCTATAAGTTTCTGTTTCTTATTAGTTTATTATTGTTTTATTTATTAATTAGTCCTGTTTAACAGTATTTGGCGTTTGTTTAACGTCCAGAGGAAGCTAAAGCTAAACTTTATTCGGGAAGGTGAGGTGCAGCACCCGTTGGAGATCTTGGATGGATTCAGTGTGTGCACTGATGGGGCAAAACCGCCAGTACGTATGATTATTATTTAAAACACTGTCTACACCAGAGATTTTCAAGCTGCGTTTCGTGACTCCAGGAAGGGGAAAAACTCTTTTCGGCATTATTTCCTCAACCTAACAGGTATACAGAAAAGATTCGCACTGACTAGACAGCAATCGGTTTAGTGAATAGAACTTTCTATTATTCCACATTTTTATTACAGTTATTTTGAATATAGTATAAGATTATCTCGTGGATCGTAAAATACGAATGTGCAGATTGTGTAGTCTCCCAGCTACCAACAGCAGTTTCATAGGGTACGTGCACAGCGTAGAACACTAACACAGAATACTCGCATAGGTTGTAGTATATTGCACACGTATGACGAGGATTAAATAATGGCCGTGGAATAGGCGATAGTGCGGGTGAGAGGAAGTTGTACGTAACGGGTTGTCTTCTAAATTAGATCTAACGATGGGCCACGATAGCTGTACTGATCTGGCCGAAAAATGTACTGTTATAGTAACACTTCTCGCTGGTACATTAGCCATTATTCTGTACAGCAGACAACAAACTAGGGAACAATAAAAGCACGCTAAGTATTCACATTAAAGTTTAAAGTTGTAGTAGTTACCTAAAAGCTCAGTATGTACGGATTTATTTGTTTTATATATAATTTTTTAAAGTTTTACGTACAGTTTTTTATTATTTATAATAGAAAATTACTTGTATAATTAATTATTCCTTTATTCTCACTTTCTACGATGCACCCAAAATACTTTTTGTATTTAATTAGTACTGTTGTTTTCACCTACTAAGAACCCCCTCCCACATTGACTACTTTTGAACCGTCACTGACTGTTATATTTGTTGGTACACATTTGGATCTTAATTTTACAGATTATAACTAATTTATAGAAAAGTGTGTTACAAAAAAAAACATTTCTTTAAAAGACGGCTGTGATAGATTTAAGACATTTGAATCTAAATGAGGAACTTTTTGTCATCACAGATGTGCACTGTTCGTGTGTATTGTGCATGTGTTTTGTGAGTATTGTGTTTTTTCCTAGTGTTTATTTGTATTTTTAAGTTTTTGAAGCTGTACTACGCGAACTTTTGTTATTACTATTCTGTCGACTCTCTGTCACTTATTGGTAGAGTATTATTTATTACATTTCATGTATTACTTTATAATTAGCCTGAAAACGGCTGTCGACTCTTTGGGTGACCGAAATGTCGCATTATATTTATTTTGGATGGAAAAGTCCGTCATTTAGATACAAATAAAATTATTGTTTGTTTCTCTACGTTTAATTAAGACAATCATTTAAAACTCAATTATTAGATACTAATGCTGCTAATTCCCTGGTATGCACGCCATTCATCTGTCATAATTATGGTACCAGGATGATCGTATTTTTCAACTAATGGTAGGAGAGTACCTGCACTTCGGTCTTCTACGGCGCACATAAAACTCTCCTTTGTCTCACGGCAGTATTCTCCAAATACCCACTGCTGTGGATATTGCCGCCCTTGATGGTTTTTTCGCCGTGAAAACAGCGTTTCGTCCGCTTCCACTGTCATATTGGGACCGCCAATCTTCTTGAAATGTTGAAGGAGATGCGATGCGCACAATCCCCATAAATATTTTATTTTACGACAACCACATTCGCTGATTCGTATTGCACAACACTTCACTTATCTGACACCATCCAATGGTAGAATTCCACCACCGATGGTAGCAAATAGGCCTACGTGTACATTGACCAATGCTATTTCGGTGTTGCAACACAGAACAACAGAAAAGGCAACAAACTAGAAAACTGTGTAAAATTAACTAACTAATGTATTCAAATACACAATTTAACGCCAACTAATCCGGACACCGAACACAGCACATATTAGAATATTCGCTCATGCAAAGATCTCTCGACCATGTAACGAGCAAGTACATACCGGCTCAATCGTGTTATACAGGATGCATTCTGAGTATTATACTGGCTGCGTAATTAACGCAATGTCCAATAAATACGTCCTTAAAAGTACAAAACTTTCGTTTCCTTTGTTTTGACTCGTATCCCACATGTTTGTTGGCCGATAGAAACTCTGTAATGATTATAATTCCCTTCTATTGATTTATGATGAACCGTTTTAATACAATATACATAATTTCTAACGGGTGGAGGAAAATCACACGTCCCATGATTTGAAATGCAACTCCGGACCGAAGGATTCTTTTTTCCCTTCTTCTTCTCTAATACTATAAAGTGAGTCCTGGCTTCCATCACTAATCTTCTCCGGTGTTTCCTATCCATTGGCATCTCAGCGTAATCCCTTACATAAATTCTTCTTACATCTTCCAGCACATCATCCAACCCCCTTATCATACGTCGACCCCTCTTTCTGCATTTATAGACTTGCTCCCTCAAAATATTCGATAACTAGATTTTTTCCATTTCACTTGAGATTCCAGTTATTGAGGTTGCATTGTATTTATCATTTCCAACAATTATTATAAAATTGTATCTTAAAATTGTATCTGTTTCTTAACTTACAAGAACTGCTTATTATTTATTTCCTATTAATACTTTATTCTTTTTCTGTGTTTATATAATATTGTATTTTAATGTTGCGTGACTTTTCAACCACCCGAGTAATCGAAATTTGCTTTTAACGATTATATCTGTAATTAGGGAGAAGAACAGATAGAGTAAAGGAGAACGCTGTTTTTAGGTACGTTCTGGTTAAGCGCCTTCAACTCAGAGGATATGTTACATAGGAAAACGCTATTTATCAGTATGTGTTACATAAAGCATCGGTCATGTAGGCCTATAATACATGACTTGATAGGATACGATAAAAATAAATCAAAAGTATAGAATATGTATAGGATTAATTATAGGGTAAATAAATGATACGATAGATAAAGGAAGATTATTGGAAAAGATTTTACGGTATGCGTTTCACATGACAAATTCCAACTGTTCTCATTAAAGTTTTATACAATTAAATTTTAGTGTTCCTACGAATATTATCTTATTACCTTAGTATAAAAAATTGTATGTTCGTGTAAACATTTAACTTTACGTAAAACTTTCTGAACGTTTTCAATCGATAATCGGCAAAATGCACCAGTCTTGTTGCCATCGTGTTCCGTATGCCGGCAGATTCAGCGTTTCATGGCAACCCGCATACGATAGACATAATAACATTACGTCTTAATAACTTCGTTAAAAATAAACCGTTGTTTTCGGTGCGAACATTTTATACTGCTACGCTGACTTTTACGCACAGAATATTAACATTATATTTCTGGAGCACGCTTACTGGTCCAGAGCGTGCAATAAAATTACAAAATAAACAGGAAAGTAGGTAATGTCGGCAGTAAATAACAACAAAATATTTACTTCTCCTACAACGTCGCTTCCCACTCTCTCCTACTTTCAAATCCTTTTTCTTTGTACTCCCTCTCTTTCTCACTCACTCTCTCTCTTTTCTCTCAGCCGTCCTTCTCCCTCTCCCACTCTCTTACGAGACCAAATAACCATTCTCAGTATAAACAGTCTTCTTTCTTATTTCCAAGATTTGAGCACATTGGGTGTGTTTCCATTGAACAGTTTGCCATTACTGACCGTGTCGCCTAACATTCAGGCATGTCTTTTAGGATTCGTCTTACTGGTTTTCTACCTGTTTCCTTTGGTTTAATCAAGATACATGATACACTTGATTTACAGATCTATAGATCAGTACACTACTTATCTACTGTTCCGATCCTCTTGAACCTAAGAAACTTAACCTTCTGTGGAAATGTGAGTTCTGAAGCCCCAATTATTCGTCCGTGCGTACCACATATTCATTTACTAAAAACACCTTTTTCCACAATATTCTACAATTGTATTTCCGTTTTCGTCCAAAGCATGTTTTTTTACGTGTGGCTGTATCTGCACTCAATTTTCTTTACTCACACGAAACGTATAGTTTTTTTTTAACATAATCTACAAACGTAAAGTTACCTAACCTATTGTTAGTAACCAAACGTTACTATAGACTAACATAATAAAGTAATTCTCGGTCTCTGTTTCTGTATACCTTCTGTGTCTCTCCTTCAGTCCCCCTCACTCTGTTATACACGCGCGCGCGCGCCCATAAATCACCACCTTAATGTTATATCTTGCCACAATACATATTTTGATGTACGTCTATAATATTTTTTTTGTACATGGGCCTATAGAAAATGCAGTGATATTTTAAGTAGTGGAAAACAGGAATCGATATGTGAGGTGAAGTATTTTTCCACATTCAAAAGAAGGGGACGAGGCTATGTGTGTAGAAGTTGTATTTTGTTTGTGTGCATATAGCCAGCTGATACCTGATTTATTCAAGACAGGAAGTCCTGCCTCTGTTTATAGTGTTTTTGAATGTGTGAGTGATTTCGGTTTGGACACGAATAACTAATAATAATTCTATATGTTTGAATACAAATTCGCACGTTTTAAATACATTTTTCGAACACATAACTGCCATTAGAGGACGCGCGAAGAAACGCGTATATAGACACAAATTGAGTGAAAATTACGTGATAATACCTATATTAGTTAAAAATAATTGTAATTATTTTGTTAATTAATTATGAACCATTAATTTATATGTACTGAAGGAGTCAAAAATCACGAATCATATAGGTACAAATACTGGTTTTTAAATCAACCCAGTCATTAGTTCCAAAAAGACGTAAAAGTGATTTGTTAAAACTGACGCTTATGGAGGACATAAAACATTTGATATGGCATCCAGCAAAGCAGACCTGTCGATTTTCAGAACACTATAAGTACCACGGATATTACCAGAGTAAGGCAGAGACTTTGGTAATAATGACAGGTGACTATGTCACTCTGACCATCGACGTGGTAGCGCCAGAATTTGCATCGTCACCATCATCCAGTGAACAAATCACACACACACACACACACACACACACACACACACACACACACACACACACACACACACACACACACACACACACACACACACACACACACACACAACGATAACGCTGCCACGTTAACAACAGCGTTTGAAAGCAAGTGAAAATTGAACAATTATTTAATAAAAACATACTGCAAATAAACAGAGACTTGATATAAGTAAAGGAAGTATGAATACATCATTGTATTTAGTGTAAATAAAAAACATTTTAATAATTAATAATTAACCTGTATTTTTAGTATTTATTTTATAACAATTTTTCTTTTTAATTAAAATGAATGTACAATAATTAATGTTTATTAAAATGAAACAAATATTATTTTAATTTAACACTACAAGTGAACTTCATTTTATGTAGTAAATATTTGAATTGTATTTTATATACGATTTGCAATATTCAAAATAATTGTTTCAATTAAGTATTTTATGTCAGACACCCAAGTATCTGAATATTTTTCGTATTGTTTTAACATTATTTATGGATGTTTTATATTGTGTGTAATAGGTTTTCATACTTTGTAACCAGCTTCTTACAAAAATAGGATATTTAAATTATGAATAGTTTTCTAACAATCAATTATTTTTTTTTATATATTTTATTAGTTATTCCATGTCATTAAAATCTTTGTAGTTTATCCGTAGAAAATCATATAAATTAAGGATGAACAAACTACGACGATTACGGGCAGATAAGTCTGAAAGGATTTTGGAAAAATCAGAATTGTTTACGCTGTATGCGTCAGGAAGTGACGTAAACATCAATAATTGTCGAGTAACTATATCACTACACGCTACGTCACTGTCCTCAATACAGATACTGTCTCCGCGCTCGTACGCTCAAGCATCTGTTTCATTAGCTACACTCACACACATTATGTTTGTAATCTTTGTAATACTAAGCTAGTCTGTGTAATTATATTTACTTGAGGTTGCTTTTAAATTAGTTTCTAGAAAGTAGATTAAACGACTACGCTCTTACGAACGCGATACGGTATGCTTGCTGTTTGTAAACTCCAAACTTGTTTTCCGAGCTCTTATGATTTATCGATATGTTCTTCTACTAGTTCATGCCGCCAATATACGAAAACTAAGTTTTGGGATGAACACATAAGCAAAATAATAAAAAACGTTGTATTAAATACGGTCAGTTTTATATAAAATATTATTAAATATTATGCTCACTGAGCTGCAGAACTCGCTCACACTATTTTGAAAGAAATACATTTATTATTACATAAATATCGAAATTATATAATTATTCAATAATGGGAAAAATTAGGAAACTCTCGATTACTCTACTGTTTCTTTAATAACATAACAATGTAGTGAACACCATCTTATAAGAAACACTAACAATTCGAAACATTCAGATTTGGATTACAAATAACCTCTTAGTCTAACGCCCTGCTGAATTTTACAAATTAAAAAAATTTTGATCTCTTTACTAGAGCCCTAGGGTCCCAAAGTGTTCAAATTTTCAAAACTAAAGACTACATTCACGGTTTAGTTACAATTCTCTTAAATTTGATATCCCACATTAATTTTTACGATTTTTATCAAAATTTTCGGCCACTTTTTAGGCCCTGACATCCAAAAATTTTGAAATTTCAAAAATTGAACATTATGTTAAGATTTGGTTAAAATTCTCTTTAATTTGATACGGGCTTTTGCAATTTTTTTCGGTTGACGCGTTCAAAAATTATCGTGAGACATAAATTATCCTATACAGATAGACAGCCAGCCAAATCCCAAACGGTCAAGTTAAAACTGAAAACTCGCTTCGCTCGTTCAATAGTGGAAGAAATTTTAATGAGCTTCTTTTGATTTACCAGAATTGAAATATTTGAGGCTACACGTAAATTTAGAAAATTAATACAAATAGATGAATCGTTTTAATGATACTCAGCAGTTATTCTGAAAACAAACGAAATAAATAAAACCTAAGACACGTTTTTAATCGCCTACTAGAAAAAAATTTAAACTTAACTCGCAACTTTTCTGCCACTTAGAAAGATATTTTATAACTTTTTGAATTAAACCTTATTTTGTTCGCCATATGACAACATAATTAAAACAACTAATTATCCAAACGGAATTAAAACACCTGTATTAATTCCGTCTGATGTTTTGCAAAGCAGTAAAAAGTTAACTACTGTATTATGTTTTTCTACGTCTCCTGGGGTTTCCTGGTAACTTTTTGGAGTATCCGGGTCCTAGCATTCTCTAAAAGATAAATTACGAGTTAAAAACAGGCCAAATGTAAAGGAATGTACAATTTATTTTGGCGTTTGACTAAGTCTAATCTGATAAAGGATTCTCACGTTTAAAAAGTTTAAACACATACTGCATACCACTATTTTGTGAGTAATCAAATAGACCTATTTTCTATAATGTTAAAAATATATAATTTATTCACTTACCTACAGGAACGAATATATGTTATAGTGTAGTTGCCAACACTTCTTCCAACTGTATGTGACTTTCCATTTTTCCGGGTTTTATAAGCTGCGAGCGGCGGTCAAGAAATCTAAAAGTCGGCATACAAGCTTCGCGCGGCGGTTAAGAAATTTATAAGTCAACATACAAGCTGCACACACGGTATGCGGCCTCCTGACCGAGAGCTTATACAAGCTGCGCGCGGCGGTCATGAGATGTAGAAGTTGGCATACAATCTGCCCGTGAGATCTGCGGGCTCCTTACCGAGAGCTTATACAAGCTGCGGGCGGCGGTCATGAGATATAGAAGTTGGCATACAATCTGCCCGTGAGGTCTGCGGACTCCTTACCGAGAGCTTAAACAAGCTGCGTGCGGCGGTCAGTTCTGCTCGCTCTAAGCCAGAGGTTAAAACAAAAGAGGACCTCTGTTTTATAAATTATTGTTGTTATTTCGTGATTGTTTATAAGCTAACAAATTGCCAAAATTAATGTGTACGCTGTGATTGGATTAAAAAATAGCAATTTGCCCGTTGGGAGTGCTAATATGACATTGTTAGGAGTAGTAGGTTAAAAAACTCAAATTTTGGTTGCAATTCCTCTGTATTCCTCAGTGTACCGTTACTCTGATTCATACAAAAGAGAAAGCTCTATAAAAATATACGACAAAACACAATACGAAACCTCAACCAGTATGATACCTCTATTTTCACTACAATACAAAACTTATTGCAATACTGAAATACTGAAGTACGTTATTGGAGAAAACTTTACTTCTTATGAGATGCATAGGCCTACAATGTTTTTTATAAAATCAAATATAAGGATTTTTCTTGTCGAACTGAGAATTATTAATACTTAAAAATGTTAGCCTTTTCACAAACTGTAAGTTTTGTGTTGTTATTATTGTTATTTTTATTTTTATTATCAATATTTTATCAAACAAAATAAAATAATAGCACATTCCTGATAACTTAGCACCGAAAATTATATAGCATATTTTAATCTCACAATTTTTAAACGATTGTTCTGTTATATTTTGAAAATATAATGTCATTAGCAAATGAAACTATCAAGGTACACCATTTTGCACTAATGTTTCTTGAATTTTTACAGGTAAAAAAAAAATTCAATATTGAGAATGTCATAGTGTGCTGTCCCAATAGGGAAGCTAGGCACCGCTTTTTTTCGCCGCCCGCATTAATGGAAGTAGCAGGTCTCCAAGAGGAGGCTCAAATGTTCTGTTCTACACAGTAAAATATTGCCTCGCGCGTAGCTTGTATAGACCTTTTGGGGATTGTAGAGTGTGCCTCAAAATTCCTTCGATCGCCGCGCGTAGCGTAGGCTATAGGCCTATAGACCCCGAGTTGCCTGGCGCGCAGCTTGTATAGACTTTTTGGAGATTGTAGAGTGTGCCTTCGACCGCCGCGCGCAGCTTGCATAAATCAGCTTGCACTAAACGTTATCGGTGTACACAAAAATTAAAACGGTCATAAACAGGATATTATTAAAATAAATAAGTTGTTAATAAGTAATGAGCACATATAAAAACTAAAAAAAAATGAAATTATAAATGTGAATAGATTATAAAGAATTAAAAAAAATGTAATTTGTATGTTGCGCAGAGATTCATCCTCAAGTTAACTACCTCTCATGTTACTGCGCATAACTGTTGTAACACATTTACGTACAGTAGACTAACTATACTGTAGTGTAACAGTTACGAAGACCTGTTGTGATAACTCAGGTTGACATTTATACACCTTTTTCTCACCTTTTCTATCTACTGCATAAATTAAAGTAATTGTACTATACAACAATCCGTACAAATTTTTGTACAGATGAAGAACGAATTACATGGCTTTGAATTTGAAAATATACTGGACAGAAACAGACGTTCACACGATGCATGTTATGGCGTGTAGTCGTGTGGGGATTAGTGTCTGCCTCCGAAGTGACGAACATAGTGATCAGAATCTGGTGCGCACATAAACTGTACGAACCATCAATAAAAAATAATCTCTATATTTTTAAAATTAATCATGTCCCTCTTTCTTGGAGACTGCAGGAGAAACGCTAAAAATTGTGTTCGGAAACGAAGGTAACAAAACAAAGCAGGTCTACCTGTCCATAAGAACAGATAAATCAGACATCCAACTAATTGACCAAGAAATTTAAGCCTGCAGTGACTACACGTAATTAGGAGTAGATTTGGACACAACAAGGAGAGGTGTCAGAGACTTCTGAAAGCGAATAACACAAGATCACGAAGTGAACTATAATTGGACGCTCGAATGCAACACTTTAAAGCTACATATTGCAAACAGACGGAAATTATTATTTACAAAACTCTTAGCAAAAGTGTTTTATTGCACGGAGCAGAGACGTCTTGTCCTGTTGTTGTAACCTTTACCTGCTTGGATCACTGGTTGCTGCTGCACCAACGTACCTCAGACTTATAACGACACAACAATCTTGTTTTGCATCTATTCAGGTCAGGTGTTCCCCTAATTCGTCTTGTAGCTCTGCAGTTTCTCATCAGTTGTTCCACACTCAACTCATTCTCTATAGTTGCATTTCTTGTCCTATCCTTTTTTGTTTATCCTTTAATTCTTCTGAGGAATTTCATTTCCAACATTCGCAGTCACTGTTCCTTACCATTGTTAAATTCATGTTTCATTCCCGAACAGCTCAGGGCCAGCCCCAGCGCTTCTGCCACCCTGTGCAGTATTTATGAGTGCCGTCCCTCTTCTTATTTTAACTCGGAACACATTCACGCGCACTAGACCTTCTCAAAAGATACGGCGATTGCCTTCAAATGACGACTAGAAATGTTTGCATTGTTGTGTTTATCAAATAACTAGAACTTTTTCGCGTTTACGATGCGGCGAACGGTTACAATAAAAATTTTAGTGACAATACAAGGAATCGTGAGACAATAAAAATGTATGCCTATGTGATGACTTAAAATATTAACTGAAATATAACAAAAGTAATGTATCATAGACGTTAGTTAAAAAATACTCGTCTAGCTTTTGCACTGGCAACCTCCATTATGACTTCGTTGTAATCAAATGATTCAGCTAACTGATGTTCTATAGACAGTCGCCAGACCACTCAGGTGAGTCTCGGACATACTCGATCTGAGATAAGTTTGAATAAGTTTGAGCTTCGCTTCGAAAAAGTCCTTTCTCCTCTTGCCACTGTCACGTAATTTTTACTGATCTTACATATTGTGATAAAACTAAGTGAATAATTTTATTTTTCCCTCAAAATTTTTATTTCAAAACTTAACATCCCGGAATCTGCCGCCCTTTAAAATTTGCCGCCCTGGGCGGTGGCACGGTTCGCCCCTGCCTGAAGCCGGGCCTGGAACAGCTTTAAAAGGAAGGACCAGCGTATAATATAAGTCGATAAGCATCTCGCACTGGATTTATTTTTAATTTTATTGCAAATCTTGATATTACATTATCACAATTTCCCGGGCTGTCTATGCTTAATTTAACACGTTTCATCCTTACTCATGACGGGCATCTTCAGTGGCGCTGGAACACAGACACTGTCAATCCTGACGGACCTTATTTATGCTGCAGTCGCCGTGCTTATATATAAGAACTGCGTCTCTCTGCAACCGATCAAAATTAGCGGCTTCATTCGCGAATATTTGTGGTCTGTATTCCCGCGCCACTGAAGATGTCAGTCAGTCGTACGGACGAAACGTCTGGAAATAAACAAGGACAATCTGGACCACGGTCTAACAGTCAGAAAATTGTGATAATGTAAACACCGGCTGTGAAAGCTTACGATCATTTACACCGGCTGTGATAACCTTGATATTGTCAATTTTTAATTAAGAAAGTTGTGTTAGTGGTTATAATCACAAACAGAATAATCACTGTTGCACACCACTATAGAAAAATTATTTCGATTAGCGCTTTCAAGCTTCACAGCTCATCGTCAGGTCAGAAATCTGAAATCGGATTTCTGATCTGACGAAGAGCTGTGAAGCTTGAAAGCGCTAATGGGAATAATTTTACTATAGTGGTATGCAACAGTAATTACTCTGATTGTCAATTTTGTTGACAAGATCCCTATCGTATTCATAAGTGACACCACAACAATGCAGGAAATTCGACGTAGTAGAAATGGATGTGTTTAGAAAAATATTAGGAAGATCCCAAAGACAGAGAAAATGGAATGAAGATGTAAAACAGCAAATGGGCGTTCACGGTTCTCTAATGAGTACTACTGGAGGAAAACAGATGATACGGTAAGGGCATGCCCACAGGATGGAGTGGATAAGATTCCAAAAATCATGACGTGCGCTCTTCCAAATCACCACAAGCTGGGATGACGTGAAACGTGTAACAGATTCAATGGGCTCAAGGGGGCTGAGTGAGGGTCAACGTATGATGACAGACCATCGTAAAAGTTCAGCGTCGGTGAACTTCGTCAGACTTTTTGAAAGCTCTCCCAATATGCAGCCACGGTAAAGGAGGGGACACACTGTCCACAAAAACAATTTGTCTCGAGGTTCTTCACAGATCTGCCAGGCAATGCATTTCATACATAAACATGTATACATAAACACATACAACACATGTATGTACTAATGCACGCACACACGTTTAAATATGTAATTATTTGATTGTCTTGCGATAGAAAATTTATTATTAATTACTCATTACAATTGAATTATTTATTTGATATGTGTTTCAATTAGTTATTTCCACTGCAGTCGTACTGACTTAGCTAAACTAGAGCTCTTGAAAGGTGTCATCTTTTACCTTAGCTTCATGAACTTTTTTAAATTTATGTTCTTTTTTCTCGGGATCTACGAAAGGTAGGGCCCTGAAGTTTTTTCAGAGTATCTTATGTATATATTTTAATTTTTAACATGAGGGTTTGTAAAAGTTTACTTAATACTTGCACATTTATAAAATAATTTATGCAAAAACACGGGTAAAAAGTACGTTTACATAACATTTGTTTTCCAGTACCGCACAACAGTTTTGAAATTCTCTGTGTTAAAATAGTTAGTAGACATGACTATATCTGTGCAGAATTTCGCTACTACATATTTTACAGAGCCTGAGAAAAAGGCTCATGAAAATCGCCTATTTAACATTGGTTAGATGTGATGTCCGAATTCCCTTAAGAGGAAAGTGTTGCTGAAGGAGAAGATAACCGTACATATTCTACATCGGTGTAGTACTCGAACCACATTAATTAATTAATTTTAAATATAATGAAGAAAGTCGTGTTAGTGGTTGAAATCACAAGCAGAATGATCACTGTTGCACGCCACTATACAAAATTATCCCGATTAGCGCTTTCGAGCTTCACAGCTCAATAAATGAATCTTTCCGATCTGACGATGAGCTGTGAAGCTTGAAAGCGCTAATCGGGATAATTTTATATAGTGGTGTGCAACAGTGATCATTCTGCTTGTGATTTCAACCACTAACACAACTTTCTTCATTAAACTTCTGTTAAGATGTGCAACTCATTTCCGATCTGACGATGAGCTGTGAAGCTTGAAAGCGCTAATCGGGATAATTTTATACAGTAGTGTGAAACAGTGATCATTCTGCTTGTAATTTCAAATAATTTACTAAATTTAACATTAAAATATAATTCTATATATACATTTACACACGCTCTTGTGTGTGTGTGTGTGTGTGTGTGTGTGTGTGTGTGTGTGTGTGTGTGTGCGTGCGCCTTGCGTGTGTGCGCGCGCGTTCTTTAAGTGAACTGTATTCAGGAATGATCTGTTGTTACGAGTTAAAATAAAACTATGAGTCATGCAACAATTTCATTGATTACAAAATTAACAAAATCCTCTTTGGTCACTGTAAAAAAATGGTCATAGCATTGTATAACCCTTATCGTCTTAGTTCAGACATGGGAAATGCATTAATATTAACAACATCGCGTTATCAACAATGGCGGTTGAACGCAGTAGATATAATTTCAAGTAGGCTTATGCACTTATCTTAACCAATGAACACTGTGTACATAGCACGAATCGCATTCTGATAACGACTGACTTCCGCAACACAAGTATTTATAAGATGCAAGGCAAAAAATATTATGATACGCGTGTTATTTTTTAATTTTCTTGTTTGTTATTAAAATAATTCGCTGCGATGTATAATGAAATCAAATGTATATCTTGCATATTTTGATTTCTGAAATATAAAAGATATAGGCTACTCAATGAAATTTGCAATATTTTCACAATTTTCAAATGTTGTTTTTTCTTATCTCTGTAGAGCATAAAATTAATTACAGATAGGCGTCATTCCGTTTGTTCAGAGTAGTCTCAAGGACGACTGGTCAAGGACGACTGGGCAGATTTTCGTATGTTTTACTATTGTATTGAACATGAGTCGAGAACATTCAGCAAGATGCGTGAAATCGTGTTCTTTAACATTTCCGTAGTAAGTACGCAGAAAAATCACATTAAATACACGATAACAGTACGTCTTAAGAGCGCGTCTAGCTGCCAATCCAGTTTCCAGAGCGAAAGATAAAAAATCAAGCCTTTGATTTTCTGCGCGCGGAAGAAGTGAATCCCTGTTAGGCTTGGCTTTGTTCAGTTGTGTTTGGAGCTGGTTATATATCTTATACTATTATTTTTAGGTATCATTATTATTATTATTATATTAATTATCACTTTAATATTAATATTCATTTATCTATAGTAAACGAAAATTGTAAATTATATTACGTTAATAATATATACATTAAAATACAATTTTGCCAAACAAGGTTCATTGGTAAAATCCACATTAAATTTGACAAGAGATACCATATCACTCCTTTCAGAATCGGTGCTGAGACTGAAATACCAGCTGGATTCATGTTCTGTCATAGTCGTATGTAAACATAGTTGTGACCGTACTGCTTTGTGCTAGCCAAGGAGCGTGTTCATGATCCGTTTGTGTTCTTGCTGGTTAGCACGATTTCTCGCATTGAGTAAACAAAGTTTTAATCTGTGAAACACCCAGGCGGACAACGACGTTCTTAGTAAAACAAGTTCAGAAAAATCGTGGGAGAACGTACACTAATATCGTGGTACAAAGAACTCTTAAATTTATGCCTGTCACCGTTAACTCATATCGGTCACGTGCAATATCGGGGCGAATCTTTAGTATTTAGAAACCAAATGTGCGCATTCTACTAAATGATCATTACATACTTTTGTGTACCTGTTCTTAATAGAATATGCCGGAGACAGGAACTATCTGATATAGAAATTCTCTATCTGAAGACAGTGACTGTTTACCTCTTCTCACAACCAAAATCGTTTTATTTTGAATAAAGCGTTTTATGTAATCTTAAGTAAAATTTGATAGAAATCATACAACACTACAGAAACAAATAAAAGTATTTAATATGTCAACACATGTTAACAAACAAAAGATATAAAAGAAGGCTTAAACATAAGAAAAGTGAAAAGATATGTATACCCATGTAAGAAAATATTCTTTGTAAGCAGGAGCAGAGACCGGGGGGATACTAAAAAAATCACAACAGGCAGTCAATTCAAACCTTTATTTTTATGCTCCAGTTGTAAAAAAATAAAATTTTAACATAGTGTATTATATTGTACGGATTGTTACATCATACTACTGTTTAGTAATATCAAAAAATATTAACTAAAAAACTGATATCAAACACAGCTAATAAAAAATTTTAAATGTTTAAAAGAATTTTAATAACGAAGTATTGAAAGTATTACAAAATACTTCGTGTTCTTTATGTTCTGTAATACGTAGGCCTGTTGCGTATTAGACTTAGGCCTACATGCTGTAAAATAATCTTGGCATATACTGTAGTATCTGCTGCCAAAAACAAGATGATGCGAGAATATTTGACTGTAACCATCCGGGAATGAATGAATGAATCATATCCTTTGACATGGATAACGTACACCAAGAGAGATATGAAAGAAAGGCAGTTCACGAACGGTGATTAGAGTAATAGAATAATGTAAAAAGAAAACATGGATGATAAATTTGTAGTAGGAAAAGAGCGGGTAAAAAAGTAAAATTGTAACAATGTTTATTAAAAATAATAACTGACCTACTCCGAAGTGTAGTGCTTAACGTCGTCACTGCTGGGGCTCTGTACTATTTGTACGCACTATACTGAAACCAAATGGTAGGATGATATATAGAGCGCTTTCTGACAAGAATATGAGAATGGCAGCTGAGGACTAGGAGTCTAGTGCTTAACGTCGTCACTGCTGGGGCACTGTACTATCTGTACGCACTATCCTGAGGCAAAATGGTAGGATACAGCGCTTTCTGGACCTACTCCGCAGTAGTGCTTAACGTCGTCACTGCTGGGGCCCTGTACTATGCATACGCACTATACTGAGATGAAATGGTAGGATGATATATAGAGCGCTTCCTGGACCTACTCCGAAGTGTAGTGCTTAACGTCGTCACTGCTGGGGCCCTGTACTATGCGTACGCACTATACTGAGACCAAATGGTTGGATGATATATAGAGCGCTCCCTGACAAACAATATGAGAATGACAGCTGAGGACTAGGCGCAGGCTTTGCGCTACTCGATAAAAGTACTACATGTCAAGCCACGTTGTATACCTGTTTGTATAGGAATTATTTTAATAATAGTGCTTGGTCATTCACTGAAGTTACTTGAGTGTCTCTGTAACTTGTTGACAACATATAGCCTAATGTCAAGGTGAATATCAAAGTTTAACACATTGTGAAATAAAGGACTGTTGAAAGTAAAAGGTATAGTAATGATAATAAAGGGCCAAAGAACACGATGATATGGATATGCATGCGGAAAGAAAGCGGGATCAGCTTTCAAGGAAAGCACTAATTGGAACACATGTGGAGTAAGAGCAATTGGAAGCCCAGACAGTCGAAGGAGGATCAAGCAATGACGGACGTCAAAAGTGTGGGAGTTGTATGATTGGGGGGGGGGGTGAACAGAATAGGGAAAGTAGAAAATGAATGGCTGCAGGAGCAAAGAAATACATAAACCAAAGAATCATTCAATTAAACGAAAGAATATGTGTAATGAGCAACCACAATCAATGGGTTTAAGTAACTCCAAAAAGTTAACGATAAAAAGTCTTCCATTTATTGATAAGAAAAGTTCCAACCATTCAGAATTCTAAATGTTACTTTGCTAACAAGCGTTTCTAATGGCAAATGGTGGTCGCGTTCGAGTGAATTTCTGTCTACAACAAATAATTCCACGGCTTATCGGAAGCAGTATGGTAATTCCTAATTGTCGCCGTGAATATTTAATACCGTCGTCGTTCACGCGAACATTAACATTGAGATGTGTTATTCGCATTAATTATTTCGGTAATAATATTGTAAACGTTTTACATTAAATGCTATATGACCTTGTCCTGTAAATCGTCATCGGCCTTGAAGTGTACGCGTGCTCCTTGAGGGTGCTCCATGCTTAACAGCACTGAAATCAATACTGGCGGGAGGGGGAAGACAGGAACCGACTGTTTTACACGTGTTTGGTCTTGACGAATTACTAAATACCGGCAATGAACTCACAATACAAAGACACTGGCATCTGTTTGATAGACACGTAATTATATACCAATTGTGCGGGCATATAAAAAATTTGTTTTTGCAAACCTGAAAATTGTAAACAGGGTCATAACATAATGAAATAAATAAGATCTACGCGGATAGATACATATATAGGCGCGTGCGAGCACACACACACACACACACACACATACATTCAAATACAGACGCCCACGCACGCATAGATCACGTGAAATAACTTTTCGTAATGTCTTCTCTTTTCTCGGGTTTTTAATCTTTTCAATATTTCTTCATTCTGTCACATTTTTCTTTTCCTCTTCTGTCTGTCCAGAAAGTTTTTATTTGTACTTCCTCTTCTTTCTTAAAACCGCTGAATTCCTGAATCGTTTCCCTAAAAGTATCCCTGTCTACCGTTTGTTCTTCCGGTATGTTCACAAGATTTCTGCAAGATTGTTCACAACGCCTATGAGTTAATTAATTTCGTCTTGGAATTGTTAAAAAAAAACATCAAATATTATTTTCGTTAATCTCTTCGGATTCATTCGGATGAAGTGACCGTAGAATTCAACCCACCATTCCGGATAATACCTTTTTTCAGTTTCCAGACATAATTCTTTATTTTTTTTTCATTCATTCAGCTCTATTTCTCCTTGGGTCAAGATTCTTCATTAGTATTTTATGTTCCTATTTTTCTAATTCTTCAATTCTTCCTTTTCCGTGATTTTGAACTAAACCTCTGTTAAGTAAAGGTAGTCCGGTTTTATTACTTTATTGTAATGTTCTACTTTTCTTTTTATGGAGACCGATTTTTTTTTTGTAACGATCCTATATTGGTTGCTATGTTAATTCTATTTTCGAGGTCACATCTATTTCTCTCCTTGTATAAACTCTTGGATTTTATAATTTCTTATATACCTCAACAAGTTAAATAAATTTTTCCGATTAAAGAAGTTTTCAGAAAGCTGAAAAGCTTCGTCTCCTACCAATACATGAGGAACTAATTTTGGGGCTATGGTTGAAGTTAGACATTTAGTTGGTATATTCAATTTTCCCTTCACCAGTTTTTCGTGGAATGTAGGGTTTTTAAATATCAGAGAATCGCTACATTTCCCATAGGCGCCGACATCACTACTTATAAACCTGAAGTTTGCATCGCTAATTCCAAGTAACACCGGAGAAAAATATTTGTTCTAATTATAGAAAGGTTATCCATTACGAGGTGGCTTGTTAATCCGTAGGCCTATGTAAATAACTTCTACGGCTCACACGGCCCGAGTCAATGTTGTTAAACTCTGATGCCGGGCTGTTTGGCCGTGGTCCAGTCCTATACTCGCTAGCAGAGGTTTCGGTCGTGTTACCACAGTACTGTGGGCACTAACCTTGTGACATCTTACGCTCACAATTGCATTGATGATGGCCGCCAATGGCACGGCCGAAACTGCTAGCGAGTATAACACTGGACCACGGCCAAACAGCCCGGCATCAGAATTTAACAACGTAGGCCTATGTGTTTTCCATCTACAGTATCTATACAGTTAGGAAAGTGGGAAGTTTTTTGAATGAATTGGTTATTTCGTTCCACTCTTCTGTTGTCAGGCTCCCGTAAACACTGTCTTTCATTTTAAGTCATATTGCAGCACAAACTTCTATTATTTTTCGAATTGTAGTCACTGCCAGACGGAACAAGTGACATAATTCGCTATAAGAATTGCCGGATGCTAAATAGCTGAAACAAAGAATTTTTCTTAACTCAGACTTCCAGTTACAGAAAAAAATGGAAGAATTTACTTGATAGTTTCTTTAGACAACCAAGATGTATGAAAAATGTACTTAGTAGGTCTGCAGCGCCAAAACAATCTCCTTACGTCCATTGTATACAAGAGAAATTTTTAGAAGCGAAGCAGACACTAATCTTATGGTTTTTTAATATAAAATGTGTGATGATATCCTGCCAGTAAGCATACCTAGTGAGGACTCATCACACACTCATCCATCTTTTAAGAAAATTAAACCTCAAACTGGCATTGGAACGGAAGCGGTGAAAGTCTTAGAAAAAAGTTTAGAAATGCGAGAACCTGATTGACATATTATCGTTTTCTTCTATCATCAGTTGACAAGTTCAAGAAAGTACCAAGTCATTTAAAAATTGCAACTTCGTTAGAAATTATTAGAACTATTCAAAACGCGCAGATGTTTTCTTTGGAATCAATGCCAATACAATTTGAACAGTATCCTACCGAACAGTGTTATAGGCCTATAAATTCACAACATCCCGATCATGAAGCAGTTTACCAACAAGAATATTCTACGCCAGGATGGAAGATAAAATAGGAGGTACAAGGCCTGTGGGGAAATCTCAAATCATGTGGGTCGAACGGGGAAATCATGTGGGGAAATCATTACCTGAAGTACGGCAGTACGGTTGGTCCAGAGCAGAGGTGGCTTCCGAGAACAAGTGCGTGGGTGCGTGCACGCTCCCGCGCGCGTGTGGAAATCGAGTAGTACCACCGAACTCTTAAGTATTTGAAGGAAAAAGGGAACACTCGAGTGTCTTTGTATTGCTACAGCGGTATGTCGTAATAACAAACGTAGTTTTAATTTTATTAACAAATTTAATGTTTGTACATTATATTATAAACTAATGTTCATTAGTAAACAGCTTTTTGTAACAAAGTTAGGTTATTAGCAAGAAACGCACGAACTGCGGACATACATTGATGACACTTTTTATTCTTTATTAACATTTTTTGTTAAAAATAACCATAATTTATTACTTTACAATTTCATTCAAAATTATTTTATATATTGCAATTATAGTCGCATACTCGAATAATTTACAAACTCGTTGCCTTAGCTGTCATTGCTCATTGTCAGGGAATGTAAGCAAAATGGAAGATGCAAGAACAAGCTGGAGAGTGTTGTTGTGCAAGCACTCTAGAAAACAGCAAAGAAGTGGAGGTAGACCAAAAGGAGCATAGTTTTATTATATAAAGGAACCTGAGAATGATAAATATTATTGGTCGCAAGAGGAAAAGGCATGAGACACCCTAATGGAATGAGACCAAAGCAAAGACCTACCTTGCATGTGTCAAAGGAAGACGAGGGAAATTGTACATTCAGAGTTCTGAAGTAAAACAAACCACGGATGTCTACAATGTATACCACGTTAAAAAATATCCACTTTACTTATTCAGAGCACGAAGAGGAGTATCATGTCTGGATTTTCATATTTGTTATTAAACAATATTATCGTGTTTCTGATTTGAATACCAAATACCCGAGTGCTGATCCAAATACTGACGTGAATGTGGATAATCGAAATTTTTCACCCTTAGCGCGACAACCTAAGATGACCTTAACACGTCAAAGTCTCTACGACTTAATCAACATCTGTAATTCTGACTTTGTCTGCCAGGAGATCTAATTATGCGACACTGGAAATGTTTGACCTCATTGAGTCTCATCCGTAAATATTAGGAAACGTATTTCAATTAAAATCAATAAGTGATAGGAAATTAACAAGTTAAGGTACCTAATTCAGTATAAGTACCAAGAGACGTAAATAATGAAGATCTTCGAAACAGAAAGAGAAGTACAGAAACTGGTTCATGAAAACGGTAAAGTAGAAAAAAGTAAAGGAAAACTGTCGAAACTTCATTATGTCAATAAGGACACACAAAGTTCATTATTAATGGTAAAGAACGGAGTGGGCTGCTATAAGTGAATAGTAACAAAAATAAACCAAAAAATGGGAAATATAAAGGCAAAAGTAGAATGTGATGACAGAAACAATGACGTTTGACAAAGAGTAGAAATGCAAGAAACAAAGTGGGAAGTATCAACAGAGAAAACAACAAAATTGAGGGAAAAGAAACAGCAAAGTATAATAAAACTGGTACATAATGTAATAAACGGAACACCATTGGAATATTAGACTTTTGTCTTTTATTGATTTTTGTATTTCAATCTACCCAACACATAATCAGGAATACCCAACAACTCTTATTAACGGATACGAAAAATGACATGCAAAATGACATGCAAGAGAAGCTTCTACTTGAGCACTTCCTCTTCAGACAAGTACTACATCAAATACATTTTATGAATTACATATTGTTTTAAATGGTCCATCACAATTTAAGAAAATATGACCATTGAATCATTTGGCTTTAGTCTGCGTACTACACCACTGCATGGAGCACCTTGGCGAGGACAGCGGGGCTTCGTTTTTCAGCCTGTCGCTGTAATTGCTATTGCGTCGCTTTATTTCGTTTACAGCTGAAGGCATTTGTACTCTTTGGATTGTTCGGACACTAAACATAGTGCGTATGTTATGCTCTCAGTATTTTGTTTTGGAAGCACTGGGTAATTCCTAGGTTGGAGTTACTGGCGGTTCCCCATAGTTGTATGCCATAAAATTAGAGAGGTTTTTATAATTTTTTTTTAATTAGCGACTTGGTTTACAATGCCATCAGGGACTTCTGCCAATCAGCCAGAAGAGTTTCTAAAACCGTAGACCAAGTTGCTCTTTTTCATAAATTGCCTATATGTTTCTACCAAGTGAGTTGCCGGTTGAATCAAAATTTTCAATGAGTAGACTAAGACTTAAGTGATATTAAGAAAGGTCATACCAATGGAAATTCACAACAAATAATAAATATGTGTTAGATGATTTTCTAAAAACAATGGTTTGTAAACGGGCACTTGAGTTAAACGTGGTCGTACAAACATTGGAGGTGATCCCCACAGTGGACGCCTAAAAAGATCAACAGCAACAAATATAATTTAAAAAATTGCATCACGGTGCTGGGAGATTCACATTTGAGAGTGGATGACATTGCTGAGATCATACCATGTCACATGAGCATGTGTATTTTAATTTAATTCAAGAACGCGGTGTGAGAAAAATGAGTCCAAGGTAAATGGCGCAATTGGAATTGTTGCAAGTTTTGGGCGTCCACTGCGAGGATCCACGTTTCCCCGTATGGGAAGCAATACCGGGCTTCATTGCTCATACGACCACATTTAAACTCGTGTGCCTACTTACAGACCATTGTTTTTGACGCAGCAGCATCTCTCAACACATTTACTATTTCCTTGTGAACGTCCATTGGCGCTAGGCCTTAAAAAAAAAATACAGCACGATGTCTGATTTTGTCTATTTTTCAAAATACTCCTGAAACGTAAATTTCAATCACCTGGTGAACAATGAATAAAGTGATAAATAGGCTTGGAAATTAACAGGCTATAACATGAAATATGAGTCTTACAACACACGAGTTCTACCGCTAAGGTGTCGCGTGCGGTCGAACTTTTCAATTTACCGTCGTAATCGGGATAATATATGCTATGATTTTAAATAAGCTGCTTAAGATAATAACTGAAGCTTTGATAGAAGAAGAGCAAAATGGATTTAGGACTGTACATTTAACAGTAGATAATGCATTTACCTTGCAACAGATATTTGAAAAAAGGAGAGAATTTAACATCCAGACCCATGTCGCATTTATTGATTTTGAGAAAGCGTTCGATCGAGTGAACAGGAATAAATTATGGTCTGTTATGGAATGTGGCGGGTATCCAGAACATTTGATAAATGTGATTAGAAGCCTACATTGCAACTCTAAAATAATAGTAAATACTGGGAAGACAAAGAATGAAGAAATTTTAGTAAATAAAGGAGTACGGCAGGGATGTAGTATTTCACCTACGCTTTTTAATATATGTATATTGGCGACATCACCCAATCATGGAGGCGAGATATTGCCTCAGGAATTTGACTTAATCAGAACACGAGTTTGGATATTTAATTGTATGCTGACAATGCAGTCTTAATACAGAACACAGAGGATGAGTTGGAGTATTCCAGTATTCTATACATCGTTTAAATCACATTTGTAAACAATATGATTTTCAAATATCTAAGCAGAAAATAAAAATCATGGCTTATTGGGGCAAGTTACCAGTCAGATCAAAAATTGTTCTTGAGGGAACAGTTTTGGAACAAGTCTCTGACTTCTATTATCTGCGTTGCACTATCAGTATTGGGAATGTCACAGACCGAGATGTCACTACAAAAGTATCGAGGTTTCAGATGGTATGTGGCGTCATACATAGAACGTTGAAGAAAAAGACAAGGCTAGAGACACGGCTTAAATTTTGTAAAACAATGACAGTGCCTGTTTTACTGTATGGATCTGAAACATGGATAAAATTAAAATTAAAGAAAGAAAATATCAGCTCACATGGATCTGAAAGAAAATTAATAGCCATATTCAAACGTCGGAAACGAAGCTTCTGAGAGGAACAAAGGATTGCACGAGACAGGGTCGTTTGCACAATGAGGATATTAGAGAAGAGCTACAGGTATTCTTCGTAAATGATAAGATCCAGATATATCGCAGGGAATGATTACAACATCTAGACGACTACCTAAGGTTGCGTTTCGATGTAGACCCTTTGACACAAGAGATGTAGGAAGACCGAGAGTGAGATTAAGAGATACTCTGTGAAGACGGAACAGGCAAGGTTCTTCACCTTATCCGTGAGGTGAAGAAGAAGAAGCAGAAGAAGGCAATGGGGTAATGGGAACAAAGATAAAAGACAGGGAGATACTGGTTTATTGGACTTGCCGGTCTGGAGAGTTCAAGGAAGAGAGAGCAAGAGCAGCAGTAAAAGTGTAGGGACATGCAGAAAAGTTGAAATAAGTAAAAGTGACAACTTGAAGATAAGGATCAAGTATGCGACGCTGCTGGTTTCCAAAATACACTTTACGACCATTAACAAAATAAGGCAGGGAATTAGAAGACTGTGAAATGTAAAATGTTAGAGTGGGGAAGTCTGAACGAGTCGATGCCGCCTGTATTTCTCTGAGCGTTTACAAACAGCATATTAACTGCACCGCACACGTGACTGTTGTAACAGTTTCTTTCAGTTAATTTACCGCACCACTGATACACTACTGCAGGTGAACAAAATGAGTTTCCCGTACGGTTTCTGCTTATGGGTTTATAATTTTAATTTTAATTATTTCTGTGACGGCATACGACTGCAATACACACGTACTGTAGTATATCAGGCAATCAACATTGCCTATTCCTGACTCGTCATGTTTAACTATGTGGATAGCAACGTTGATGTTTATCTAATGCTTACTTGTATATTTAATGTCTATAGGCCTATATGTTTCAATAGATTTCTGCATGAAATTTATATATTCGTGTACGGGTATACATAATTCGTCCACCATACTTGCAGGGTTATATCGTAATACTTGGGTATTGACACATCTTTTGTGTGCTTTTATATTTATTACATTACCTTAACTAGCTCTTCTCTCTTATTTTTTGGATATGCCTCTGCTATTATCTTCCCAATCTTCCCTCACATTTCGTGTTAAATAGCTTTCTGGAATACGTTGTCCCTTTACTCCTAATAATATGTCCGTACTTTGTGTCCGGTGCTTTTTTATATAAGGCACAACAAATAAATGGTTTTCTAACTTAAAAGCGGCTGAGGGCCACACTTAAGCTCGAGAACCTACCGGCGAGCACCATCATGTACGATCAATTTTCGTCAAGAAACGAAAGAATATAAAAGGCAGTGTTTAGTTTTGAATAAGCAAAAAGGTGTATTTTACACGTTTAACATACCTTAGAACATACAGCTAATTGTGCAATCTTTATTACGTCCATATAATAATAAGGATACAAAAAAGATTGTGACGTCTCCCTTGTTAAGACAACACAAACGTCGGGAACTAGTTCAATTCGTTACCTGTTAATTAAACTAGCTGCCGTTGTTAGTAAAACTTTACTTACTAACAAATTATAACACATTATTACATAGGAATTACTCAAGGATTGCATAAAATTTATTCACTCGCTAGGTGTTAGCAAAAACATCTCTTTATTATTATTCAAATCTCATGGTTTACTTTGCTTTTAAAAGAATTACTCTAGTAAATTCTGCATTTAATGCTTTAAAAATATTAAATGTCTTATTCCTTTTATCTCAAAAGTATTCATCTAGATATTGTTTTAAGTACCTCGGATCCGGGTCTCAACTTTTTTATGTTTTAATTTATCACAACTTTAACCAAATTATTTGAAGAATAATGTTGGTTGTAAACTATAGAATTACCTTACATTTAGATATCGTGATGTTACTACTACTTCATTACAGAAATTACAAATCTTATAAGTTATTCTTTAAATTATCAAAAGTTCTTTACTGTTCTTTTGTTACTTCTCTTGTTGAAACAAATTTTTACAAATGTTATGTTTGGATATCACCTGAATTTAACATGAGGTTGTTGTGGGGTCCATGATGGTCATCTTCTGTCGTCTTCTAGGGTGCAATACACGGTTCCTCTTGGTGCTCCATTATGTTGATTGTATCTGGTAGTCTCGACGATCGGATTTTGTACTAGAAGTTCATACTGTTGTAGTTTGAGTTTTCCACTTCCGGAGTCAGTTGTTCACATTTTACACCTTAATTACAGTTCTTATTTTGCAGTACTAAAGTCTGGTAAGTAACATATCTTACCACTTACAGTTTTATTTTATTTTTTTAAGAGATGTGTCGGCTAAGTTTTCCTTTCTTTTTTTTTATAACTCTTCACACACTACATTATATACTTTTTTTATTATTTCCACGCTACATTTTTCAAAACGATATCACCACAAACTGGATATAATCTTATTAACGGCATACACCTACGTGTATGTGGACAACACAGAACTGACATCTTTACATGTCGAAGTTTCACTAGCGAATGTGTGCATAGTTTAGCGGCGAGGGGTCAATAAGCTGGCGCGGTTTTACGCACTGAGAAAATAGTTCGTTTTTTATTTAGTATTAATTATTCATTAATTAAATTGTAATACTTTATGTTACTTTTGTTATGAAATAGGAATTTCCTTATTTATTTAGTACGTATTTTAAATAATTAACCTAATTATTATTATTATTAGCTAAATAACACCGTTCTTTGCGTGTTGGTACGGGACAATTTCAAGTTGATGCAGGAATCTAGGTATAGGTAAGGGGTGGATAATACTCTTACTTGTTAGAAAGCAAAATTTTTTATTTGTGCGATTTAAATATTTTTTTTTAAATCGTCACAAGATGTTACGACAGTATCACTGACCGTCATATGGTACAGTGGAAAACAAGACAGCAATGAAGTCACTAATCAGCAGCTTTAATTAATCACAAATACAGTTTATAATCAATTTGTACTTTAATCCGAGCAAAATTTGTCCACATGCAATAATAATATCAACTAATAGAGTCCCGCACAAAAATAACACTTCGCAACAATACTTCGAACCCCACTTGAGTAAATCGCCAGTTAAACTCACTGTGTAATTGCCGACGTAAACTGAAACTAAGCGTCGCTGAATGCTTATATTTATACCCCGCTGAGATTCCAGAATAATTTGTCACTTTGGATAACGTGTTAAACAACCAGGCGGTCTCGAGTCCACTAGGAACAGTGTCCTTAAACTCAGTACGGTGACCGCGCAGTCTGGAATAGGCTCGATGGTTGACGCATGACAAGTGTCACGTAATTGTCTTTCATCTCAAAGCAGCATGAATATGTACACACACAAACAAATGACAGCTGGGCTCTGCTGGGATAGCCAAGTACTTGTAGAACGTTCCGTATTACGTATCATTGTATATTAAACAACGTATATTTACGTAAAACTTTCAATCTGAAATTGAGGTCGACCTGCTGACGTCACTTAGCAGGAATGTCTACATGGAACTGAAAACGCTTAAACGTAATTTTGAATGACAGATGCGAATGATTACGAATCAAGGCCGCAGTCCATCTACGCGGATGCAGTAAGGAGGTAAAGCTGTACTGGATCTCAGCGCGGCCTATATAAAGCCATAGCAGCCGGCTTGTCAGTTCAGTTCCGTGAGCGATTTTCGCCAGTGCGGATTGAGTGTTTGTCGAAGTGAAGTAGTATTGTGTTAATAATTGTGTGAAGCTTTATTAATAGACATTGTTATTGCGCGTGGACAAATCTAACTGGAAATATTGTACGAGTTAATAACAAACTGTGTAATTGTGATAATTAAAGCTAGTGATTAGTGACTTAATTGGTGGCTTGTATTTTGTTTTCCACTGTACCAGTAGACCGTCGTAACAATACGTATCACTATAAGATGTTATTCATCGCTGACTTGTGAGAATCTCTGCTAAGATCGGTCGGCCTTGTCAACCTTCACATTACACTACCTAATTAGTGGTGACGGAGCATTTACACAGTGTCCGTTTACCAATAATATTTATTTGTCTAAGTTACACTAACAAATAATGTAACTTAAGATCAAACCTTTTGATTAATTTTAATAAAATTTAATAATTTTGGTTTAATAAACATCAACCTATAGACTGCCTTTTATTTAACTAATTCGTATCATGTTTACTTGAACATTATGTGTTATTGTCAGTCCTAATACCAATAAAACGGGTAAAATAAAAACACATTTCCTGCTTTGTACTTCATGCGCCAAAGGGTCTTTCAATGCTCACGGACGGCATTACAAAATCGATATTTTACGTTAAGGGAAGGTGTTCTACTCTCTCGGAATTCGATCATTCCACAACACTGTATGTAGCTGATGGTTATGTTTTGTTTGAAATAGCCTGAGCGATTTTGTTTGAAATATTGCTACCGGTTGTTTCACCCTTTGAAAACGTCAAACCTAAATACCTGAAATTCTCACATGTCTTTATAATGACGGTATACAGGCTAAAAATCTCTGCACCTTCCTCCTATTGTCATATCCTCTGTTTGATTAATGCTTATAGTAGACCAAACTATTTATAAAAGAAATAAAATTTAAGTAACTGAATCGATACAATCTTCTGGTAAGTATGAATCCAAAAAATATGTCCTACAGATTTTCGAAATGACAAGAAAAGAAAGAAACTATAGACGTCTATATCGAATCAAAAAATGTATCAAAGATTTCCTTAAGAATAGGGAAAACAGTAGAAGAAGTGAAACAATTGGCACGTAATAGACTCATATTTAACACAAAATGACAAGGAAGTCGAGCCGTAACCCATAAATTGGAAAGAGAAGGAGGAGGAGAATTTTCATGATACAGGATTGAACAAAAGAATGAGTGGACACTGTGAAGGCGTACGTCTGGCTGCAATGTAAAACATGTATAAAGTTTCGCCACACTATGTGTAGTTGAAACCGACAAGAAAAATAAACACAGTAAGACAATTTCTCGTTGCCTAACGCAGTATGCTAAACAGCAATAATGGCGACTACCGATACAAATGTCGGTATCACGGTAACGTTGCATCCTTTTAAAGCACTGCAGCCGTTTGCCCAGCTCTTAGTACGTGGAGTCTCTCCGTTAGTATTTTGGGTCTGTCTTCGTTTTTGTTACTTGAGCCGATTACAACTGAAAGAAACAGCTGGTTAAACAGCCTCGAAATTATTCAGCTGCCTGCGCGCAGCTGTAAACACGTGCCTTTAGAATTCAACGTTACTAAAAGTATTTTTATAATGAAATTTCATTCATCCTTACACACGATTTAAAATGTATTAACCTTTATTACTACATTTGAAACAACCGCGTTTGTATAGTTAAAACTATGTGTGTGTGTGTGTGTGTGTGTGTGTGTGTGTGTGTGTGTGTGTGTGTGTGTGTGTGTGTCATATGAGTTGTTCGCCGACTCCGTAAAGATTCGTCGTTTACTGCCACGTTCTCCAAGAGTATGTCTTGCACTTGTTCTTATATATAAGGATTGACCAAATATAAAAGAGCCTTTTTGAGAACTGTTTTATTAGATTAATATATGTGGAAATAAAGGAAAAACTATTTTTAGCTTCCACTACTTTATACACTTTTCCATCACGCAGGCAGGGTCCTAATTCTGTCTTTACAAAAATGTGTTGGACGTGTCCGTAACCAATTGCGCAATTGGACGGAGTCTCGCGTCTCTTTGTTACTGGAAACTTTATTCCCGCCCAAGTCTTTTTTGATAGATCAAAAGAAATCAAAATCACATTGTGATAAATCTGGACTATAGGGGGAAGCTGGATCTAAAGCTGTCCAACGAAGGTCTTCCAATTTTTCTCGCGTAGGAGTAACAGTGTGGGGACAGGCATTATATTGATGGAGCAAGACGCTGCTGGTCGGAATATTGCGCCTTTAAGACCGATACTCCTCTCTACCCTTGGCCTTCGCGGAAAAACGTATGCCATTTATACAATTGATCATTCGAAATTTTACCATTGCCGAATTGTGAATGCAATCTGCAAAACTTTCGGCTGGTGTTACTCCTTCAGGTACTAAAATCTTTATAATTACACGCTGCGCAACGTACACATGAACCTCCTGTCGGCTCACTGTGACAAATAAACAAACGACTTTAGATGCGCAGCGTTGCGCATGTCTATGCACTGCTACGAGCTGATCACTGTTGCCAACATTAACGAGAGTTAAAGTGACTCGTGCCGGTTTCAAAAGTCTCGTCCAAAAGTTCTCAATCGATCTAAAGCATCTCGATACCCAGCCCGTTTTGTTTTCCTGTTTTGCAATCGAGTGCATCACGTACGTATTTATCATAGACCTTCTTTTACCGATCATTTTATACCTATGACTTTGGAATAAATGTGGTTGAAGATAAGTGTTGCATGACAGAAATTAAGGTTAGAATAGCACTGGCGAAGAAAGGCTTTGTCAGAAGGTGGATGGATCATTGGATAAAGAGTCAAGAAACAGGATGGAAACGTGCTTATATGGAGTAAAGTGTTCTATGATACTGAAACTCGGATAGATAGGAGGAAAGATGTAAGAGACTAAAAATATAGATGTGGCGAAGATTGGAGGAGGAGGAGAAGGGGCGAGGATAAAGTAAGGAATGAGAAAGCGCTGCAAAAAATTAGTGAAGAAGGACAAACGATCAAGAGGGTGGGAAGCTTGAATTGGCTAAGGCGAGATTGTTTGCTAAAGGCGGCTGGTGATGAGCGTCGAGAGAAACAGAGGAAGCAGGATAGTGGGTTCAATTGCGATTGGAGGAGGATATGAAGACAGTAAGAGACTGGCTTCCAGGAAGCATGGAGAAAGCATGAACATCCATATGATGTTCTGTCAGGTACTTAAACTTCTAAGTTTATGTAGGAATGTTGTGCGGAGCGACATCTGTAGCTTAGCGGTAGAACCAAACATTTTCGTGTGTTGAGAGATTCATATTTAGTGTAAACACATGATAATTTCCAAATAGGCCTGCTAATTTTATTTGTTGTTTTCCAGCTGTTCGAAATTTACGTTTTATGCGTGTTTTGAAAAATGGACAAAATCAAAAATTATTTGTTAAAAACAGTGTGATCGAATGGAAATTGAAGATGATGCCAGCAGTGGACGCTCAGAATGCATACAACTCTAAACGCGGCAACCAGCTTACACCAAGTTTTTCACAGCAAGTTCTTGAGTTGAAATATGATACACACGCTCGTGTGAGTTGCCTGTGACCTCAGAAATGTTACTCACTCTCAATCACTGGTCTTCCAACACCATACAACATTTTTGTAAAGATATGTGGATTTGTTGCACTTTTTGGGCGACCACTGTGGGGCTCATCTTCTATGCTCCTACGACTACGTTTAAACTCGAAAGCCCAATTCCAAAACAATTGTTTCTGAAGTCACAGCATCTTCTAAGACGTTTATTATTTCGTTGTGAATTTCAATTTCACCTTTTTTAACAAACAATTCAATCACCAGACGATGTTTGAGTTTGCCCATTGTTTTAAACACGTGTGACACGTGGATTTCGAACAGCCGGTAAACAGTGAATAAACTGAAAGAGAGATTTAGAAAATAATAGGTTTTTGCATGACATATGAGGCTTACAACGCATGAAAAATTTTAGTTTTGTCACTAAGCAACAGATGTTGCAAGACAAAATTTTCAACTGACCGTCATATAAGTTAGAATTCGTCGAAGCAACTCTTCGTACTTGCCGCATGTCTTTGATTACGGAAAACATGTCTTTATAGACAAGCGTGCCTGTTTTTCTACCCGGTAGTGCTTGTGCAATAGGATAACTACAGAGAACGCCATCACATGTCAACTCAAATCTAGGAGAAACATAAGGATTTATAAGATTCATTCGCGTTACAGGTAATTGTACCAAACTATGGATGTCATCACCTTAACCGAATATGAACAGAATATCTCATTTCAGAAACAAAAAATAAAAACTGTCGTTATAAACTCCTTGGACTTGGTCGTCTTCGTTTAATAGTATAGACTAATAGCTTGTTCCGTCTTCACTACAAAAGTCTTTCTCAATCAGTTTGTTATCCACTAATATCCTGATTACCATACGATCTCCCATTCCGTAAATGTGTTCTATTCACTGCTGTTTTCTGACTTCTGCTCTGCACTCCTCGCACTGTCGGGATTATTTCGGATCTTCTCTTTCTCGTTAGCATGTCACAAATTATAACACGCATTTTTTATATTCTATTGATTGAAATTCTAATTTAAATGTTCACGAAATAATAACTGATATAACAATTTACCATCCGCAAAATTTAGTTAAATGTAAAAACTTTTTAACTTCATCTCTGTCTCTGTCTCTCTCTCTCTCTCTCTCTACAGGCCCACCTAGATTTGCTACGAAGAAAACGGCTGTAGTTTTGAAAATTCATTAACATAACTCGGTAATTATAAAAATAATTTTTACAAACAATGGGAAGGTAAAAACGTAATGTTTTATACAATATGAGAAAAACGAAGTTTTAAAATGCTAGAAACAGATTAAAAAGATTCCCAATATTGTCAAACATTGAAAATGAGAGGATGGTCAGTAAAAAATTCAAATAAAGCTCTGTAATATAGAGAGCATCACTTAAATAGGAAAACAGGTCGTATTAAAGAATGCTTGAATATTCTTAATGAAAAATTTTACTCATCATCTACTAACTAAAATGTAATTGCAGGACTTATAGTTGACGTGTTTGAAGAGCTGGTTCTGTTTGTCAATCTTTAGCTAAATAATTAACCAAAACTGGACAAAGGAGGTGGATTTTACGCGCTAACAGCAACCAATTGGAAAATAACTCTAACTGAATTGCAATACCCAAAATATCGATCATCTTTATACACAAATTTTTACTGTTTTCTTTTTCAGTAGAGAAGAAACAGCCAATTTTTAAAGATTGTAAACAAAAACAAAGCATTATTCATTATCGTTTAATTTCTAATCACTGGTGTACATATTCTATTAATAGGCTCTGTTAGGCACAAGTTTTGCGGTGTACATTTATCATCGCAAAACATTATTATGTACAGTGCTTTCCATATTTACTATCTCGGAAAATGTAAATTCCAGTCGGTATCTTTCTGAGACATAAAAATGCAAATGTATTCATTACGTTTAGCCTACAATCGGCCTACCGCTGGCTGCATAATCGGCGACCGTCACGCCAGTCACGTTTAGCGTACAATCGGCCTACCGCTGGCTGCATAATCGGCGACGGTCACGCCAGTCGCCCACTCAACCTGCACCAACTCATTCATTACTGAGCTACAGAAGCGGCATTCGGCCCCTCGTAAATCAATTAACTGCCTCCTCGCATCCAGTGTTCAAAACAAGGTAGGCCTACTTTCACACGTCAAGGAATCGCTTCATGTTGATTGAATCGTGCAGATCAGTCAAAAGCTGTCAACGTCTTACTCTGTCTGTCTTGGTACAGCATATTTCAAATTTCGTACTTCCTTGAAACAGCTGTGTATATTACAGTACATAAACCTTTGCATACCTTGCGCATAACCTCTCTCTCTCTCTCTCTCTCTCTCTCTCTCTCTCTTACTCATTATCTATCTATCTACTTAAAAATCTATCTACCTTCCTACCTACCTGAGTATCTATCTATCTTCATATAGATATCTCCATATCTATTCTTAGTTCCATAATGAACTGAGAATTATTACTGAATTTATGTAGAACTGAGTTCATGATACTTTTTCTGACTGCCACTTTGTAAGTGACAGAAGAAATTTAATTGTATTATATATACGGCCTGAGATAATTTAAAAAAAAATGCTTAAATTAAAAAACAGCTGAACATTTTCCTTTACTGACATATTACTATATTACTATATAGCCAAATAATATCTATTTAAACATTAGGCTAAATGTTTTATAAATTATTTTCTTTAATGCTGCTATCTTGTTGAGGTATATACTTGAAATATTTACTGCAAGTATTTAAACACACAGATATGCCCATCCATTCGGGAAATGAATAGGCACGTCAACGTTTACGTGAATAACGTGCAACATACAGCGGAAGAGTATAAGCACATAACATGACACGGAATATTTCGTGCCTTAAATTAATAAAGTGTGCAGTAAATTATTAATCATGCTGAACCCCTATACAGTACTGTGTATACGTGAATTAAATTACACGCAGATCCATTGTCGCTTCACTTCACGCCCATGGTCTCTATCTCTCTACACTGTTGATTACTAATTCACATATTTCAGGGGCTACTGTTCTCAGCATTCTTATCTTCTTCTTATTTTATATAGGCTTAATCGCCTATTTGGTCTTCACGTATCAAGGGAATTCGCTAGACGTCGCTATAAGTCCCATTTCTTCTGTAGTCGGCCATGATTCTGTTTTCCTCCGTGGACTAGAATCTTGTATCATTTTTATTAATCTATCGTCGCTTGCCCTGTCAACATGCTCATTCCATTCTCTTTTTCGGCTTCTGACAAATTTGACTACACCTTTTATTCGACACTGTCGTCTTATGTCACTATTTTGATTTGTATTACGTTTCATTTTCCCAGCAACTGTCTTGAGTGTTCCCCCATTTCGCAGACCCTCATTTCTATCGTCCTCAACAGTCGTTTTGTTCTACTAGTGTCAACTCGCGTGTCAGCTCCGTAAGTTAGCACTGGTCGTACCGTCATCTTGTTTGTCTTCAATTTACTTTCAAGTCTGAGGTATTTATTTTCCAGGTTGCATCCCTTAAGTACCCAGAAATACGACCTCCTTTCATTACCTGTCTTCTTGCTTCCTGGTAGGTACTTCGGTCACTAAAGACGTCTATCCCTAAATATGGCGTTCCTTTCATATGCCTATAATAATCCACTTGCTTTGCTTCCTCTCATAATACCGGATACATCCATCCCGACTCAGCATAGGTTTGCTGCTGAGAGAGCCTTTCCATGATTTAAGTTCGGTTCGGCCGATAATCTTGTACAGGAGTGGCGAAATTGGTTTAAAAAACTGTTATTTTGATAGCCTATTATATAATGATAACGGCACAAACGATTATATAATATTATGTACTGTAATAATGATAATATTACCGTTATATACTACGACTACCACCACCACCACCACCACTACTACTACTACTACTATTAATAATAATAATAATATAATGATTGTTATTTATTCATAGACCTAATGTAGCATTAAAATAATTATTTCCTTTATTTGGTAAGTGAAATTTCATTTTGTTCATATAACGTTATTAAAAGAATAAGTTACATGAACTGCACCCTTGTGAACAGCCACTGTTTACAAAAATTACACAAAATACACTAAATGAAGTAAAGTTAGCAGTTGCACACCTGAATTATTAATTTATGGTGGTTAAAATTATTGAAAAATAAAACAAATAAAATAATTTTCTTATTTCTTCTTAATTAAGATGTGTATAGTTAATGGTATAATCTACCATAAAAACGTAAAGAACTTTTTTCTTACAATTTAGTAATTGTGGTAAAATAGTACTAGCATTTGTCATTTAAAAATACATTTTTAAAATGATTGAAATTGAATGATTAAATACAAAATTAAAAACTTGAAATATTTAATGAACGTTCGATTAATAGTTGAATTTAATCGATATTCAGTAAATAAAGATGTTTTATATGACTTCAGAAAGTATCAAGAAAGCATTAAAAAACTTGCACATTTCTGTAATTCATACGTTAGTCTAATGCTTATAAAATACATTTAAATGTGTACGTAGGCCTACACTTTAGAATTGAATATATATGTGTGTGTGTGTGTGTGTGTGTGTGTGTGTTGCAACGTTAAAAGTAATATTATTTTGTATACAATTCTGTGTTTTTACCCAACGAAACTGTATTGTGTAAACCACCGGCTAGGTCGCATATGTGTGTTTCTTTGCGTTAGGTATAATAATTATACTTACAAATTATAAAGTTGCACAATAAACTTTTTTTAATAGAAGAGTGAGACAATTGATGGGATGAAATAACTAATTAAAATATTAAAAATAATAAATAATTGGGTTGTTAATTATTACTTTAAAAAATGATTAAATATTATAAATTACAAAATATGAATTCAGAATACTCCCTTTCATAAGAAGGTACAATGGCAACATTTTATACTTCTAATGTGTAGGCTTATCACACAATAAAAAGATATTAACATTAAAATATACGACACATTAAAAACAATCATAACATTATTGTAAATTGCATGGATGTCTCAAAATAGTATCAACTTTGATTCATCATTAATTTAAAAAAATGTTTAAGTCACCATAGCAAATCGTAGTAAAAGTAGTATTAATTTACTAAATAAAATTGAAAGTTGTTTTTAATATTATAACAAAATAATACTTTCTTTAAGTAAAATAATTCTCTTTACAATAGAGCACCCATTTTAATAGAAAAATTATTTTCAATGACAACTTAAAATTACATATTACTAATTTTACTTTCAACATTTACACTATTTACATTTATGTATTGGTTTTTCTTCACTAGCTCATACTACAATACTTTATGAATTCTTTTTTTTTTTTAAATAATTGTTCATTTGCGTATTTATTGAGTTACCGCAGCAAAGCTGTTAGTGTGTGTATGTGTGTGTTTGTGTGTGTGTTCTTTTGTGGTAACTCTTCAACTTATACTAATATGTTAAATTAAATTATGTATAATAGAAATTAAATTATATCATCATATTAATATAAATAAATAATATTACTAAACAAAATTGGGGTTATCAAATTTCATTAACCCGAAGTCTCGTCATTCTTTTGTGTGTATTTGTGTGTGTGCGTGTGTGTGGGCGCGCGCGCGCGAATACGTGTAACTAACTTAATTCATAGTTGTCTATAGTTATGAGATATAGTTATATATTCAGCTGTCTTAAGTTTTCGGAATGCGCGAGTTTTAATACATTCCCAGTCTCTGACGATGATCACTCCATGAAAAGTAAAACTTTTTCGTGTATTAAACGCAGGCTGCACCATTTATCCCGTGGCAATCTTACAGTCGTTCATACAGATGCTTGTCGATGTTCCAGAAGAATATTTTTGTATGTTATAAACAAACTTTTCTCAATTTGTTTATTGGATATAGTCATTTTATTTTAACCTAAAGTGGTTTATAATTTACGTTAGGTTTATTGTATGTTGAATAGTGAATTCAGTCATTAAATAAGTTTTTCTATGGCTAACTGCGTACAAAAAATTAACATGAAATTTTAAGTAATATTTTGTATTTTAGAACTAATTTTCAGCATCAAACATTAATTTAAATACTTTCTATCGTAATACAGAGTTATAAAATGTTTTGAATAATATGTGCCTTTGAGTTTTAAAATGTAAATGTCAAATATTTAAATTAAGCGTTTTTAAGTCTATTTAATTTATATTTAAACATTTAATGTATTCATGTGTTTAATCACAAAATTAGTTTACTGTTTAACATCAAAACAATTTATTCAAGGGAGGTTACACTTCAAAAATTTTATTGTCCAAATGAGAATTTACTTGAACTCAAATTTTTATTTAAATCTCATAATGGTTTGAGCTATGCAAGTTTCATTGTATTTTCTTTTGAAGCATTACTGAAGTCATAATCTGAATTTAATTTTATCATACCAATTTTCTCAGGAGAGGCAACACCAATAGTGTTTTGACACTATTGTGGATATAATATTTTTCTGTACTAATCGTGCAAATGTGGGAAAGAATTATTCCAACTTATTATTTAACTACAGCGTCACTTACTACAAAAATAGCTGCTCGCGATTCTTACAGTATAGCACTTGTTGCACTTATAAGTAAAAATGGTAATGTTGAATGTAGGATTATTAGTGAAGGAGGAGGGGTGCAAAGGCCTCTTAGTCCACCAACTTTTTAGCGTCGGATTTACAAACCCCGAACCAAACTCAAATCGCCCGATGCTCACCAACCTATCCCCTTTTTCTAATTTCTTAATTTGTCCGAATTCGCTATTACCCTTGTCCAGTAATGCTTACAATGCATCAAGTATTTTTCGTAATCTCCCACACTTCTGACTCATACTGTGGGAGTTACAATCCAATATAAGAATCACCATTTCTGTAAATTACAGAATTCTCGGTGTGTTACGTTTTTACTTTTTTTGTGGAGAATTTAAAAGTAAATTTAACAGACAATGACCATCTCAAATGCAGTTACAAGATACATATACCTGCAAAGTGAAGCTTTTAGAAGTTGGGTGGAAATTTCAAAGAGAATCACCATTCCCCTTTACCACTTACCACTCACTACATGTTACACAATCTATACTTAACTGATGCCGGTATGTGAGGATAAACAATGAATGAGCGTGCGGTTGGTTTCATTAATCGTAGTCCGTTTAATTAAATCGTACCCAGGATAGAAACATACTGATAATACAACCAGAGAAATGGGCTGTAGCGTCGATTCGCTGCATTGACCACGAGTCCGATTCCCAAGCGGGTTTGCCTCCCGTGAATTTCCAACCGCCATCTGTATTGGCCACACTAGCGCGTAGTAGAATTTTAAATCAAATTGCCGATTAAAACTTCAAATTTACACTAGTTTAAAACTGCAATAAAACTGAAAATAGTTGCCTACAAAAATCGACAACAGAAGCTGCATGAAAGGAAAGAGAAATCTTAATGTATAAAAACAATTTCGATCTTTTGATGCAGGTACACCAATTCTGCACACATTTGCTTCATGCTAAGTAAATACTTATTGTGTACCCATACAAAGCATTTTACTGTAATAGATTCAAAATATTGATTATTAGCAGGAAGTATATTATTGAAATAAAATTGATACGGCCATTGATGGGTATCATCATCAAACTCACTAAATTAAAAATAGAATATTGCATGTTAATTATTTAAAAATACTAGTTCGATTATATTGTTACTACATCACAGAACAATCTACGTGTTGTCGAATGTGCCAGAAGAATCTCGCTGTAATGTGTGTGGCATACGTGACTCTAGACGCATTCGCGAGTTTTCTCGAAGCCGCCAGCCGAGCGGACTGTGTCAAGGCCGCAATTAATTACGTAGTTCACACTGGCGCTAAGACGTAGTTTGGAACGTTCTGGTCTGTGAGCGGAGGTATAAATACATGGCGGTAGCGGCCTTAGTTTTCAGTATTAGTCGCGATATATTTACAGTGCGGTCTGAGTTTATTGTCGGGCGATTACAAGTGATTATCTGGCGATATTACTGTGTGCGTTCAAGTGGTTATTCGTTAAGTGTTGTGTTTTATAATCGGACGGTGTATTGTAATAAAATTGTGTTTTAATATGAGTTGACATTTATTTGCGTGTGAACAATTTTTATTTGATTTGTTATAAGAGACTGTGTTGTTAATTACGAACTGTTTAACTGTGAAAATTAAAACTGGTTTTAGTGACTTAATTGGTGTCTTGTATTTTGTTTTCCACTGTACCTACGGCGATCAAGTAGGCCGTCGTAACAATATAGTAAATAGTACATACAAACATATTATAAGCATTTATGTATAAATAAAACACAAACAAATGTGATCATACACTTTTCGATATTTTAATTCAGATGGATATTTAAACTATCGAAGTACTTCATATATATTATTTTCAGTAAAATATAACTTTATTACAAATTGTGTAGTTTTTACATTTCATCAAAATCTTTACTCCAAGGAATAGGACCTGGGACTTCCTCGGTCTTCCGATGTCTCGGCTGGTACGCTAACATAGCTACTGGTAATCTTACAGTTGATGCTTATTTTTAAATGTTCACACCATCACTACCTAGACTCCTTGATGACATCATTCCTATGTCAACGTTAATTCAGCTGTTGGAAATAGGCCTGCTGGGAATTGAAGGAGAAACCCAACGAAAAAGGACAATTCGCGGATTAAGTCAAAGCAGCTGCCGTTAGGCGCAACTCATAGGTAAATATGTTTTGCAGGTCTCCCACGCACTCCCACACGCTGCCGATCCACCCAGTAAAGGAACGGCAGACAAGTGTGATAGAACGCTTCATAGAACCTTAGTATATCACACTTGAAAATCCCATAAATCTGAAGGATTTATTGTCCCAACTAAGAAAACGTCTGTGACAAGAAAAAATAGAAGGCATAGTAGATTCTAAGTTACGCCTTTAAGAAGTCCCGCCAAAAAATGAATGTGATAGGTCAATCAAGTGCAGTCAGAAAATGCCATCCCTTTCTGCCCGTTAAAACTTCTTTTTGTCACTAAAGAAGTCGATAACATCAACATAGAGGTTAAGAAGTTCGTTTAATTTCTCAACTAGGCTACACAATCCTTCATGACCACTAATAAACTTGGAAATTACACGAAGTGTGTAGGTAGGGAACTTCAAAACAAAGGTCATGGGTAATCAACTATGTCCAAGAAGAACTCAATGAAGAAAGAGCAGTATAAGTTGTAGTAAAGAGTGAAGGAAGACCAAGATCTTTCGTGACTTCCACATCATAAGCCAATAAGTTGAATCTCTTGGTCATCCAGTCCTGTCTTTGAACTCAAACAGTTGAGTTACTTGTGTCCTCACGGTTCCTTTTCCAATGACTAAACCATATTCTCAGTTCGGATCAAAGATTTATAGAGAGTCGCACAGGAATCCGTACACTTAAACTGTCTCCCAATTAATTTAATAAGGCCAGAATTTCTGCGAGTTTTTGAGAAAACACTTTCAACGTACTGCGGGAAGAGAAGCTTTGAGTCCATAAGAATACCCAATCAGATACTAAATCCTTTCCTTCTACAGCCACATCATCTCTCTTATAAGAATAAAAGATGGATTGGTCCTTAGGGTGTGGCTATTACAGTTTTCTTATGATTTAGTGGTATGAAGTTCCTCCGTGTCCCTGTAGAGTATTACCTATGCACTATTGAATGGTAAGATGATCCTCCTTGCCACTAATGGGAAGTGAGATCTTAATATCGCCTGCAACATTTGGATATCACAATTTAGGACGGATGTCACGTCATTAATAAACATAAAAAAGAGGTCCTAAATTGGAGCCCTGCGCAACTTCCGAAGTGTTTATAAAACTACCAGATGTGTTTTATTATTATAAAAAATAATAGTATTAACTTTTTACTCTTTCAGTTGCATCGCTACAAAATTTAGCGTCTATGGCGTAGCGCCCAGTCCTAACCGATGCAATCCTTCGCGCTCATTCACGGCTCACGCACGCTTAGATCTTTTGGATTTGGATTTTGCTCTGCATCTTCAGATTCCAGACTCCCATTCATCCAGTTGAGAGAATAGGTTTACAACACACCCAGCGACCGAGAAACTTTCGTACTGAGTGACGTCACATTAAATGACGTCACTGCCCTGTTTTATAGACGCGGCTCAACGAAACTTTTAGTGGCGTTCCGTTTACTTTGTCGTATCGATTGTCTAACAGCATTTAGGTCAAACTGTGCCCTACACACAGTTTGCATGTACAGTATGCGCCTACCAGCGGCAGCCAATTTAACCTACTCCATTATTCTCTGCTTTGCATATGGTATTATGTTTTGGGTCTAGGCCAGCAACAAAACTGTCGTTCTTTTTTACCGCCGGCGAATGAAACGTTATTAACTTCCTCGTGCCGCATATTTACAATGTAGGTTGTGTACTTGTGTGTGGGGGGGGGGGTACAAAAAACAAAACAAAGACACAGAATACTAATACTGTTATTGGTGGAGGAGTGTACTGCAGTTATAACTATCTGTAAGATTAATGTTGTTGTTCCGTAAAGTACCCACGTTATGTCTAGAAAGAAATTTATGTATAGTAAGTTAGTTAATCTTACCCGTTTTTACATCCTTGTTAGGATTTGATACAATGTAGGTCAGGCTGCATTACTTCATCTGTACGGTACACAAACAGGCCAATATGACTGCCAGTGGAGTAAGCCTATTAAACATTTCAAAAAAATATAATTTTGGGTGGCCAAATTTTCTGTTAACGTATTACGAGCATCACAGAACGTCAGCCCCTTAATTTTCTACGAGGCTCAGGATCATAACCCGCATTTTAACTTCTTTTTCCGATGGTTAGTTTTATTGTTCTTTCTCCAGTATTTTTTAATATCTCTTCGTATAGGGTCCCAAAAAAAATAGTTTTTCCTTCACGATTCATTATTTTTTAAATGTACTAGGATTAGAACATTCATTGTGACCACATAGCCTAGCAAAATAATTGAAAATACAAATACAACAAAATTTGGAAAATCTGTAACAACTCAGAATATATTTCGTTACCTTATATGTAATTTAGATAAAATATACTGCAACGATACAGCCATATGCTGTATTAGGCATTGATTTGAATAAATATAAAATTTGTAGAATTATTATAAGTTAAGGGTAAATGGACAGGTCTGAGATTGTAAAAATATTTCATTGTTAGATTAGGGGAGAAATTAACCTGTTCCGACAGGCAAGGAACACCTGCTCGATTGTATGTGTGTTACGCGTGTATCTTGTGTGTTAGTGATGCATGTATAGACAGGAATCTCAGCTACCCGCCCCAAGTAATTAATAAAATAATTATTTAATTCCACTGTGTAAAAACTAATTAGTTTATAAACAAACAAAAGGCACCAAAGTGTGTGTAAATTTTATAGTTATCCCCAGTGAGAAAATGACGGTAATAGGACACACGACGCGAAGTCAGTGCAAAATAAACGTGCCAAAAAATACGCAAATTACCATAAGACGCTCAAATTAATACAGTGAGTGCTTAATCAAATTAGCTATGATTTGTGCTATCTCGATTCCGTGCAAAACATTGCTATTTGCTAATAATTGCAAATATATGAAAAGGTTCGGGAGTGGGGGCTATCATGTGATCTGCAGGTATCGACAGGACGAATTCGGAGCCAACTGGCGCGGAATCTCGAGAGGGTATAAATTAAGGGTTCAACCGAAAACCCTTCTCTTCTTTTCAAGACACAATTGCAGTCGGACATGCTGTCCGTCCGCAGAACAGTTTTATTTTTTTTTCAAGTCTCATTAACGAACTAATAAGACGTTCAACAATTAGGTTGACAATATTTCGGAAAGCGTAAAGTACCGGGACCGTGTAAGTCTACAAAGAGTATCTACGGAGAAGCTACCAGAGCGACGAGGGATGCTGGAAGTTAGACGATGTTTTTTGGACGCCTAACCGACGTTTAAGATCCACCTTGCAGCAGATAGTAATTCACTGAGGCGGACCACACACTGCTGGATAACGACGCTGGACTCTAGACATATCCAGGACCACGCCACACCAGGAGGAATGGAAAACCAACTCTGGACAACGCTGGACCCCGTCAATAAGTCGTAAGATCATTAAAAACTCGAGGTGACATGCATAATGCATTTATAAATGATTTTAAAAAAGAGCACATGAAGACTATATCAAAAGACAATAAATTAAAACAAAGAAAAAAGTTATAATTAGAAATAATATTTTAGAAATGTAGATAAATGTTTAGTCGTAAGAATGAGCGATCGCACATAAAGAAATAAGGAAAAAAAGAATTTAAAGTTGAGAGAGTAGATTTTGTTTATCAAAGTAAATAGTTAAATTGATTTGATATTTGCATTATAGAAAAGAATAATTTAAATTTGAATATAAAACAAATGCCAGTGTAAAAGTAATTAATATAAATTTAAATTTAATTTTAAACATTGGTATAGACTGAGCGAGTTGAGGTCAGATCTGAATTAAAGAATTCAATTTAAATTACATTTTAATTTTATTTGTTTTAGTAAATCAAATTATTAACATGTCTAGATGTAAGAGGGTTTTAAATGTGTGTAACACCGTATAGTATAAGAGATAAACATTTAATAATGAGTGATATCGTGACCGAAGATTATTAATGATGTTTATTATTTATAAGATTGAGTAAACAATAAATATGAATTTTTAAATACTCATAAATCTAATACTCTTATTATAATTACACCTGATATCGTTATACAACCTGCATATATAATTGTGTTGTTATATAATTTTGTTGCCCGTGTGACACTACACGCTCACAATTTATGTATATGTTACGTTGTAAATTTCGCCCATGAACGTGGAGCTCGACACGCTTACATTTAATAATTTATGTATGATCTATGATTACCAGTGTTTTATAATTTATATGTTATAACTAATATTATATTCTAATTAATTTTGTATGGTAGTATATTTTAAATTGTTGTGTATTGTATTGTAATAACGCAACTGGCGCCCACCCAAATAAACAGGTGTAATTGTAACAGGAGTAAATAAAAATAAATAAATAATAATAATTAAACAATAAGTAAATAAAAGCTCGCATACGGTTCACTAAAAATAATAAATTATAAATAAATATTTTTTTTAATAATTCGACATGACAACTCCAGGAAACTTAGATATGGAGGCCTTCCAGACAATGATGCGTGCCTGGGTCGATGAATTAAGCACAAAACAGACAGAAAATGTAATATACAGATAGAAAATTTAAATGCTAGAATAGACGAATTAAAAGAATTTAATAAGAACCAAACAGGAAGTTTAGAAAATAAATTAGAACAACAGACTGAAAATTTTAAACAGGACCCATAAAAATTACGAAGAGCTAGAAGAATTAACAGAAAAAATTGTTGATGCCAACTTACGTATTGACACTCTAGAGAATAATTTTATACAAGCCTTACATTAGCAAGTTGTAAGGATTTAAAATAAACAAAAAGAATTACGTCTTGAGTGGAGAAAAGATATAAAAGAAGAGCATAAACAAATAAATGATAATTTAAATGATACTTTAACTACTATAATGCGAGAGCAGGATGATAAAATTCAAACTGTTAATAATATGTCGCAAGCAAATACCATTAAACTTAGAGAAATAGAAACACGTACAGTAGTCATTGAAAATAGAATTTAAGAAACTACGAAGGACCGTTCGGGAGACGAATCACATATGAAAGAGGAAATCCAAGAGGAAATGAACCAGCTACGAAGTGAGTTGAGAAGACGACAGAATCAAATGACAATGTTTCCTACACCGATGGACGAAAGGACCAGACTAAAGTTCTCAGGTGGTAAATGGGAGAACAGTGTGGAATTCCTAGCTAGAGTGGAGAAGGAAATAGAGAAGATTGGCAGTGCAATGAATGACGACGAGAAGATAGACTTCGTCACGCGATATCTTAAAGATTCAGCCAGTCAATGGTATTCTATTATTAGAGATAACGTCAGTACCTATCAGCAGTTTCGTGAGGCACTCGAGAACAGATACTGGAACGTACATACCCAACGACAGGTGAGGGATCAACTCGAGTATGGAAAGTTCAACGCACAAGGACAACAGAGTATCGAACAATACGCAATTGCGCAAATCGAACGCGTAAAACATTTAAAACCAAAATTTTCTCAATATGAGTTAGTGTCTAAGTTGTCTTACCATTTCCATAGAGATATCCAGTTAGCTGTATATACGCAGGGTGTCAAAACGGTCGAACAATTCTTAATACTTGTCACTCAATCACAAAATATTAACAAGAGTAACACTTCACCACACAATCAACAAACTCAGATTAATTATCACAATAGTTACGACCGTAGTGATAAAGCACGAGAACGTGATGATTCGCAAAATCAAGATAATTATAGGCGAAATTTCACGCCGCCAGCGCACAGTATAAAACAAAACACAGATGTGAATAACGCACGCGACGTACAGAAGGAACCACACTCGGAGAGAAACGTGCGTGATACAAATTGGAAGAAAAGATTTAGTAAAACATATGATCGCGCCGTTTCCACAATGCAGAACAAGAGAGAGAGTGGAGAGAGAGAAATAAAAACGAGACCGCGACAAAGCTCTGTTCTACCATCCTGTTCCCGTGAGACAAAACAATGATCGAAAAACAGGACGTACGGCTACACAATAAACAATATATATCCGTGCGATGTGAGAAATGAGTTATTAGACACCGACAGAAGGGTGACACTGAATCAACCAGAAATAAATTGTCCTATAATTAATGTACGAATTAATGGATGTAGAATTAAAATATTAATCGATACAGGTAGCCAAGCAACTGTACTAAGTAATAAGTGGGTACAACAAAATAAAAAATATTTTAAACAAACTGCTATTTTACCTGTCAATAATATATTTGCTATTACAGCCACGTATAAGAGAGAAAAGGTTAGACAGCAAGCTTACGTAACTTTAAATTTTAAGGATTTAGAAATAACATATCCTATGATCATAATGATGGAATTATTGGGATAGATTTATTAAATACTTTAAGTGCAAGGATTGATATCAATAACAATAAGATGTTATGTAATTATAAGAATGTTCTATATGAACTAATTATGAATGAAAATGAAGGAAATGGTGAGGTAAGTGAAAATTCTATTGTCGTATCCAAGCCACGTATACGATATGCAGCTCTACTCAACATGCTAATTCAGCCGAAGAAGGAATGTCATCTCAGGAAGGAGCAAAGTTATGTAAATTAATAGAAGAGTATAATGAAGTATTCAGCGATGTACTGACGCAGACCACAGTCTACTAACACGCTATTATGGTATCAGACCCTACAAAATTTGTCAGACGAACGTATCCAATACCCATGAAGTACGACGGAGAAGTTGAACTGGAAATACGACGGATGATAGAGAATGACATCATTGAGCGGTCGAACAGCAACTTTCTTAATCCTCTAGTTGTAGTAAAGAAGAAGAGTGGAGAAGTACGTTTATGCCTGGACATGAGGAGTTTGAATAGCGTCGTTCTACGTGAATTCGATTGTGCACCACCTGCGGACGAGTTATTTGCAAAGTGTGAAGTAGCACGTTATTTGACTAAGTTTGATTTACGGTCAAGTTTTTGGCAAATTTCAATTAGAAGAGAAGATAGAAAATACACCGCCTTCCTATACAAAAATAAATGCTACCAGCACAAGGTAGTTCCCTTTGGTTTGAGCACGAGTTTGTCTGCAATTGTAAAATGTCTGGAGAAAGCATTAGGACCAGAAGTGGAGCCTTACACCATGGTGTTTGTAGATGATATCCTGGTAGTATCAAAAACACTTAACGAACACATTGAACATCTTAACACTATATTCCACAAGTTTAGGGAAGCCCATATATCCCTTAACCTAGACAAGTGCGAATTCATAAAATCCACAATCCAATTCCTAGGTCATAATATTTCATCCTCAGGTATTCAACCCGATCCCATAAAGATATCTAGAATTACCGATTTCCCTACACCTAAGAACATTAAAGGGTTACGAGCATTTTTGGGACTCACAGGATACTATAGAAGATTCTCACAACAATATGCAGATAGAACACAACCATTGCTGGAGTTAACAAAGAAAAATCACAAATGGAATTGGGAGAAGAAACATCAAAATGACTTCGACCAAGTCAAGAAGTTTTTCATTGAAAACATAATGCTTCATCATCCACAGCGAGATAGAAGATTTGTTATCTACGCAGACGCTAGCGACTACGCGTGTGGAAGTGTACTGTATCAACAAGATACTACAGGGGAACACCGTGTCACTGCATATGCCAGTTGAGTATTCAAAGGGACAGAGAAGCAGTACTCTACATCTGAGAAGGAGATACTTGCTATAGTATACTCCCTGAAATAGTTTCGATATTATATTTACGGAACGCATTTTGAAATACATACGGACCATAAAGCCGTTTACATTTCTATTAAAATGTAAAGTAACCAATGCTCGATTATTACGATGGATCCTAGCAATCGGTGAGTATTCCTTTACTATAAAATATTGTAAAGGGAAAGATAATTTTATAGCCGATACTTTAAGTAGATACGTCACAGAAGAGTGTGAAGAGGTCTACGAAAAGAACCATAATTAGTTACAACTGTTACCTATTAAATTTACTGCTGATAATGATGTTAAACACATGTTGAAGAATCTAGCTCAACAACAAGACTTAGATGAGGCTACGAGAGAATTTAAGCTACGAGATCACCTACCAGACCATTACAAGGTACAAAATGGAGTCTTATATAAACTAATGAGGCAAGATTGGAAGGTGGTATTAACAAATGATATGTTGCATAAATTAATTCGACCAACACACGAACGTTTAGCACATGCTGCTGCACTTAAATGTTACTTAAGCCTACGTGAAGATTTCACCATCAATAATATGTTCAGGAAGATTAAAAACGAAAGTAAGAAATGTTATGAGTGTCAAACAGCAAAAGGACCGAATCTACATACCTATGTGGAAATGCAGAGTATCCAAAAAGACCAGAATGGAGAGCTAATTGCAGTGGATTTTCTTGGACCACTTCCGAGATCAAGTCGGGGAGTGAAACACATACTTGTTTGTATAAATGTATATTCCAAAGCCGTCCATCTGTATCCAATTATGCGACCCACAACTAAAGTTGTTTTGAAAATACTCTTGCAGAAATACATTCTTGCAAATGGTAAAATGAAGAAGGTACTTAGCGACCAAGGAGTGTAGTTCCAAAGCGAAATATGGGAGCGAACCCTTCGTGAAAATGGAATCCAACCTGTACTCACATCAGTACGACACCCACAGGGTAATCTGGCGGAAAGAGTAAATAAAGAGTTAGGTAAATATCTACGAATCTACTGTCACGATCAACACAACAAATGGGCAGAGTATTTACCTTTCTTTGAGAAAGCAATAAATGAAAATTATAGCGAAGCAACAAGTTATACGCCGATCGAGCTAGATGAAGACCAAAAACCTATTAGATTCTGGACCAAATATGTAAGCAAGCCAGAGAATCAAAACGTTTAATTAAATTATTCCATTAAGTGTGAAGATGGAGTATGCTAAACAACGCATCATAGAACAAGGTAACAAGAGGAGAGAAAAGTTCAATAGAACGCATAAATTACAACGATTCGACGTAGGAGAACAAACGCATTGACAACACAGCGAAGAAATTCTTCCGACTGTACAACGGACCTTATATGTTGAAACAACGCATGGGAAGACACACGTTCATCGTATACGTTGAGAGGAAGGAAAAAGACATCGGCAAACATCACGCGACGTCATTCAAGAAATTATTACTCTATTACATTTTAATTTTATTTGTTTTAGTAAATCAAATTATTAACATGTCTAGATTAAGATTATTAACATGTCTAGATGTAAGAGGGTTTTAAATGTGTGTAACACCGTATAGTATAAGAGATAAACATTTAATAATGAGTGATATCGTGACCGAAGATTATTAATGATGTTTATTATTTATAAGATTGAGTAAACAATAAATATGCATTTTTAAATACTCATAAATCTAATACTCTTATTATAATTACACCTGGTATCGTTATACAACCTGCATATATAATTGTGTTGTTATATAATTTTGTTGCCCGTCAACGTGTGACACGACACGCTCACAATTTATGTATATGTTACGTTGCAATACTTATATTTGCTAACATTATTTTTGTCTAACGTGTTAAATAGAAGGGCAACAAAACATGTTTTTTTCTGAAAATCGAGCATTCAGTCTTTTGAAAACTCAAGTTCTATTAATTGCTGTAAAATGGTTTAAGTATTACAATGGTTTACAGCAATTGTCTTATATGTTTTAAGCCGGTTAAAGCAGAAATTACTAAATTATTACATAAAAATTAATTTTCACTTTTTTTACACTGGAATGCAGGGTTGAGTCGAGATCAGTCAAAGGCAGTGTGCCTATAGATAGCAATATCAAAAGTATCTTTTATAACAGATGAAAACGACTACGTTCCAGAATATCAAATCTAGATTAAGCTGAAATCTAGATTAAACATATACCGAGTTTAAGATAAAGGGAAATCAGCATACTGCGTCAATCCGAAGGAGCAGTTTATCTGCGGTTACAGTCAAGAAAAGGACATTAACCCCTTGTTATCCGCGTACATTTATCTACAGTTACCAATTCTTCAATTAAAAAATTTTTTTTAAATTTATTTCCTAATGATTCCTATCTCAAATGTATTTATTACGAACACTCAAGCTCGTCGAGCATTTCACCGATATTGATACTGATACTGAGAGTATATTAACAGTTCAAGCAGAGGTCAGAGGAACTGCTACAAACGTACAGGAAAGTATTACGAGGTAATATGAAACAATACACAGAATAATTTAAAACACAAAATTAATTTAATAAATTTAACCAAAAACTACAGAAAATCTATACATCAGTTTATTACTGTATTTATTGTGTAGTTTTGTACGCTAGTATTAATTTGATTATATTAATTTTAGTATCTTAGATTTGATCCTACGTAGGATACATGTATGTATTTGTATACTGTATTAACAAAAATAACAAATCGATTTTTGTACGGTATTAATGAAAAACCCCAATATGAACACATACAAAATAATTCTTTTTACAGGCAGTATTGTATATATTTTTTACAGTTCCTTTTCTTATTCTAACGATGCTGTTAACCGTGTTTCTCTATCGTCATCCCCAACGCGATTACTATTATACACCCGGCCAAAGAAGTAAGTGGTTGCTGGTTATAGTGCAGGGAGCGACAAGCCAACGAGGAAAGAAAGAAGAATAGAATGTCAACAAGGCAAAAACGGTAACTGAAAGAAATGAAGAAAAATCTACGACGGTTTGGATACCGGTTACGAATCGCGGTGACCGAAGCTACTGTACAGGTGTAAACCACCACAGAGGCATCCTCGAAAGCCGTAGAGTGAAGGAATTAGGCGAGCTTTACGCAATCCTCATGTGGCCGACAACGATGACTGGGATTCGAAACCCAATTATTGTAATACGAACGTAATATTGATGCAAACGTTAAGCAGTCGGATAATTACTGTTGTACTGTAATAAGATTTCGCTGTAAATTTAAATTGTCTAACCTATCGTACTTGTGAAATTTGATGGATTGGATCATGTAACCTACGCCACTTTGCAACAGCGTACATCGTCTGTTAGCCTGACTCCATAATCGTCATAACATTTTATTTTTAATATTTATTAGCACAAACCACTGCAAAACGTATTTGTTGAAAAGCAATTCGACTATGAATTACTTGTATCTCACTATAAATTGTGTGGAATTTTGTAAATGTTGTTTTATGTTTCTAAATAAATATTTAAATATATACGTAGCAGGAATGTGTACGTAGTGTGTAATATAAATAAATATATAAATGTGTATATATATATATATATATATCCGCGGGGGTGTGTACATAATGTATATATATATTTGTATATTAAACAATTTCTCGAGTGTCGCTGACGTCCCCTCTTCTTTCAGTCTTCACTCTTCTTTGTTATTTCAGTCTCCAGATTCCTAGTGTTTCCTCTAAACCGACTCGTCTCCTGGTTTTCCGAAGATATTCCTCCTACTTCTGCCCAACAGATTCCAATTATGACTCTACTGGAAAAACAGAAGGTTAATCCTGAACCGCTAGTTGGGACAAAATGTGAATGCGCGCCTGGACCAAGAAGAGTCAAACAGTGTAGGGATGGGAAGAGCCATCCGTCAAGAGTACTGCATACATCCCTTTCTGTCTACGGAGAGTGGTTATAGAAGCAAGCATTAGAAGGAATTGGGGACTTCATGATAGGTGAAAGAAACATCAGTACCATCGAGTATGTGGATGTTCTGGTGCTGCTGAAGAAGAACGAAGAAGCTCTTGAAACACTGTAGAAGAACTGGTGGAAACAGGAACGAACTATAGAATGCAAATCAACATAGATAAGGCAAAAAGTGATTAGAGTATCGGAGGCAGGAAGAAGCGCTACGAATTTTAGTAAATGTTGATTAGTTCAAGTACGAGTATGTAAGAAGTCTGCTAACAAAGGATGTCGAGTCCACTAGAAAAACCAGTAAAGCTGTAAGGTTTAAAAATGTGTATCCTCCTCACTGGTTTCATTCACAGCACCTGGTAAGCACAACGTGCTTCTTTCTACTGTACGTATTAGGCTAATGTAGAGTAATTAAAATATTCATGAACTCGGTAAAACTGACCAATGCAGTGCCATTAAAATTGACTACAATAATTTGGTTCCGGGCCAAGTAAATTGTTACCATTTTGACAACACTTAACGAGCCAATCGATTAATACGCTCAGCCTTATTTAATTGAATAACGTTAATTAATTGTACTGACGTCATTGAATGTGAAAATCAATACAGGCCGGCCGCCGTCATGCAAATACATGGAATGCGACCGACCACGTAATTTTATGGGCGAAAACGGCAGAAAATAATAAAAGCAACAGCATACAACGCAGCGGTAATACATATACGTGTTATACACTCGCGTCTACACAAATTCATATTATTTTTTCATGTCCACATCGAGCGTGAGTAGCGACCTGTCCGGCTTCGCACGGGATAAAATTTTGAATTATCGGTGAAAGGCTATTTTAGTCGAGGACATAAAACTTCTTTTGGGCGACATCAGTCGGGTTTACCTTGGTCGCGCGTCATTAAGATCGCCACTGGTCGGTTTATATGCTGAATGTTTCATACAACAAAACCTTCGACAAATACTCTAGCCTGAAGTAAAAGCCGCATCAAAATCTACCTTTTCGAGGTAAGACCTAACAAAATAGACTGACAGACTTCTGCACAGGACAATGTCAATAACCTGTGATTGGTGTCTAATCATTTCCGTCTTCAGTTCTCACAGAGACATGTATGGTCTTATGGTCTTTGCTTGGTCTTTGCTCTCTGGGTTATTTTTAAAAATGGTGTAGGCTATTATTATTTTGTGAGGGTGCATGCTTGTGCTCATGCTATATCACAGGCAAATCACTATGATCATAATTGCACTCGAGTACTGCGGAATCTATTTTGTTTTCAGTATGGGTGCAAGTTTTCTAAACTATCTTGCTCTAATCGCCACGTTCTTTACATATTTTTATGTTCTTACCCCGCTTTTGTATTGATCATTTGCCCCCAGTGTACGTATTCTTGGACATTTTCTATTCACTTATTATTATTTGTATATGCTATACGCTAGATATTTCTATCTTACGAAGTTCGCTTTTAACCCTTTTTTTACCGATTCGACCAGCACTTATATATGATCGTCTTCTGTTTCGGCGATCAGGACTATGCAATCATCAATCGCAAGTTGGAGAGTCTTTCACCATTGAGTCTTCCCCACTGTCAAGTGAGAGTATCCTTGAGAGTGTAAGTGAGTCTTCCTCATTGTCAAGGAATATGCAAGTAAAATAAAGGCTAGAGAATCACTTACGAAATTACTAAGTAAACAAACCGCGGGATCTAGGCATGTCCTACTAGCAAATGAAGTACACCCTTTGTAATGGACGTAATATTTGCACATGTTAACGTGTCAGTAACATTTAATTTCTGACAAAATCTTACTCTTGTTGTTCGTACTACACAGTGGGCTAGTGTTTCTAGACGTCAGCAACGTGGGCCTCAACTATTTTGTCGCATTCAATAAGACGCGCCAAATGCCATAAAAATGTTTTCCAAGTAAAAATAACATAAAGCACCCTAATGCGATTTGTGGTATCTGAGGACGCGCTTTTGGGCATTTTAATCTAAATCATGTGGCATTTAAACTCAATAATATCGTTAAAAATTATTTTAGAGAGAGGTCGGTTAATGAATTACCCATTATTGATGCCAAGCATATGTTTTCCTAATCTTCTTCTATAAAAGTTTCTTTTATTCACTGTTTCTCCGCGACAACTGGTGAGAAATCCATAAGGTCAGAGGCAACGTCCCATAGAGGTTCTTTAAAAATTTATGAAGTTCCACACTTGCACTCATTCTGTAGCGAGTATTACATCAGTTTACATTACTTTTTTAGTTAATGTCACTGTGTTGATAGCAACTAAATAATTTCCGCGACCTACAATTTGGGCAACACTGCTCCAGCCTACCTCAATGCATCATCGTCAAAGCAATAATATTAATTCAAATACGAGAACATAACGCTTCCATTATACACCTCGTACATTATATAGAGCTCCTAGTACGTCATGACGTCACAGTAACCTAGATGCGGTTATTCCGTCTCTGCGGAGATCCGGTGCATCAGGCGTACAATGCGCTCCTATCGGTTTTACTGCAGTAATTTTAATGAAGCATGAAGTGAATGACGACAGATCGTGTGTGTAAATGTCGGGTCGAATGATACAGGTATAAACTGTCTCATACACGTACAGGTATAAACAGACACATACTGTTACGACCATAACGTGGCTCGTTATCTTTAAACATAGAAAAAAATATTTAACGCCAGGTAAATCAATACTCACCATTTTATTTTTATTAACACTTGTCTAAAACAATCGAACCCGTCAAGTACGCACTATGTACGAACAGTAATCAACGTCACCAAGTTAAATACAGTTGAACCTCGATTACTCGAATTCCATGACATCACGATTTTTTTCATTTCATTTTAATTTTCCAATACAACTCTATGTTATTTTACCTTTATAACACGAATACTTTTTAAAAGAAACGTTGACAACTAGAATTTTCGTTGCCACTGAATCATTATAACTCTAAGTGTAGTCGCGTAAACCGGTATAATTCGAAAGTAGAGTATTTCTACAATAGATGAATGAGTGTGTCTACTTTCCTGTTGAGACATGAAAACCCCACCAACCCTCATGTGTTTACGTATTCATCGATAGAATAGTAGCAGTTAAAATAAATAAGTAAGAATTACAGTTCATAATTTTTTTAATTTTCTGGTTTTAAGTGTTTTTTTTTTTTTTTAGTAAACAAATCATGAAAAAAAAATTGTTTATGTATATTTGAGACACACTTAAATGACTTAATTATATCCAAAGATATCTTTTTTTTTACTGAAAACTTTTGTTTTTACCAACACCAAACTCTACTTTTATTCAATTCTCCATCTTTTCCATGGATACTGTACTAACGTTTTATTCATTATTACAAATTGCGAAAGAAAAAGTCAGTACCAGTGTTACAGGATTCGTATTTAACGATAATTGTACGCGTTGTTCAGTGCCTTACTAAGAAAAACGCAGTTATTTGTGTGCCGTCAAACTGTACAGTATATTCCGCTACATGCGAACATCCATAGCTCGAATTTTACTAATCCTACTCTTGATAACTGAAACCTCAATAATTCGACTTTTTTCCATTTCCCCTGCGATTTGAATTATCGAGGTTCCAATGTAGCATAATACTCCGTAACAGAAACAGATTGGAGCTTCGAACTGTCTTTCTCTCCTCACATTTTCCAAGATTCCCTCCCGTACAAAGCAACACTCTTCCAAATTATTATGTATGTTTAAATTAATGTTGTTTAGAGTGAAGAGGCTTTTATTTTTAATAATTTCCATTGTCGCTTGACTAATTTTACTTAGAATTTTCCTACTTCTGAGTAAAAGTTTCCTACTTCCAGAAGAATAATTATATTTTGTCCCTTCTTAGGGGACATTATATCTAAGAATTATTCTGACTGGATTCTCTACATTTGGACTGCACGATATAACGCTTTATATATTTTTATAAATCTTTTATTCTTCACGTTATATTCGCTCTTCAGGTCTCGTATATACGGTGTCCAAGGTTAGTTGTGTACCGTAGTGTTATCGGGAACCTTCGAATAACGATCTACTAATATACCTGCAAGGTAATCTAAGCCAGACGTCTCTACGCAGGGATATTCTGTTGATAACGCAGTACGATACAAGCGTCACGTATGCTACCACGCAGGTGATTTGCATCTCATTGTCGTTGGAATACTTACTGAACTCATTATTATGCTAAAACTTTCACGGGCGCAATTACTTTATTCATTAACATTCTCTTCCGTACTAATGGATTGTGGCTCTCTGTTCAAAACACCAAGCGATTAGACTGTTGCTCCGGTAGTTTGAAACTCAGTCATGTTGGTAGCCTCCGCTATACCAAACTTGTCGTTATTTGTTGCAGAACTCTAGTTACATCGTACTGGACGAAGCCTTTCGGTGTCCAGTACCGATATCTTTTGGTAAAAGCTTTTACTGAGATATGAGGTTGTTTATTTATGTTATTTGAGTATCTTTTTAGTTATGTCGTACGGAGAAATTTGAGTTAAAAAAAAATATAAACAAATTTTGTTTGGCCCAGTCGGAGTGTATTTCACTGGGCATTGTAATTGCTATGGAATGTAGCAGGGAGTAAAGCATATGACAGCATATGGGCCTACTATGTACGAATAAGTAGAGATTGCAGATGTGAACATTATAAATTAGCTGATAAGGAAGATTGTGAAAAATGTTAGTTTTAAATATTTTTGGCTTGTAATACAACTTTAAGTGCTGTGAAATGATACGTAATGATGCTTAGCTGCGTGTGTAGTGCGCGTGTGCGAGAGTACGTAATTATTTTACGGAAAATTCATTAAAACACGTTAATTTAAATAACTTTCGGACATGGAAATTTTTAAGATGTGACTTATACCAGGATACGCATCATAAAAAACTCAACTGACGACAATAGTTATTTTAAAAAAATCAGTAACTAAATGTAGTCCTATTTATATTTTTTGAGTAAAAAGGTTTCATGGCCATAAATTCGGTTGTAAAAATGACCAGGTTTTTTGAATAAGAATTGTTCTGTTTGGAAGCCTTCTTGGATAAGAACATTTATTATCTGTAGAAAAAAACATAGAAGGGGTTACCGAAGAACCAATCAGATTACGAGAATTCAGTGAATGGAAATATCTTTGAACGGGTAATCAGTCTTCCTTTAGAATCGGTAACGTGTAAATGCCGTTTAGTACACGATGATCGGTCTACCAATTGCGAATATCGGTATGGAGAACCATACATGACTTCCATATTCTAAGATTTATATTTAAAATCATTTTCAGCCAAACAGCCAGGGAAGGAATTTTAACAAAAAAATACTTCTTTCTTGCCAATAACGTAGTACACATATAAAAAATATTATCCCCTCCCCCTTCAACTATAATTTTGATTTATAGAAAATTACCCCCAGCCTGTTCAACTAGCCTCTTCATTTATAGATATTTCATCTACGTTTCTACAGTGGATTATTAAGATCTTATCAGGATACTTTATCAAAATTAAGTACTTTACTCATGTTACAACAAAAAATGTTTCAGGTAAACTGCCCTTTCCCCGTAACCGATCTTCACCAAAATCAACAGACATTGAGTTCTCTATAGCTCAGGCACATATGTAAAACATTATTTGATTCTGTTTGAATTTACGGCAGTTATGGTTCGTCATATAAAAAATTACCCATGTTAAAACATAAAACATGAGATTTATAAAACATATCTAAGATTTATATTTAAAATCATTTTTGAAATAAAATATTTTCATAGAACCTACTAACGCTGGGGAAATCTGAGGAGCCAATCAGAATTGGGCCTACCTGTCACTCTGCTGAATTTGGTGGAAAGCCCTGTCACTGTCGTCAAAGTATCAGCCTTGACAGGGTCCTCTTTTTCTGCAAAATGGGAGAGGAGGCTTGAGATGGAGTGAGTGACATGGTCCCCACCTCAATGAAGAACCCATTGTTTTATAAAAATATATTTAAATTTTGAAAACTGAAAATTCTTTTCTTGTTGTAAATATTTATATTTTATAATCAAAATGACTTTATCAAAAAACAAACATTATTTTTTTATAATAAGTACTTACATATGTTTCTTAATATGCTTACTTTTTCTTCAATGTTGATGATCATTTCCAAACATTCTGACAAAATTGTATCTACAGAACAGTTAACATTCCCCAGGTTTCCATTTCTGCTAATTTCTCATTACACCTTCCACTGACGTATTATTAACCATTTCATAAACTATCGTATAATCTTTTCAGATTTTGTGGTACAAAATCTGAAATTTTCAGATTGCCTGGCAACAAAATTATTTTATTTTCAACAATTACCATTGTTTGAAAAAGTTTAAATGAATTTTCAAGTACTTTACTCTTGTTAAAAGGTAAAAGGTTGCAGGTAAACTACCCCTTCCCCTTAACTGATCTTTACCAAAATCTAAAGGCCTTGAGTCCTCTACAATTCACTGATGTATGCAAAAAATTATTTGATTCTGTTTGAATTTGCGGCAGTTATCGTTTGCCATAGAAAATACGCTTGACAAAAAACGTTGCAGGTAAACTACCCCTTCCCCTCAACCGATCTTCACCAAAAACAATAAGTCTTGAGTACTCTACAAATCAGGGCTGTATGCAGAAAATTATTTGATTCTGTTTGAATTTGCGGCAGTTATCGTTTGCCATATAAAATACCCTTGTTAAAAAAACGTTGTAGGTAAACTACCCCTTTCCCTTAACCGATCTTCACCAAAAACAATACGTCTTGAGAACTCTACAATTCAGGGCTGTATGCGAAACATTATTTGATTCTGTTTGAATTTGCGGCTGTTACCGTTTGCCAAAAAAAAAAAAATTCCCTTTATAAAAAAAACCGTTGCCGGTAAACTACCCCTTCCCCTCAACCGATCTTCACCAAAAACAATAGGTCGCGAGTACTCTACAAATCAGGGCTGTATGCAAAAAATTATTTGATTCTGTTTGAATTTGCGGCTGTTATCGTTTGCCATAGAAAATACGCTTGATAAAAAACGTTGCAGGTAAACTACCCCTTCCCCTCAACCGATCTTCACCAAAAACAACAGGTCTTGAGAACTCTACAATTTAGGGCTGTATGCAAATAATCTTTTGATTCTGTTTGAATTTGCGGCTGTTATCGTTTGGCATAAGAAATACCCTTGTTAAAACATAAAACGTTACTGGTAAACTACCCCTTTCCCTTAACCGATCTTCACCAAAAACAAAAGGTCTTGAGAACTCTACAATTCAGGGCTGTATGCGAAACATTATTTGATTCTGTTTGAATTTGCGGCTGTTATCGTTTGCCAAAAAAAAAATTCCCTTGATAAAAAAAACCGTTGCAGGTAAACTACCCCTTTCCCTCAACCGATCTTCACCAAAAACAATAGGTCGCGAGTACTCTACAAATCAGGGCTGTATGCAAAAAATTATTTGATTCTGTTTGAATTTGCGGCTGTTATCGTTTGCCATAGAAAATACGCTTGATAAAAAACGTTGCAGGTAAACTACCCCTTCCCCTCAACCGATCTTCACCAAAAACAACAGGTCTTGAGAACTCTACAATTTAGGGCTGTATGCAAATAATCTTTTGATTCTGTTTGAATTTGCGGCTGTTATCGTTTGGCATAAGAAATACCCTTGTTAAAACATAAAACGTTACTGGTAAACTACCCCTTTCCCTTAACCGATCTTCACCAAAAACAAAAGGTCTTGAGAACTCTACAATTCAGGGCTGTATGCGAAACATTATTTGATTCTGTTTGAATTTGCGGCTGTTATCGTTTGCCAAAAAAAAAATTCCCTTGATAAAAAAAACCGTTGCAGGTAAACTACCCCTTTCCCTCAACCGATCTTCACCAAAAACAATAGGTCGCGAGTCCTCTACAAATCAGGGCTGTATGCAAAAAATTATTTGATTCTGTTTGAATTTGCGGCAGTTATCGTTTGCCATAGAAAAAAAATCTACAGACACATAGACAGACAGCACACACACAGACAGACACACACACAGACACTTTTCGGAAAACGACTTTTTTTCATGTTTTGAGTGTAGTAGAATCAGAATCTGCAATAATCTCGAACACGATTTTTTTTGCCATCACCATACTTCCATTCCTTAAGGAATATGGAAGTAAAAATACAAAATAAAAAATTCCTAGTGTTACTGCTAGAAATATTATAATTGTGCTATTCCGCGAAAGTGAAAGATATTCAATTAGGTATATAGACACTTTAAGCTGGTCGGAAAAGGGTCTAAGTCTGACACATCAGAAGCAGTAACGATATCGGTTCGACGTTAAAGCTATCTGTAACCGTACCCGTGAGGAATATCTACACACCCGAAAGCGACCCTGAGGCCGCACAGAGTATATCTACCCAAGTACTGATCCACATTCAGGAACAAACCGTCGTTTGAAGGACATACACTCCTTAAGTGATACAGCTATTAAAGGGAAGTGAATCTGTATTATCATTATGTACAATTATAAAAAAAATATTTAAAAGAAATACTATATCACATCAGAAAAGACTTTATAGTAAATAAGATAAAAAGAACTTTTAAGTAGTAATTTATGTCACTGTATAGAAAGTTAATTTTTAGTTGTGTTACAAATGTCAACAGAGACAGATTAATTATTATTTTATAAACTGTATTAAAAGCTCAGTAGATTGTCAAAGATAATAGCATCATTAATAAATCCACTTCACTCCAGTAACATTTATCTCGACTAATTATTCTATGCGACACCCATATATCCCTATATATATAATGAATGTGTTTTTAAATATTAAATACTTCTGCAAGTATATTTTATTAAATTATATTGATATGTTTTCACTTGACGTAAAGCTGTATCTTTCACCTAATTCTGTATCTTCAGAGGTTTCTTTATGAATTAACGAATAGCCGACTTGTTTCGCGGGGGGGGGCGCGCGCGCGCGCGTGTGTGTTGTACAGGGGTCGCATACAATAAGTGGTCGGTTATATCGTATTTTGGAATGCTTCGGATTTATTAATGATTTTTTAAAATTACGCTAATAATTTAATACTGTTTCTGACAACAAAATGAAACTAATTAAACTGTCTCTGTTGACCTTTTTATAATGTTAATAATTTTCTCTTATATTCTAATACATAAATATTCTATTTATATAGCTTCTTTTGTCTTGTAGTTTGTGTTTTTTAATAAAGTTTATAACAAATAATTTTCACTCCCCTTAACGATGCATGATGAGATGTCGATGATCCAGTCCTGGTACGCGGCTACAGTTGTTCTTTCTGGATACGCGGCTATCTCCTCCTGTTGTCCGGTGTTCAGGGTCATTCTCGGGTTGGGTATTTCTACAATTTGTAGTGAACTAATTTTAATTGTAATTTATTCAATGTGATAAACATACAAAATACTTCAGCAAACTTGAAGCGTCCTTTTAAATGCCTACGCGGACGATCTTGTACTCTACCGGAGTATCACTCGATATTCTATCAACTCGTGAACTTTCTGACTTGTGCTCGTGCGCTTTTGTAAGCCAATCGTCTAGACTAGTAGCAACGACCACGCGTTATCGAGTTCAGAGAGAGACTAACTTTAATCATAGGAAGAGTAAAATCAAATGAGATTTTAGCCAGATCTCGAGCGATCATTGGCTGAAAAATTCCCTCACCCTTGCGGCTTAAGTTCAGATAAAGTTCTTCCTTTAAAATACTGTCTACAGACAAAGTTAAGCTTGCTAATAAAACCAGTGAAATTTTATTACTTTTATTTGAGGTCATAAAACTTTCTTTATAAAAAAAACTCATATATTTAGTTCTGTAATTTATGAACAAATGTTACCACTCAATAGGTCTTTTATTGACACGTATTCTAGTGCAAGTCTCATGTCAGAATTTTTATTTTCACGAAAGTTATTTAATTTAATATGTTTCTTATTATTATACCGTAACATAGTTACACATACCCGCACACGCGCACTCGCCATATGTCCATGCATATATATATATATATATATATATATATATATATATATATATATATATATATATATATTTGATTTAGTCCTATTATAAATACTTATATGACTACTCTTAAATAAAACACTGATCCTTAGTAAACGCTTTAAGATACAATAAAATGTCATAATCATACCTATTATAATTTTTCTACTAGTAATTTTGTACAAACCACTATGTTGTGTTTGGTATTGACGAGCGCTTTCGGCAGTCAAGCCATCTTCAGGTCATTTACCAACAGAGAAATATGAAACTGTTCACTTCTTATATACCGTTCTACCGGACCTTTCTAGCCCCGCCCCCTGACGGAGTAACGTCTTACTTAGCTTCACCCATAGTAGGTTGTCTTACATTACCACTTTTGTAGCCGTTACAATTCACGTTAACTCTTCTTCTACTCTTTTTTGTTGTCTAATAAGCTGTTAAATATTTCTTCATTTTCAAATGTGGTTTTTATATTCATTAGCCTTTTTTCATCTTTATTTCTTATTTTTAATATTTCCACTTCTTCCTTTAATTTCCTTTCTTTTTCTGTACTCATCACTTTTATTATCTTATAAGTTGCAACTGGATCTATAAATTTATGTCCTTCTTCTATAAAATACCTAGCGTATAATGAATTCGTCGTTAAATCTCCTTCACCCCTCTTATGTTCTTTAAATCTCTGGCAAAACTGGCGACCCGTTTCGCCCAGATACACTTTGTCACATTCCCCACAACTAAGCATATATACTCCACTTTTCTTCAATATGCCATCTTCTTAAAAATTCGTAGTTTTTATTATTTCAAACACGGTTTCCGATTTTTTAATCGCTACCTCTATATTATATTTTCTGAAACATTTTTGTATCTTTCTTGTGTTATAACCTATATATGATATGGATCCCTTATACTCCTTCTTTTCTTTACTATTCTCATTTTTTGTTTCTTCTCTTCGTTTTATATTATTAAATATTTTATCTACTACATTCGTATTATACTCGTTGTTTTTTACAATTATTTTTATTCTTTCTATTTCTTTCTTTCTGTTTTCCTCATCTTGTATACAACTGTTTATTCTATGACAGAAATTATTTATCGCTGCCATTTTATACTGTATTGGATGGTATGAATCATTTGGTATTATAACATCCGTATATGTGCTTTTCCTATAAATGTCAAATTTTAGTTTATTTTCTCTTGTTATTCTTATGTTTAAATCAAGGAAATTTATTTCCTTGTTTCCTACTTCCATTTTAAATTTTATACTCTCTTCTAATTTGTTAACCTCTTCAAAAAATACCTTTAATTCTTCATCATCGTCTTCCCATATTAACAATATATCGTCTACATACCTAATCATTTCTTAATTTTGTCTTTATTTTTCACCGTTGACATTCTTTTATTTTCAAAGTAGTTCATGTAAATTTCTGCCATTATCGGTGACAATGATGATCCCATTGGAAGTCCCTTCTTCTGAATATAAAACTTATTATTAAACCTAAAGTAATTTTGCTTCAAACACTCTTGTATTACTTTTACTAATTCTTCTTTCTTTTCGTATCCTTTCAATTTGTTCTTTTCAATTAGTTTTAACGTTTTTTCAACCGGGATGTTTGTAAACATTCTACTACATCAAGCGATATTAACCTTGAACTTTCCTTTACTTGTACTTCTTCTTTCAACTTTTTGTTACTTTCTATACTATGTTTCTTCTCGAAATCATAATATATTTTTAGTATCCTATTACATTCTTTTGATAACTTATATGCTGGTGCTCCAATAAACGATATTATTGGCCTAACTGGGAGGTTTTCTTTGTGCAGTTTTATCTGACATTTAAATTTAGGCGCTTCCGAATTTGATTCTGTTAGTTTTATTTTATTCTTAAACATAGTGGAATTTTTTATTAATTTCTTCACTCTACTTTGAAATTTATTAATATAATCGTATCTAATCTCTTCATAATTATTACTTTTTATAAATTCAATCCCTTTCGTTATATACTCTTCTTTATGTAGTAGCACTACGGAGTTGCCTTTGTCCGCTGTTGTTACCATAATATTATTCTGTTTCATTTTATTTTGTAAATGTTTTATGTTTCTCTTAATAGCCATACTATTTCCCCCTTGTCTTCTGTTCTTTTCTTCTAATGCTCCCACAATGTTACTAATTTCAAATCTTAATTGTATTTTTTTATTTTCTCCTCTTTTTCTTTGCTTATTATACTTTCACATTCTATTAATAAACCTTCTTTATTCAAATTCTTAGGCGGTGCATATTTTAGGCTTTTTTCTAATAATTTCTTTTCTTCATTATTGAATACCACCTCTGTTAAATTAACTGTTCTCTCGGATAACTTCAAATCTGCTTGATCTGGTGTTTTCATTCTCGTATCTTTCATTTCTTTTAAACATTCTAATTTAGTTTTCAACTTCTTGTTTCTTTCTTCCAATTTCGTCTTCATATACCGCTCACCAAAATCGTACACAATTTCTTCTGTTTCTATGTAATTACACTTTTGATGTAGTTCTAAGTGTATGTTTAGTAATATTTTATTATACGTATTCAGTTGCTGATACAAATATTTTATTTCCTGTTTTACCAATAACTGTTCACTTAACTTCTTGACTTTTTTCCGTATGTCACTACTTTCTTTCATTTCGATTTTTGCATACCTTGGTATTATATTATTAAGTAAACACTGCTTATTAAACCAAATTTTAGACAAAGTTATCTTTAACTTAACATTTGTTTTCAATATTTATAGAAATCTCCTACTTTATTTCTCTGTTCCATTATTCTTCTACTCCTTAGATTTGTCAATCTTTTAATTTATTGTTGTATTGGAGTTTTAGTGGTCTCATATATTTCTACTAGTAATTTTGTACAAACCACTATGTTGTCTTTGGTATTGACGAGCGCTTTCGGCAGTCAAGCCATCTTCAGGTCATTTACCAACAGAGAAATATGAAACTATTCACTTCTTATATACCGTTCTACCGGACCTTTCTAGCCCCGCCACCTGACGGAGTAACGTCTTACTTAGCTCCACCCATAGTGGGTTGTCTTACATTACCGGTACCACTTTTGTAGCCGTTACAATTCACGTTAACTCTTCTTCTACTCTTTTTTGTTGTCTAATAAGCTGTTAAATATTTCTTCATTTTCAAATGTGGTTTTTATATTCATTAGTCTTTTTTCATCTTTATTTCTTATTTTTAATATTTCCAATTCTTCCTTAATTTCCTTTCTTTTTCTTTACTCATCACTTTTATTATCTTATAATTTACAACTGGATCTATGAATTTATGTCCTTCTTCAATAAAATGCCTAGCGTATAATGAATTCGTCGTTAACTCTCCTTCACCCCTCTTATGTTCTTTAAATCTCTGGCAAATATCAAGCGCTCTTCAATACCAAAGACAACATAGTGGTTTGTACAAAATTACTAGTAAAAATATTTGAGACCACTAACACTCCAATACAACAATATATTATAATTTTAATATTAAACATTAATCATTATAATTTTAATGTTGTAGCCTTAGATTTATATTTTATTCTTGCAGGAATTATTATGAGGTAGGCTCTAAAACATATCTCGGAGGTTAAGAAGGAACTGTGTTTCATTTAAGACTGGAACTCAATATCCACAAGAGTAATACTATAAATACGATCGAGAAACAACTCTCTCTCTCTCTCTCTCTCTCTCTCTCTCTCTCTCTCTCTCTCTCTCTCTCTCTCTCTCTCTCTCTCGCTCTCTCTCTTTCTCTCTCTCTCTCTCTCTCTCTCTCACACACACACACACACACACACACACACACACACGCGTACCTATATTTCTGTACATATGGCAGTATGGAAATGTGGTTTGAAACTTTTAAAGTCAGACATCGTATGAACACGAATGGTTGGATAGACGACCAAACAGCATCAACACTGATAATGGTAGAGAGAGAGTTAATATTATTAATAATTATTATTATCTACAATTAAATAAATATGTGTGTGTGTGTGTGTGAAGTATTTTTTTAAAGTAGTAATATCAGTAAGGTCGTTTTATTTTGATAAAGCAATATTTTTATAACCTAACAAATGGAACGATAACTCAACCGAATAAGGTAATTTTAGGAACCATATTTTTTATCGTAACGGATAACTATTATTTATACGATGCTGCCAATACTTATCCGCGTATTATGACAAATTTACTATACCCTTATCGAGTCGTAAACCTTCAGTACCATTAACGTAAATTGCTGGGACTCCGATATTATTCTAGCGTGTCATTTTTTAGCGTGATTAATCGTGTGAGGCGGAACTTCAAAGACCAGGTGCGTTTATTTAATTACATGAAGTATACGGAGGGGAGTATCAGCAGCACGTCAGATAAAGCAAACAACTATTCGTAATTAGTGGCGCACGCACTCGTACGCACGGCTGCAAGATCGCTCCCCGACACGAACAACGCATGATATCCTGCGTCTGGTGTCGAAAATAATCAGACACGCAAGTTGCGTGGCGCCCTGACGTGTACGCGATTCGCGCTTATTCTACACTGCATTCGGTACTTTAGCTCATACCAGGGCCCGCTCTAGCGGTTACGTCGCCCCGGACAAAAAGACAAATTGCCGCCCCTTAAGAATATATATATATTTTTTAAATAAAGGTACATATTTTTTATTTTCAATAAAATCAAATCATTTTATTTAAATTTTAATAAAAGCATATATTTAGAAAGAAACATGTAACATAACATAATATTGACAATCAAGTAGTACAAAACAGTAGATTCTACTTTTTATGTTAAATAAAAGTCAAATCGTTTTAAATTACAACACATACATATATACATATTTAGAAAGAAACATGTAACATAACATAAAATTGATAATCAAGCAGTACAAAACAGTGAAAATAAAACAAGGTAACATCAACTACGCTAAAATCACAAAAAACTTTTTTTTCTCATTTTCAGTTCTGCAAACTTTTTTATTACATCTTTTAAATTTACTTGATCAGCAATTCCATGCTCAATTGCCAAAATGGCCAAACCAATAAGACGATTTTGTGTAGTAATCGAACGTAAAAAGTTCTTAATTAATTTTAACTTAGAGAAACTCCTTTCGCCACTTGCTACAGTTATTGGTATCGTTAGCAATATTCTTAAAGCAATAGTAAGGTTTGGGGCAAAATTTAACTTTGTAATTAAGCTCAGTACATTGCTTAGGCTTTGTTTTTTTGCCCAAAAGCGCAGATACTGCTGAAATTTCCTCTGCTAATTCTACCCCATTTATGTCAACAGAATCACCACCAGTTAAAATACATTCTAAATTCTTACAGTGTTTTAGTAGCATTTCTTTGGACATGGTATTTAAATCGTATATATTATATAAGAATTGAAAATAGTTACTATGATTACTAAGTTGTTCAAATCTAGCATCTAGTGCTTTTAGTGCTTGATCGATTGTAAAATAAAAAAAATCTATTTTATATTTTTCTTTTGGATCTTCGATCGGTTCATCTCGTGAGAAGTTCCTTTTTACGCGGTATTCTTCTTACGCGGTGTCGTGTTATTTTTAATCCAAAATTAGCCTCCACATCAATTTCGGTAGCAAGTTCTTTTGCATCAATAATAGTTTCATCGAAGGACGAATCCGATCGAAGATTCTTGAAAAATATTTTGCAGTTTTGTAAAAGATCAAGTGCAGAGGTTAGATCAAAATCTTTTGTTTGCATCAACTTGCTTATTGGATTAATGCAATTTAGTATTTTATGCCAAATAACTAATGAACACAAAAACTTAAATTGTTTAATACAATTTAATAAACCCGAGGCCTCGTCTCTTATTAAATTATCAATTTCTTGGTTTTCGTAAATGCTTAGCAAGGCGTCGTGTACATCTCCCAAATGGAATCTCAAAGGCTTTAAGGCCTCTATCCTACTCTCCCATCTAGTGTCACTCAATGGTTTCAAAGTTAAACCTTGAACATGTTTTAAAAGTATTGCCCATCGAAAAGTAGATACCGAAAAAAATAAACATATTTTTTGGACCATGTTGAAGAAATTAGCGGCTTCCAAGGATGCTTTTGCCATATCATTAACAACAAGATTGAGAGAGTGGCTACGCTACTACATGGAACATAGAATGCTCGCGAATTATATTGTTTAATTTTAGATTGCACTCCTGCTTTATCGCCCCTCATATTGGACCCGTTGTCGTATCCCTGCCCTCTGATATCCTGCAAATTTAAACCCAAGTCATTAAGTTCTCCAATTATAATATCAGTCATTTGTTTTCCTATGGATCTTTCGACTGGTAAGAAGCCTAAAAAGCTTTCATTAATTTTAATTTCAAGATCAGCGTCAAATTGATTGATTGAAACATATCTGATTACAAGAATCATTTGCTCTACCTTACTAATGTCAAGAGTACAGTCTAAAATTATGGAAAAATATTTCATCAATAATATGAGACTTTACACTTTTATGCAGCAGATCTATTATCTCGTTTTTGTATATTTTTCCCGAGATAGTGAGCTTTAGTCTCTTCTTTTTTGAGCACTCTGCGGACGTGCTCTTCCATAATGGGATCAAATTCAGATAGCAACTCAACTATTTTTAAGAAATTACCGTTATTATACTCAAACAACTTGTCGCTTGTACCTTGAAAAGCTAGACAACTTTTACCAAGCATTTTAGTAATTGCTACAATTCTTAGAAGCACCTCGTTCCAATGGTTTGTTTCGGCATTAATAATTCTTTGAGCAGCCGCATCTATAGTTTTACAACACTTTAACCTTTGGTTCATTTCTAGCCATGATTTTTGGAAATTTCATGCTCTTTTAAAGTTTCGCCGAGGTGCTTCCAACTTTTAAAACCCTCCTTTGAAAGAGAACTAACTATACAGCCGAAAATTTTGCAACAGAAGCAGTAAACGCAGTTTTGTGAAAGAGAGTACACTAGCCAGTCTCGTAAAACTTGCTCTCCATTGCTTAAAATTCGTGTATAATAATTTGCGCTAAAATGTCGACCAGTGTCATTGGAAGGAAATTTGTAATTATGCAATGGTTTAGGTGGACCTTGTATTACTAAAAAACTTCTTTCGGTGTCTCCTAAAATTCTTGGCCACAATGCTGGATCTGTACTCAAAGTTTGTAGAACGCTTTCTGTGGGTGTCAATTTTTTCAATGCTTTCATCTGGTGATGGTAGAGTCAGAGTGTCGTCAGTTCCAATTGATTTAGAAACTTCGTCCATTTGTTTGTCATCATCATTCTCTGACGATTCGGTATTTTCTTTTATAACCGGACTTGATGTTGGATTCTCAGAGTCGTCATTTGTTTTGGTACAACTCTTGATATAATTTTTTAACGCGCCAGCTTGTTTTTGCCTTTCGGCTTCCTTTTCCAGCCTTCTTTTTTTGTACAGGTAACCAGACAGTTTTCTTAGACCGTCAGACATTCTGGAAGAGGCACGCACATAACTCAAATTAAACAATGTAAACTATAAAATAATAATTAAAAATGAAGATTTATCCTTGTTCTAAATAAGCTAAAACCGTAATTAACATAACTTCAAAATTATATTCCGTCAACCGACATAAAAAATATTTATACACAACACTACACAAAATATTTTTCATATCCTGTGAACGTAAAGAAAGTCTAGTGTAATTATGTATTTTATAATAACAAATATTTCAGCAAATCATAAATAGTCATTAAAAACAATTTTATAATTCTTGATTTTGAGATTTTATTCTGTTCAATTATTCAAATATATTATTATGAAACACGTTTTATCGAAGCAATTAACTTAATAAATATCTTATATTATTGATTCAAATAATTATTTCCATAAAACAAAAATATAAATAATTATACCTATAGAATACATTCAAATTTGATACAATATTTTATTGATTCAATAAACAGCCTTTTTGGATTAAAATATTTATTTTATTTAAAAACGCTTTCATTGTTTCGATTCGATAATCGATTTACGATAAACTAGTATCTGTCAAACTAAACAACAGCTTAATTATAGATGTACTTACCATTCAAAATTAAGAAATCGCACTGAAGTAAATTTTATGAACTTGTTACTTGTCCACTTGTTATCACTACCGACGTAATAGCAAGAATAATGATATTGTGTCATGAAACCGCTCGAGGTTAGAGGTAATAAGCAAGTTCAAACACAAGTTGAAGCAGCGCTCTGCTCGCGTGCTATTCTGTTCAGAGAAGTATATGCATTGCATGTTCAAACAAGCGTTAATTTACTAATAAAATAAATTATTAGTTTATAAAATGTTTCCTTTTCGGAATTATAAAAATTTACTAGATTTTTGTAAGTTTAGAGTCAACTTTTATTGTTTAATGTGTTTAACATAGATGTTTTAAAAAATGAATCACCGTCCAATCTTTCATATCTCTGAAATCTTTAAATATTGTGATATGTATCACAATCTCACGAAATTAAATTAATGCTGGGTTTTTCCGTTCTCCCCTGAAACGGAAAAACGGTTATTTAATTAAACATACCGCTCTTTTATGATTGTTTTCTTTAGAATCAAGAATTGTAAATATTTTTAGCTTTTAGACATAAACAATATAAATACGCTACGCACTGTAAATTTTTAGCGAACGAAAAAATTGATGTGAAATTTTCTATTAATTGGGTATTTAACACATCAATATTTTTCTCACACTTACAGCCAAAATGCCGCCCCCAAATTTTGGCGCCCCGGACAAATGTCCGGGTTGCCCGCCCCTAGAGCGGGCCCTGCTCATACCAGTGTTTGTGTGTGTGTGTTTATGTGTTTATCTATTAGAATTATTGTTAAATTGTTCTGTACAGAGTCCGTTTCATAGGAACATTTGGGTATCTTAAAAATTAAAAAGTATTCAATACAGTGTAATACAATACGATGTCCGCGGGAAATAAAAAAGAATTACATAAAGACAACAAATCTGACGCTTATTCAAACTGATGGAAATTCTGCGTCCTGTCTGTTACGTTCATCTGAGCGTTAGCTTACTTCGGAACAGAACTTTCGGTGTGAGGAATACAGAACTTTCAGTGCTCTTTCTTAAAAATAACGCTCGAGTACCTCAGGTCAGCGTTTTAGGTACCCTGCTTTTCTCTGTGTACGTCAACGGCGCTACGTTCCGAAGTTGGCTGATACCTGGTTGGCCATGTTTGCCGACGACACGGCAGTGTATGCTGTCGATCGTAGTGATGAAATGACCGTCATCTGCTTCCAGGAACAGCTGGATGCAGGCGTTGAGTGTGCAGAGAAAGGGAGGGTCTTCATTAACGCGGCCAAGATCACAGCTATAGTTTTCTCCAGACACAGAAAACTTCCTCCCAGAATATCTACGTAGGCGATATTTTACTATCCTGGTTTCCTGGTGTGACTTATGTAGGCCTAGGGTTTCTCCTCGACAGGCGAACGCATTCTGAACAAGTAGCCGCAACAGCTCGTCATCTGTATCCGACACCAGTTTTGAAACAACTCAATGTCCTGCCACCTAGGCAACTCATCGTTACCACGATGGTTACCTACGCGATCCCTGTATGGGGCTATTAGGCACAGATCCAAAAGCTCCAGTCTCTAATGGGCCGAGGTTTGCGCAGGGCCTGCAAAGCTTACTATCTAATTTCTAACCTGATTAACTGCAAAGTCCTAGATAACCGATCCCTAAACGGCACCACAAGAGCACACACCAGGAACTTCTACCACTGCTGTGCTCGTTTTCAAGGGCAACCTACTAATCAACGCCCTCGGTCAGAACTCATCTGTGCCAAGTGAATCTTTGACCCGCTCTCGGCGATCGCTCATTTTATTCAGACATTGTCTAATTGAAACCCTACGGCCTGACACAGGCCACACCTAGATATCACCAGTCATCACGGGCTTGTCCTTACTTGCACAGCTCCTAAGCTTTCTCAATCTGGCGTCGAATACTGCCCACGCAATGCCTTTTCCATGCAATTCCATTTGTAAGAGTAGTTTTACTTTCATTCTAGACCTGCTACACTAATGGTGAATTATTTACAAAACGTTCACATCATGGTATCAATTTAATAATTGACTTAGAGTAATAAATTAACCTACATTTAGACTGACTAGAGCATGTAAATTATTAGATTATTTTTGGGCTATTTCGATTATTACATTATATGAGATTATTAAAGATCTGTCGTACATTTTCACTTTTACGCACAGATATCATTTACGCTTTTCGACCATTTTTTCAGTGGCAATTCATCGTTTACATAATTGGTCTTCATTTATTTCTTTTGGTTATAACCAATTCCTTGGTTATTAATGCAGCAAGAGCTCGGATTAAAGGGAAACTTGACTCCATTGATTTAAAATCAAAGAGAGAGAGCATCTCACTTCAGATCTGCCGAGAAACAATCTCAATATCTTCTACCCACAAGTATTTTATTTGCGTAATGTCGTTTCCCAGTTGTTGGCAGGAGAAGAGCATTTGGCAGCCTACCAAGATCTCTACCCCGTGATCAGTCTTCCGTGTATCTGTTACATAAGTCTGTCCCACGTGAAAACACAATTGAAAAAAATCGTTTGAAACTCCGTTGATTAAGCAAGTGAAATTTTTCGTAACTATTTATAACCAAGAATGTGTCAGTAAAAAGGACGCCCTATAAGTTTGGCTTTAGTAAAGCAGTTTCCAAAAAACTTTATTAATATAACAGTATTCTCTGGCACGCCTTACCAGACTATTGGTTACTTTCGTAACAAAAATGTAACAGTAAAGTTTCCAATATACGACTTTTCTCCCTTGGCCAATTCTATGACGAAAGAAACATGACTATACAATGAAAAATGTAATGCTTAGAGAAGATATTTGCTATCAGTGGATTCCATAATTTGTAAATTATAATGCCTATCTGTTGAATTTTAAGCATTTATGTTAAAGTGTTTCCGTCACAAGAAAACACAAATGTCAAAGCAAAGCACTTTCGTAATGGCAAAATGCGTAATGATTCAACACACATTAACGACCAGGCCCTACACGTAAAAAGTAATAACAATTCTTGTGTTATGGAACAAGTATTGCAAATTTTTATTAACGTAAACGTGAATTATTTTTAAAATTTTCTAAATATTAGGAGCTCGTAAAAGGAAACGAAAATATGAGAAAACTATAAAAATTCATATAGGTGTCACAATAAAGGGATTTAAACCAAATTCGAATGTAGCGTTTACTGTGAACATTTTTTTAATTTTCTAGTAAACATGAACAAAAACAGACTCAAAATTTTAAGAAAATTGTAAAATTCTGTGAGGGATGAAGTTATGAGGAATTTTATTCAAAACTAGCTGTTACCCGCGACTTCGCACACAAGAATATTTGACTTTTAATAAGTATTTTAATATAATTTCTATTGTTTAGGCCTACGTCTATATGGCGTTCTGTCATCTCGTAGCTCGTATAAAAATTTTGTTCTCATTAGTCAAATTCTCTCCAAAGCTGTTTTCAACACTTGTACTATTTTAACTTGTACGGAAATATTATGTTGGTGCAACAGCCTTTGAAGATTTAAAAGGAGCCGTTTATAAAGCCTTTGGAGATATTTATAAAGTACCTGTTAAATCAAAAACGCTAAATTCTGTATTTTAAGTGTTACTGTGTTAGAAGCATTGTATAACACATTAAACGTTATGTTTTCTTCAACCATGGCTTTTATTTATTTCAGCAGTAAACTAAAAACTAAAAACCGTTGTCACCTAACCTCACAAATGAAAACAACACGTATTTTCGCTTTGCATTAAGTAATAGGACAATTTACAGTTACTACACTTCTTCTCTTCCACATCGTAATATATCGATACAATCACATATTATATAAAACATCAAAAATATACTGCAGGAATGGATAAATGTACAGTTCCGATGCCGCTAAATAGGTTTTGTTTATTTACTTGTTACTATAGTAATTAATTCTGGTCACCATGGTGTTGTTTACATCTTTAGTAGTAGTATTTTATATTTGTTTTCAATAAAATGTCTACAGTACTTGCACGCGCTACGAACACAAATAACAAATACATAGACAAATACAACAAAACAGGTGTTTACAAATTAAATTGTAATAACTGCAATAGTTTCTACATAGGCCAGACGGGAAGATCTTTTTCATCCCGTTACTCTGAACACTTAAAAGCTTTATCCAACAACAATATACATTCCACGTTTTCCACACACATACACACACAAAACCACAGCTACACCAACATAGATACTAATCTTGAAATATTACACTACTTACCCAAAGGTCGAAAACTCAACACAGCAGAACAATATGAAATATACAAACACCACACAACACAATCAAACAACATACTAAACGACCACTAACAATATAAATCACATACACTTTTTGACACAATTATACAAAAAACAAACAACAATTTGGATCCCCGCGCCAATCCCCTTCCTCCACACACCACCCCCACTACACCTTCCAAGCAATAACCGTTACAAAGTCTGGCAGTCTGTCTCTAAGCTGACGAAGGCGAACACTACGCCGAAACGCGTTCGACGAGAAAAGACAAGTAAGTTCACAAGTGAAAGTTTCATATTATATAAAGTGTAGTGCTGTGAGAAAAGATGATGAACAATCAAGACAACTATTTGTGCCCAGTTTGGTTGAAATCGGTCAAGTGGTTTAGGAGGAACATACATACATACATAGATACATACAATGACTTTTATTTATATTAAGATAGAGACTCAGTAACTTTAATAATTTGACAGACTTAGTACCTCTCAACATTCAGTTATCTAATACTGAAATTCACCAAATAATATATATATCTAAATCTATCTGTAGAAGCTCAGGGAGTTTATTAGTATTAACGCAACGGGTACATATAAATATTTAATAGATCCAATAAAAATGTTGAAATAATTACAATGTAGGGACTATATTTAAAACCCAATTATAGTCTACATATTCGTTTAAACAAAGAATAGCTAGAAGCCATCTGACAACTAAATACTCGATATCACTGCATTGCGTCTGTATAGCACCGCTGGACTGACAAATCATAATAGGAATTTGGGCCTACTTTGTGGAAATGTTGAAAAGTCTAGCGGTAAACAAAATTAGAATGTAAGTTTTCTCCAAAAACTCGCTATTCTTATACCACACTACACTGTCTGCGTAAGTTTATAGTGGAATAAACTTATTGCTTTGGAACAACCATTAATCCGACATATAGATACCTCGGTCAGAAGATGATCAAAGCAACTGTTATCGGCAGAAATTAATGTTTTTACAACGAATCAGTGTAATTACGTTTTAAACATGTTTCTGTATATCATTAACCAAAGGTTATACCGACAGAAATTACGGCGAATCGAACGTGATAAACTGAAATTGATGAATACTAATTGTGATAACACAGCGGCAATGTGGACTTCGAACGGTAATCGCATCTTATTAACGCTGCCATTTGATTGCTATCCTAAGGCAGTCTCAAAAAATGTCTCTTAAGTTCTTAATCTTAAAGACA